>VBSM01002608.1:99731452-99749786 GCA_008086735.1 Cheirogaleus medius | reverse complement strand
ACCAAAGTTTGGGGCTTTGGGCCATGAGGAGTTGGGTTATTGCATTGCTTAGTTTTAACTGCCAGAGTGAGAAATGTCTCAGACACCACTGATTCAGCTCCAGCTTGCTGATCACCAGCCATCTACTTCTTCACTCTTTTCAGTGGCTGGGTTAAAAAGAAAAGACATACAAAGAGAGAAGTGGTCTTCCCCCTTCTCCTGCCCATCATAATTACGGCATAGTCCATCTCAGCTCAGAGTTAGAATTTTAAGATGGAAAATCTTAAAATCTTTCCATCTTTGCTCTTGACCCTGAAGAATAGAATCTCGAAGGAATACCTGAGAGAAAAATTCTTTCTTTCCCTGAAATGAAAACTGTAGTGCTAGCAAAACTGAACAAAGAAAGGGAAGAATTAGTAAATATCATGAGCAACTTGCAGTGATATTCAAATCATTTTTTCAAAATGCTTGAGGTTATTCAATAAAAAGGTGGGAGAACGCCAGAAATAGGAACAGAGGAGAGAGGTGAATGCAGGACCTTAGAGATTGCAGAAACCAAGGAATTCATTTTCTTCTCATACAGGTCTGGGAAAATCTGGACATGTGTATAGTCATGTGCTGTATAATGACATTTCGGTCAATGACAGACCACATATGATAGTGGTCCCATAAGATTATACTGTATTTTTATTCTACCTTTTCAGTGTTTAGATGCACAAATCCTTGCCATTGTGCAGTTGTCTACAGTATTTAGTACAGTAACATGCTGTACAGCTTTGTAGCCTGGGAGCAGTAGGCGGTGCCATCTAGGTTTGTGTAAGTACATTCTGTGATGTTCACTCAAGGACAAAATCACCTAACGACGAATTTCTCAGAATGTATCCTGTTGTAAGCGATGCCTGACTTTATATAAAGCTTAATCTTTCAATCTACATAGCATGAAATTGCTTTTATTTTCAGCATTCCGTTCTTAGAGTAAAAGGAAGCACAGCTAGACTGTGTTTTGTGTATCCCAGTCAGCTTGGGCTGTATTGTATGTTAAATGAGTTGTATGGTTTTTTTTTGCTAGCTAATTCTCTTAAATCAGTAATCTAATTCCATGAATTTGGCTTCTTTCCAATTATTCATTCATTATATGACATTTGACTAGAATTTGCCAGGTGCTAAAGGTTGAAAGGATACAAAACTGAGAGAATATATTGTATTTGAAAATTTGATAATCTTATACAGGAATCTTTTACTTATATCAAACATGTAAAGCAGGTATAACTGGATTTGATGATTTTTGCTACAAAAAATATTTTTCACGCTAAGTTACATGGAAGAGTCTTTTTAAACAGCTGGCTCTTTTGGCATATTTAGAATATTTATTCATTTACCAAGAAATCCCAATATGTCCTGCCTCTATAGGATACCTGTTTTGTAAAATATGCTTGAATAATCAAAGTGGTTAAGTATCTCCCAAGTATAAACTAAGTTGTGTTAAGTAAGTTGATCTTATAGCTTTTAATGACACTTTTTTTTTTTAAATTATCTTGTACAGGGACAAGAGAAACCAGGAACCTCAGTCAGGGCAAACACTGCAAGGAAATGTGACCCCAGGCCTCAGAAGGTATGTGAAGGAGAATGTGAGCTCCCCAGTTATTTGAGACCATGCCATTCAGTACTGTTTCTCCCTCCTTTCTTGCTTGTACAAAGATTTTAGGGAACTTAAAATTCTTGAATAGGAGGATACACACATATACATAGAAGGATTTTCTTAAGTACAATAATATGAGCACACTCTCAGGCCAGGGTTACATGAGTTAGTCTCTGCTGAGACCTGTGCCTGACATGCAGTGAGTCCCGTACAGATGTTTGCTGTATATTATTATTATTGCTTATGAGAATCTGTCTTCACCGCAAATATATTCCTCACTGGACAGAGCTTGGAGTGTGTTTTCGTTCTGCTGACTAAGGGTGATCAGTCATTCCAAGGTGGTAAATTGTAAGGACGACAATAGAGAAGACAAAGGAAATTTCTGAACATAGATTGAGAGAAACCCTTACTATAAATTTAAAAATCTGTAACATGTAGTAGAACTTTATCTATAGTATAAATTCTTGTGCCATATTTTGCTTTATTAAGTTGTAATTTAATAATTCTTTTGATCAGGTAATGTGTTATAGTTCAGAAAATACAACAGGGTTGATGATGAAATATCCTCGTTGCTCCAGCCCTGGACTGTCCCTTCTCCCCTGTAGTTCTCCAAAGGTTACCAGTTCCTTGTGCATTACCAGGTTTTATTCAAGAAGTTTCCTTTAGTGTCTGGGTGTGTTTTAAAAGAATGTTTGAAAAATTGAGCCCTGGACACGTGATCCCTGGGGGGAGGTTGTGTGAGGGGGTTGAGGACCCAGAGATTTCCATCTCAGTAAGGGGCCATTGACAAGACTCCTCACCTGATCCACTCCCTTTTCCCTTTTCTACTTTGCATGAGGGACACTGGCCTCCTTACTGCTTTTGGAATTCTGAGACCCAGAGCGAGATCTTTGCCCAGGGGTCTGCTTGGTTTGCTCCCTCACTCCGTCCACCTCTTCCCATGTCATCCTGCACCCTTCTTTATTGCTAGCCATTGCACCTGTCCCCTGGCTTGGTCGTACGCATTCATCGTGCTGTTTGTTTATGGCCCCATGAGAGCAGGGAATGGGTATTGCTGTATCCCCACCAGCTGAGAGGAGGGCTTTGGTTAATATTGCTGAATGAATGAACGTCTGGAAAAAGACTGTTTAGACTGAGTTAAATGGGCTTATTTACCGTGGAACTTTTCAGAACCTTTAATAAGCGAATGTGCATACTAAAAGTGGGGCCTAGCAGGTGGAAGTCAAACTCTTCAGCAGAGTAAAGAGAGCGTGTGCTTCTGGCTGACAACTCAAACATGGTGGGGAAACCAGTGGCGGGAAGGAATGTTATTGGCAGCTGAGCAAATGAATTTATAAGCATCTTTTTCAAGATGCAGGGGAGGGAGGATGTGCATCCAAAGATGGTAGTAGTAACATATCCATTGTTATTAATAACAAACATGTAAAACGTGTGCTGTCTTTCTTTTATTTTAGAGAGAGAGTGGGGGAAAAAAGGGTTAGGGCTTCTTTCAGGTTCTTTCTTCCCTGACCCTGTTTTCCCCATAAGTTCTTAATTTCTTTAACTGCCAGATCTGCCTTATGGGTTTTCAATGAGCTGACCGTCTGGTTTCAGATCCTGACATCTTGACACCTGAAAATCCCATTTAATAACTGGAAGTAGGAAAACTCTAAAAATGGATGTAACTCTTGGGGGCTCTGAGGGGCTCTGTTCAGGGGCGCATCATGACCAGAGGCGATGCGGGGCAGGCTCAGGTTTGCTGCCACCATTAGCTGCAGGAGGCACATTGGGAGTTGTCTTGACTCCTTGAACAAAAGGTAATTACAGAGAATGTCAGGTTTTTCTAAGGCCATTTGTCACCTGGCTGTAGGGAGAGCAGTGACCCTTAGCAGAGCCCTGAGGGAGGACTGTCCATGTCAGGCCCCTTGCAGACTGAAATAGTGAGCCTTGGTGATGTCATCGTTGGACAGGAGGCAAACACCCTGTATTCAAAGAACAGTGCAGAGAATGGGGCAGCCTTAGGGGAGCTGGGACTAAGTGAATTTGGAATTCTTTTCTTTTTGCTTGAAAAATGGGGCAAATTATCATGTTTTTTTCCAAGGTCAGACAAATCCTCATTCTACAGTCTAGTTACTTATAGATGGGAGGGCTAGAAAAGAGAGTGAGATGGGGGCAGTGATGGAAGGTCTTAGATTCTAATTAAACCTCTTTAAGCTGTTTATTCAGAACACATGTAATTCAGAGCATCAATAGACTCTCCTTGACTAGATGGGTTTTTGCTGCCAGTTTTCCTTCTTAAGATGCAAGGAGGTGGTAGGAGAATGGCACTTATGCTAGAATGCCTAGAATCTACATTTTAACAAGATCCCCGGGGGGATTCACATGTTCATTAAACTTTAAGAGGGGCTGGGACCTGAACCAGCAGTTCTCAGTCCCAGCTGCTCCTTAGAATCATACTCAGAGCTTATGAAACACATCCAGGTGCCACCTCCAGAGATTGGTGTTGTCTTGGCTGGAGTGTTGTTGGGGCCCCGGGTATTGCTATATTTCTTAAAAGTATCCCTCTAATGTGCAGCCAGGGCTGTGATTCACTGCCCTAGACATAAAGCCAGACACCATTAGGTAGACGTCTGGATTCAGAATGCATGTAATCTCAAAGCAAGTTATACCATGATTAGCTGGACACTCCACTCTTTAGGATTCATCAGAACCCACCATATCAGATATTGTGGATTCTACTAGTTCATTTGCTGGTTTTTAGGAGCACCATGATATGGTGATGTGGAACACCTTGCCAGGTTTGCCTGTGCCTGATTAGAATACTCCCTCCTCCATGAATGCAAATGACCTGAGACTGTGCAATAGCTGGGTGGACATTTGCTATTTCCATCTTTGACTCTGCTGCCAGAGAAATCATTTCAAAATTTAAATCCCATAATGACACTGCCATCCCTCTTTTCATGTAAAACTCTCTTCAGTGGCTTCCATTGCTTGCAAGGAAAAGACTCAGTTCCTTAATGGCTCTGTGAGGCCCTGTACTGTCTGGCCTGCATCTGCTCTGCATCATCTCTGAGTATGTTTCAGAAACTCTGGCTGCTTGGGCTTCCTTTCGTTACCCAGGGGCCTGTTCTCCTGGCCTAGAGCCCCACCCCTTCACCTTAGGCACCTGTTCTGGCTCCGACCTCTCTGCCCAGGGCATGTCCCCTTGTATTTTCTTCTCGTAGCACCTGTGTCCTCTCGCCACCGTGTGCCACTTCTCAGATGAGTTCTTTGAGACGTGAGGGTCTCTCTGTTAGACTGCAAGCTCCATAAGGACAAGAGCTGTGTGTGTTTGGTTTAGGGCTCACTGTCATATTTCTGACACCTATTCTATTGGATGAGTGAATATACTATTTCATGATGAACTCGATAAAGAATTATTTTTAGGTTATTTTATCCTTAAATATATATGCAGATATACACCTACTCATGTTTGAGGATTATGTGTTGTAAACTGTAGAGATATTGGACCTGAGGGCAGGGGGTATTTTGAGAGGAAACCAGGCTGTGGTCTTACTGGTTTTGGTTGGCTTATGTAGCATGTGACTTGGAGAATAATTCCCAGTTTGTCTAAATTTTTGACCAGGTTACCTTGACAGCCTTTTTGTTTGAGTTAGTATATATCTTGTGAGTTTTCTTACTGTAGACCAGGAGAAAAAAAAGATAAATGCTTAAATATTGTGTATCCTTCCACCCCAGGCCTTCCTCCTACCTTCCCCCTGTGGCCTTTGCCTCTCTAGAAAGCAGCCATAGGTAGTGCAGTGCTTCCTTGCAGTAAAGTGCTTCCTTGCACTTCCTTTCAGTGCTTCCTTGGGTAAACTGGCCTTCCACCTTCCCCCATCTTCTCTGCCTTTATCCACCACCTACCTAAACCACCTGCTGCTGCTTCTGTGCGAGGAGTTGTGTCTGGTGAGAGTACAGTCACCCGGATAAGGGATCCCTCTGGGGAAGGGAGAGGGTAGGACCAGGCAGGGGCAGGCAGCAGTTCCAGCCATATTTACAACACTTTGGGTAAGTTCAGCAAAACCATTAGAGCAGTGGGTGTAGACAAACAGGTGTTTGTTATATTATTTTCCCTGCTTTTCTTTATGCTTTAAATAATTAACCATTTTTTAAAACTAAATGAAAACTAATGAAGACAAAAATGTATTTACTAAATACTCAGACATTGATTTTTGTCAGCTCTCCACATTTTTTCCTGGCTAGAAAAATGTTTCCCATCCTTTATAAAGTAATAAAGGAACTGCAGTTAGTAGTAGTGAGGAAGAAAAAATTAAACAGCAGAAATAGAAACACCAGAGCACCCGTAGGTGGCGTAGTCTGTGTTTTATTGGTTTTTATTATAAAAAGATACATGCTTACTGCAGACATTTTTTAAAAATATAAATTGTGTAAAGTAAAAAAAAGACTTTTCTTCATCCTCTAAAGATTTTATTCTGTGCATTATATATATTTATGTTTGTATGTATATATAATTATATACATTCACACATATGTAACTTTTTTTGACAAATCATATATTCAATCCTGCAACTTATCTTTTTTTGTTTACTACTATATTTTGACACTTTGGATCTATATAATTGGCTTGCCTTTCAGCATAGAATTTTTCTTAAAATTAAAAAGAATTTTTTGGACTCTGGCATGATTTCTTAACTCCCAATCAATGTATTTTAGGTAGTATGTGTATTCAAATGCATATACATGCAATGACTTATGTAATTTTGCTGTCAAGCAATACCGAAGTCCTGCTAGCATTTGGTTGTTTTCTAGTCTCAGTTAATGGATATTAAATATGCAACTACTTTCATGTGTAGACTAGAGAAATATTTTAAGGTTAAAAGTGGGCCACATTCTTAAAAAATTGGAAACCCTTGGGTAGAAGGCTAGGTAAGCTACCTCCTGAGGTACCTTTCTGCTCTCCTGAGTTTTCGTAATAAGTTGCTTGGTTGACAGTCATTTAGCAGATAGTGATTGTTGGCTTACTGTGTGCCAGACACTGTTCTGGACCCTGCTGTCCTGACCAGCATGAGCTCACATTCTGCTAGTGGAGCAGACAGTACCCAGCGAAAGCATTCAGGCTATGCTAGGTGCAGTGAAGGAAATGGACCAAGGTCAAGTGATAGAGATCAGCGTTGTGGGCGCTGGCTGGGCAGTGTGAGGGAGAGCTGACTCTTCACTGCCACCCATAGGGAAGGGTTCAGGCCCTGCTCACCCAAAGTCTACAGGCGCCCAGTGGCTGGAAGCAGCTCCCGTGAGCTCCCTCCTGGGTTCCATATTGACCGCCCACAGGTCCTGAGGCCTACAAGGGTCCCTGCAGCAAGACGCAGAGTCAGTGGCAGGCAGCATTCTGGTCTGGATGGCTGTGCTTGAGACACTGCTAGGGGCCTGGGGCTTAATGCTCTTCTCAAGAGAATGGTTTTGATTGACAGGGGCTAGGGTTTGTGCATGTGAAGCTTTCCAAATCTGCAGCCCCCAATTGGCATCCCCAAGTGTCCTGAGCACCATCCCATGGACAAGAAGCAGCAAGTGAGCCAAGAAAGGGATGGGAGGAACATGGGAGCCCTGCAGGTTGCCCTTCTCCTGTCCGATGCAGTGCCAGGCTGGGATGGGAAGGGGCTGCCTAGATGTCTTAGTTCAGTAGAGTAGACAGAAGTCACGTTAGAATCTGAACTTTTTTTGAAAATAAAATTCCCACCTGAAAGAACACATTGATGATGTATTGTAAGTCACATGATTGCTGAGGAGGTCTTTTGACAGTCTCTGTGTCTCCTGGGAGCCTCACAACACACTGAGGGGTGTGCAGGTGGCTGTTTTATCCTTACAGATGAGAAAATTAGAGCCCAAAGAGCTTTTCAGTGATCCACCCAGCTAGGGAGAAGAGGAGTACAGACCAATCCTCAACCCCAGCCTGGGTAAAAGAACCTAAGAGTCCTGACTTTAAATGAAAATCCAATACTTAGGAAGGCCAGCACGGCTTCAGGATAGTGCGGTCCTGACTTTTCAACCAGCCTAGATGTAGAAATCCTGCCCCTAGGCCCCCTGGCGCAGGGGTAGGAGCCCTGCAGGTTGTGCCCTCCAGATCCCCAAGTGTGGCCCCTTGACCAAATCCAAATTTTACAGAATGAATCCTGAAAAGATTTGGATTCAGTCAAAAGGCCACACTCAAGGATCCAGAAAGCCACATGTGGTTCCAAGGCCACAGGTCCCCTCCCCCCCCCGCCCCCTGCACGTTGTGGTCAGGGGCGGGGAAGCCGAGGCACTCAGAAAATGAGCAGAGCCGGCCACATGGAGTGGGCAGTGCCAAGGTCCCCTCCGCCTGCCTGCAGAGTGAGTGCATCTGTGTGCCAGAGGGAGGCAGGCCCAGGCTGCTCCCCTCTTATGTCCCCTCGTCCACAGCACGTATCCTGGGAGAGAGTGGGTTGCAAGCTCCAGGCCCACTCAGAGCCGGGACTTCTCTGCAGAATCGCATACAGCCTGCTTGATATTTCCCACCTTTGTCACTCCCTCCCCAACCCACCCTGGGCCCTCTGTTTCCCAGTGAGGAAAAGTTTGCAGCTGGGGTTTCTCCATGGGATATTGCCACTGGGATGGATGGGGATGGATCCCTAGAAGTGTCACTGTCTCAGACGAGTTCAGTGGACTCAGGACTTGAGGGCCCTGCATCCTCTGGCCGCAGTCTAAGTCTCAGTCGTCCCTAGAAGGGAAAGTTGGTCCCCTGGGATGAGAGTGCCCTCTCTTTTCCTCTCTTCTTGGGGCAGACCACACTATTGTGTTAATTTCTGGCAACTACACTTAGAAGGGTATAAATTAAATGAGAAATTCACAAAGGACACCAAGGAACTAGTCAGCTTATGTTTGTTAAGGATGCTGGCTCTTTTATCTACATTGACTCATTAGATCCTCAGAGCCACCCTGGGAGGAAGGCCTTGTCCCAGAGGCTTAGAGAGGTGAAGTGATTTGCTAAGTCACAGAGCTAGTGAGTGGTAGAACAGGGGTTTGGACCAAGTCTGGGGCTCTTTACTTTGTGTGTGCTGCCTGTGACAAGGAATGGCAGAAGGACAAGGAGACTTGTCAGAGACGGGACGCTGGCTCCGGGCAGTTAGAGGGGATTTGGCATGTCCCTGCTGGGTAGTGTTGCTGATAAACTACAGGACGCTCAGTTAAATTGGAATTTCAGAAAACAACAAATAGCTTTTTTAGTGTAAGTATATCCCATGCAATATTTGGGACATACTCATACTAAAAAATTACCTGAAATTTCAACTTAACTGAATTTCCTGTATTTTTACTTGTTTGACTTGGGAATGCTACTTGAGAACCCAAAAGGGTTCTCAAGAACACACTGGGCCTAATGTGTGGGCACAAGAAATTATTTGTTTTCCTAAGCATGTCCCATGCAATATTTGACACATACTAAAAAAATTATTTGTTGTTTATCTGAGATTTAAACTTAACTGACTTGACTAACTTAACTCAAGTTAACTGGCGTCTTGTATCTTTTTTGGCAACCCTACTTGGTGACCCCAGGAAACACAAAGCCTTATACGTGGGCATCTGAGAGTGGGTCATAGGCCATCCTGTAAAGGCACAGGTGGCCTGGCAAGTGTTGAGCTCCCTGTTGCAGGCTGCAGTCAGATGTGGATTGGATAACCACATCTAATGGGTGTTGGGTGTTGTAGAAGGAATTCAGGTTCCAGATGCCTGCTTCCAATGAGATTCTGGGATGTAAATGTTGTTGAGACAAGGAGGAGAGTTATTTAACTGGGTCCTTGCTGAGCTGTGACCCATGCAGGGTTGGGAAGCTGTCTCCAAAGTCATTTGTCATCAGCACCGTGAAGACCAATTCTCCCTGCTGCCCAGAAGTGATGGATGGCTCGGTCAGCTGGTGGGAATCAAACCAGTCCAGGGTGGTGTGTGTAAGTGGTCTGGTTTGGCTTGAAGAAACACTGTGTTGAAGCTGAAATGAAATACACTTTTTCTTCTCTCTTGCTGAGAATTGACGGTGACTTCCTGGTTCTTTATGTGTCCCCTGCAGCAGAGCGTGACTTTTGTGCCAGGCTGAGGACCAACATGCACCACATCACTCCTGGGCTCTGATAGCATGAAAAACACCCACCCCCAAGGTTCTGCACAGGCCCTCACAGGCAAGTAAGACGCAGGAGAGAAGCGTGGGTATTCACCACTTTGATTTTAGAGAGAGACTCTGTGTGGCCACGTCTTGTCAGCCAGTCAGGATTGTAAGCACAGCCAGCTCGTAATTGCCTCAGTGTGGCCTCTGCTTGCTATGAACTACTCCCAGCAAAGGTCTACTCGCTGGCAGTCCTCCTCCTGCCACCTTCCTCCGGGCCCTTGCAGGAGCTCATCGCAACATTAGCCTGGGCCCAGCAGGAGTCAGGAGGCAAATCTGCAAAAGTAAAATCTTATCCCATGTTCCAAAAACAAATAGAGATGGCATTCTCATTATCACTCCCCTCTGTAAGGGTGTTCTAAATTTGATTTTATTATTAAATCGATCACTTAATAATATTAATTAAATATGAAATGTTAAATGCCAAGTCAAACTACCTATTGTAGCAATGGAAAAAAAATTAAATATTTTTGCTGATACTGTTAACTGAAATCACCTGTTCTCTTTATTACTTTTTGTTTAATTGGTTTATTTGTAAGCAGCAGGGGCATCTTGCTTGTATTTTCCAGGAAAATCATTGAATGGCTGACATTTGACAACATGCACCACCAGTGGCTTCTGTTGGCCGCATGCTTTTGGGTGATTTTCATGTTCATGGTGGCTAGCAAGTTCATCACGTTGACCTTTAAAGACCCAGATGGTAAGTGTGCTTTGTGGTGGAGTGAATTTTGGCCAATTCACACCTTGCTGTAACACTGTTCCTAGGTGCATGCACAGAAGACCTCTATCACAGAATCCAAGGACTTTAATGTCAGCAGGGACCTTAGAGGTCATGATATCCAAATCCTTCATGTTACAGAGGTGTGAGAGGAGCAGTTTAAAGGATGGAAGGATCCTTTCTAAGCACCGTCTCTCTAGGGCAAAAGGTGTTCTTTGTGGCTGAAGCCAGGGTGGTGCCTGAGGAGCAGGAAGCAGGGCCCCTTCCAGCAAGGCCGTATGCCTTGCAGTAAGGCGTCTTGCAGGCTCCTGGTTTGGGAATTCTCTCTGCCCCATGTCATCATAACAGACCCACAGTCTCTATGCCATCTGGTGTTCTGCACTGGTGGCCACGTGTTTGAAGGTCACCCTCAGTGCAGTGAAACGAGGGTCATTTAAAAGTATGTTGTCAGGTTGTCTTGGAGGACTTTTTTAACTCCCCTTTACGTAGGCCTTCAGATGAGGACATGTAAAGAGTGTCCCATTCAGTCTCAGAATTGCTGATTCTGCTTCATGCTGTTGTCACTTGCTTACCTAAGCCACAATGTTTTTTCTACAAAGTGGACACAGCACCTGCTCTGGCAGCCTCTTCGACTGGCCTGAGTGTGGTGAGGCGCTCTGTGGTGGGTGAAGTGCTGGGCGTGCGCAGAGAGCCCTGAGGAGGTAAAGCAGGTGGGGGGATGACTTGTTCAGCTGTGGAGGGGCCTGAGCACTTTTGATCGGGAGACACTTGGGTCTTTATTCTGCATGGTGCTTTGTGCTTCCTTCTGCTGATGGCAGCCCTTAGAAATGCATCCGCACCAGCAGTTTTCCCAACACTTGCTGTCTGTGTGACCCGTGGGCTATAGGCCCCTGCTTCGCCCCAGAGAGCTCTGGGGCATGTCCCTGGCTGTGTTGAGGGCTGCCTGAGGCCCCTACCTCCTGCCCCATCCTCTCTCTGCTCCACTCCATCTATAGAGGGACAACAAGGTGGGAAGGAAGGTCTACAGGGAAAAGAGGGGTACCCTGAAATTAGCCATGTGGGGGTTCTCCCTGCACAGTTTGCATCAGTGACAGTTACAAGGCACATGATGCTGGGGCCCCACCTGGCTGTTGTCACATGCCCTGCCTCCTATTCCAGGGGCCCTCGTGAGAAAACCTGTGGGATTTATACAGCCTCAAGAAGGTAGTGTTACACCTGCAGGTATCTGGAGTTGCCAGTGCATCATGGAGCATCACACTCATACCAGGGACTGGGGCTCCGTCAGCAGAGCAAGGGTTGATTCTTGAGAGTTGTTGGAATTTGAGATGATTATCTCAGTTTGACAGTTTGGATGTTTCTGCAGCAACTTCAGCACAGTGACATGCCACCAATAATGGCAGTCCCCCCAGAAGACCAAGAGCAGTGGTTCTCATCCTGGTAGCACTTCAGAGTCATCTGGGCGACTTTGTAAACCTCCCACTGCTTGAGAACAAGGGATTTAGAATGTCTAGGAGTGGGTTCCAGTTGTGAACCACAATGTAGATCATAGTTGGGGAAAATGGAAAGAGAAACAAAGAACTGAGAATAAAGAAATAGGTTCCTTGAACTTAGTACTATGTACTAAAAGGAAAAAACAAGGAAGAAATAGGTTTTACTCGTGGTTCCCCTAAATGTTACCTCCCCATAAGGAAGGCACTCAAAAGGCAGGTCATGAGGTTAAATTGTTCATGGTTTATTTTGTTTAAGAAAGTAGGAGTATATGTGATGTATTTTAGTGGGGCTTCCATCAATAATAATTAAATAAAATGTGTGCCTTGCGTTTTAATATTATCTGGCAGAATTATGTCTGAAGAACACCTCATTCCCATTGGTGTCTGATTAACAAGGTTTCATTCTGCTTCCATGTAGCTAGTTTGCTGAATGTTTCCAGAAAAGTATAGACACTGATCTCGGAAGCTAAGCAAGGTCGGGCCTAGTTAGTACTTGGATGGGAGACCGCTTGTAAACACTGAATACTGTGAGCTTGGAAAAAAAAAAGAAAAGTGTAGATGCTGTCGGAGGTTTTGTGGAGGGGAGAAAAAGAGTGACAGGAGGCAACACCTACGAAGAAAGATGAAAGGCGGGAGGACTTTAAACCTGGAGGAAAGCTCTGCAGTCACCCTGCCAAATATTTCCAGCTGTCTGCCTTATGGCCAGTGGTAGGCGCACCTCTTCCCTCTGAAGTGTGGAGTGGCATGTGGGTGCTGGCGCAGTGAAATGGGAGTGCAGTGGCATGGGCCACTCCTGGGGGCTTCAGAGCCAGTGCACAGTCGACCCCGCTCCCCCTTACCCCAAGGGGGTGCTGCCCGGTGAGGATGCTGTCAGCCTGGAGATGTATGGTGAACTTAGGGAGCGAGAGTCCTCTGTTATCGGCCCACTGAAAATGAAGGGTGGTTACCACAGCACAGTGCAGCCTGTCTTGATGCACACGAGATCTTAACTAACTGTCCAGAAGTTCCTGGTAAGGATCACAAAGGTGGTGTCCGGTAGCTGAGTTCCGAGGAAGAAAGTGAGCTGACACGCAGGCCGTCTTCCCAGTCTGGATGATAAACTGGGCACGAGCATCCCAGAGAAGTTACACACCCAGCACCCACCCCTGCAGCCAACAGAGGGGGCCTTGGGCCAGGCTGGTGTCGGCATCTCCGCCTGGGGTCCTGCCCTGGGCCACTGTGGCTTAGTGCGTCTGGTCCGGGCATATCAAGATCAGCCTTGATGGATCTTGGAACAGTGCAGGAAACTGAAAGAGGTTTGTAAACATGTAGCCATGTGGGATTTTTCACATGTTGGAGTTTATTTCACACGTGTTCACAGCGTTTCTGCTTCTGAACCAAAAGCCCGTTGTGAAGTATCATCACAGGAAGTAACTTATAGCACAGTGGTGTCATCCGTGATGAGCTTCCCTTTCCTGTGAAGCGGGTGGAGAATCCTGGTCTCTGGGGGCTGCTCCTTTCAGCTCTGTTCCCTGGGAAACGGGCCCTGCTCCAGAATCCCAGTCAGTGGACGCGTGTGTTTTCTTCTCACCTACCTGTTCTTCATGGTTTTTCCTGTCACTTGAGCTGATGGGGAGAGCACGTTAAAGCAACACTTATAATTTTTTTATAGTGTTATAATCTCTCTTCAGCTCAGCAATGGAGCCACAGTGATATTCGCAGCAATGATTTATCCTCGGTACAATTTCAGTATGATCTGAAATTATAGATTTGTATTCTGAAATGTGTAATTTCAGATCATATTGAACTGGGATCAGGTGTTGTAACTAGACTTCTTCACAGGGAAACAAATCCCGCTCAGCATTAGGAGTATTTGATGGCATGATATGTCAGGACTCAAAATCAACAATGACATCCTTGTGGATCTGGTGTGTGTTTGTAGACACTGATTTTTCTTCTCTCTCCTGTTGGACTTCCTTTTCCAATCGTTCGCCTTGTGGCAGCCCCGCAATTCGGTTGTTAGCTGCTGGAGAGCAGAGCCCACGACTTGGCTGTCCTCGCGCGCCTCCACCAGCACGTGCTGGGAACAAAGGACGGACGTGTGTTGGAGTCGTGAGGCTCAGCAGCTGGTACACAGTGTCGTCACTGAGAGGAGGGGCTGTGATTGTTCTAGAAAAACAAAGCAGTACATCGTTTGGCAAATTCAGACATTCTGTAAAAAGTTATAAGCATGATGCCTGTAAGAAAAGTAAGCTAAGACATCATGCAGACACCTGGCCATACGTTGAGGGTCAGAATCCTTAGTCCTGAAGCTGGAGACTTACTCCTGGGGCTCCAGGTGGAGGGAGGGACCCCTCTATGATCACAGTAGGAACAATGTATCTGCTGAAAATAAACAGCTCTTGACAAAGTAACAGAAAAAGAAATTCAGAGGTAAATGATGCAATCAGTTTTATCTGAATATAGTTGAATCAGGGTTGGGTGAGGTGGGGAGCAAATATCAGGAAGTTTAAAATCATAAAAATGTTAAAATTGGGGATTAACTGGAAGTGTGTGTGGTTTCAGAAGGTGAGATATTTCACAGCTGCCAAAGCCACTCTAAGTGGTTCTGAGCTATGAAATAGGTTGCTTTTCAAAAGTTCATTGTCAGTTATTTAGACTTCAGGATACATTTCCCTATCAAATGTTATTAAGGAAGCTTAGGTTTCTGTGAAACCCAGTTAGCATATCAGTGCTAAGAGGTTCCAAGGTGACAAAGTTGTGATGGAGGATGATTGACAGACACATGGGTCTCCAGGAGCCCCTAGAGTGTGTCCCAGAGCCTTGGGGTGGGGGGCACTGATGCCTTGGTCTATTTTTACAGCATATGTAGTGCTCTTTGTCTTTATCTGCAGTAAAGCAGAACAGCTCCTGCATGCAGCTCTGGTTAGGTTTGCATGTAGACTCAACCATAGAAAAAAAGGAAGAAAGATTTTAGTGGGATTCATAAGATGTGCGGCAGAGAGATTGCATTAGAATCAAGTAACTGAGGTGTAAGAGACAGACAGGAGTATTGATATAGTCAGGGTGCTCGTAGGATATGTTCATCCTCCCTGGGCAGGGAAGAAATGTATTTTATTACATTAATGTATTAATTATTGTATTTTATTTGTATTTTATTTAATTAATTAATGTATTTTATTTGCTGTCTGTATATCCTGTAACATGAAATATCTGCATGTCTTGCCCATTTTCTAATTGAGTTGTTTCAGTTTTTTAATTGTTGTGTTTTGAGAGTTCTTTATATATTCTAGATACTAGTCCTTTGTCAGATAATGCAGTTTGTAAATATTTTCTTCCTGTCCGTAGCTTGTTTTTTCCTCTTCTTCAGATGTGTTTCACAGAGTAGATTTTCTCCTCTGTTGTTTTTTAAAAAAAGTTTTATAGTTTCATGTTTCACACTTAAGTCTGTGATCCATTTTGAGTTCATTTTTTAATAAGGCATAAGGTTTAGATAAAGGTTCAATTTTTTTTTGTCTATAAGTGTCTAAATTACTCTAGTACCATCTGTTGAAAAGACTGTTCTCCATGGAATTGTTTTTGCACCTTTGTCAAAAATCAGTTGGGCATCTCTGTGTGGATCTATTTCTGGGACTTCTGTTCTGTCCCATTGTTCTGTGTGCCGGTTGTTCTTTGAGAAGACACTTTAACCTCTCTGTCTTCCAGGGTACGGTGCCAAACAGGAGTTTCTGTTCCTGACAACTATGCCGGAAGTGGGGAAGTTGGCAGAAGAGAAGCCCTTTCCTGAGGAACTGAAGGTAGGTACAAGCCAGGCAGAGAGCCTTGTCCGCTCTGACACGACAGATGTAGCTTTCCTTGGACACCAGAGCAGTTACTCCAGTCTCTAAACTGTACGGATGAGAGAACTGAGTCTAGGAAAAAGGCTAATCCTCCAAAATCACAGGAGAGTTACTGGCAGAGCCCAAGCCTGCTGACATTAACCAAGCTCTCACCTGCCTCGACATTCTGACTCCACATCTTTCTCTGCAGGCTCCTTTTGCACATAAATTCCTAATTTTCCCCTACTTGGGATGAAGAATGTAGTCTCAAGGGCCCCTCTCACTTGCTAACTTACTTTTTTTTATTGCAAAATATTAAGGAGGTACAAATGTTTTAGGTTACATGGATTGCTTCTGTAATGCTTGAGTCCTCGCTGTAGGTGTGCCCATCACCCAAATAGTGTTCATAGTACCCATTATGCAGGCTTTTTCCCCTCCCTTCCTTCCCCCTCCCTCCTGGTTGATTTCCACTGAGTTTTACTTCTGTGTGTGCACATGTGTGCTCATCGGTTAGTTCCAATTTAATAGTGAGTACATGTGGTGTTTGTTTTTTCATTCTTAAGATATTTTACTTAGGAGAGTGGTCTCTAGTTCTATCCAGATTGTTGCAAAATGTATTAATTCATCTTTTTATGGCTGAGTAGTACTCCATGGTGTACATATGCCACATCGTATTAATCTACTCATGAACTGATGGGCACTTGGGTTGATTCTGCATCTTTGCAATTGTGAATTGTGCTATAATAAACATTTGAGTGGAGGTGTCTTTTTGATGAAAAATTGTCTTTTCCTATGGGTAGATACCCAATAGCGGGATTACTGGATCAAATGGTAGGTCTGCTTTTGTTCTTTGAGGAATCTCCAAACTGTTTTCTTTAGGGGTTGTACTAATTTGTAGTTCTATCAACAGTATATAAGCATTCTTTTCTCTCTGCATCCACACCAGTATCTACTGTTTTTGGACTTTTTAATAAAAGCCATTCTGACTGGGGTAAGGTGATAGCTCATTATGGTTTTAATTTGCATTTCCCTGATGATTAGTGATGTTAAGCATTTTTTCATATGTTTACTAGCTGTTTGTCTTCTTTTGAGAAGCTTCTGTTTATGTCTTTTGCTCACTTTTTAATATGGTTGTTTGTTTTTTTCTTGCTGATTTGCTTGAGTTCTTTGTAAATTCTTGTTATTAGCCCTTTATCAGATGTGTAGCTTGTGAATATTTTCTCCCATTCTGTAGGTTGTCTATTTGCTCTGTTGATTATTTCTTTAGCTGTGTAGAAGCTTTTTAGTTTAATCAGATCTCATTTATTTATTTTTGTTGTTGCAGTGATTGCCATTGGGATCTTAGTCATAAATTGTCTAGGCTGGTATCAAGGAGAGTTTTTCCTACATTTCTTCTAGAATTCTTATGGTTCTGTGACTTAGATCTAAGTCTTGTATCCATCTTGAATTAATTTTGTGAGTGGTGAGAAGTAGGTGTCCTGTTTCATTCTTCTGCATGTGGCAATCCAATTTTCCCAGCACCATTTATTGAATAGGACTTCTTTTCCCCAGTGTACATTGTTGTCTGCTTTTTCAAAGATCAGTTGGTTGTAGATAGATGGTTTTATATCTGGGTTTTTTACTCTATTCCATTGGTCTATATCTCTATTTTTGTACCAATACCATGTTGTTTTGGTTATTATAGCCTCATAGTATAGTTTGAAGTCTGGTGATGTGAGCCTCCCAATTTGTTCTTTTCACTTAAGATTGCTTTGGGTATTTGGGCTCTTTTCTGGTTCCAGTTGAAGCATAGAATTATTTTTTCTAGATCTGTGAAATATGCCTTTGGTAATTTGATGGGGATTGCATTGAATTTGTAAGTCACTTTGGGTAGTATGGACATTTTAACAATGTTAATTCTGCCTATTCATGAGCATGATATGTTTTGCATTTGTTTGTATCCTCTGCGATTTCTTTCCTCGGAGTTTCATAGTCTCCTTGTAGAGATCTTTCACCACTTTTGTTACATATATTCCTTGATGTTTTATTGTCTTTGTAGCTATTGGGAATGGTGTTGAGTCTTTGATGTGATTCTCAGCTTGACTGTTATTAGTATATAGAAATGCTACTGATTTATGCACATTTATTTTGTATCCTTAGACTTTGCTGAATTTGTTTATCAATCCCAGAAGACTCTTTTTGGAATCTTTAGAGTTTTCTAGATACAAGATCATATCACCAGTGAAGAGTGATAGTTTGACCTCTTCTTTCCTGATTCGGCTACCCTTAATATTCTTCTCTTGCCTGATTGCTCTGGCTAGGACTTCCAGCACTATGTTGAATAGAAGTGGTAACAGTGGGCATCTTTGTCTTGTTCCAGCTCTTAGGGGGAATGCTTTTAACTTTTCCCCATTCAGTATGATGTTGGCTCTGGGTATGTCTTATATGGCTTTTATAATTTTGATATATGTTCCTCCTATGTCTAGTTTGTCGAGGGTTTTCGTCATGAATGGTGCTGGATTTTGTCAGATACTTTTTCTGCATCCATTGAGATGATCATATGGTCTTTTTTTTTTTTTTTTT
>VBSM01002608.1:99713166-99731352 GCA_008086735.1 Cheirogaleus medius | reverse complement strand
AGGTCTTCTTTGTAGGTCTGATAGAATTTGGCTGTGAATCCATCTGGTCCAGGGGTTTTTTTTTGGGGGGGGGGTGGCTATTATGGTTTCTATCTCACTGTTCATTATTGATCTGTTCAAGAGTTCTGTTTCTTCCTGGTTAAGTCTTAGGAGGTTGTGTGTTTCCAGGAATGTGTCCATTTCCTCTACATTCTCTAGTTTATGAGCTTAGAGATTTACATAATATTCATGGATGATGTTTTATATTTCTGCAGTATCAGTTGTAATGTCACCTTTTTCATTTCTGATTGAGCTTATTTGAGTCCTTTATGTTCTCTTCTTGGTTAATCTGGCAAGAGGTCTGTTGATTTTGTTTATCTTTTCAAAGAACCAACTTTTTGTTTCATTAATCCTTAGTATTGTGTTTTTGTTTTCCAGTTCATTTACCTCTGCTCTGACCTTCGTTTGTTATTTTTCTTTTGCTGACTTTGGGTTTGGTTAGTTCTTCCTTTTCTAGTTTCTTGAGGTATGACATTATGTTGTTAATTTATGATCCTTCTGTCTTTTTGTTGTAGGCATTTAAGGCTGTGAATTTTCCTCTGAGGAATGCTTTTGCTGTGTCCCATAGATTTTGATAGCTTGTGTCCCCTTTGTCATTCAGTTCATTCAAAGAATTTTTTGATTTCCATCTTAATTTCATTGTTGACCCAATAATCATTCAGCAACAGGTTGTTTAATTTCCATGACTGTGTAGGTTTGAGTGTTTCTCTTGTAATTGATTTCTAGTTTTACTCTGCTGTGATCTGAGAAGGTACATGATATGATTTTGATTTTTTTGAATTTGTTGAGACCTGTTTTGTGGCCTAAGATATGATCAGTCTTTGAGAATGTCCCTTGTGCTGCTGAGAAGAATGCGTATTCTGTAGTTTTTGGGTAGAGTGTTCTGTAAGTGTCTGTTAGGTCCAGTTGATTTAGAGTTTGGTTTAAGTCCATTGTTTCCTTATTTATTATCTGCTTTGATGATTTGTCGAGCTCTGACAGTGGGGTGTTGAGGTCCTCGGCAGTTGTGATGGTGCTATTTATTTCTTTGCTTAGCTCTTGTAAAGTTTGCTTTATGTATCTGGGAGCTCCTGTGTTGAGTGCATATATTGATATATTTAGGATTGTTATGTCTTCTTGTTGAATTGCTCCCTTTACCATTATATAACGACCCTCTTTGTCTTTCTTTACTCTTGTTGGCTTAAAGTCAATTTTGTCTGATAAGAGAATGGCTATACACTCTCTTTTGATTTCCAATTGCGTGGAATATTTTTTTTTCTATCCTTTCATGTTGAATCAGTGTGTGTCCTTGTGGTTTAGATATGTTTCCTGAAGGCAGCAGATACCTAGGTTGTGTTTTTACCTCCATTCATCCAGCTTGTCCATTAATGCTGAGTGATAGAATTGGTATGTGAGATGTTGATCTGTTTATCCTGTTGGATATTCCCTTATAGCTTTGTTTTACCTCTTGTTCTGTTGTTACAAGAGTTGTGAGTTTTGGGGGGTTTTTAGGTGAATTTACACTGGTGGGTATTTGTTGTGTATAGTGCTCTTCTGAGTGTTTCGTGCAGGGCAGGTCTGGTCATAGCAAATTCCCTCAGCATTTGCTTGTCTGGAAAAGACTTAATTTTTCCATCAATTGTGAAACTTAGTTTTTTCAGGATATAAATTCTAGGCTGACAGTTGTTCTGTTTAAGTTGATTGAAGATGGGACCCCAGTCCCTTCTTGCTTGTAAGGTTTCCTCTGAGAAGTCTGCAGTTAGCCTGACAGGTTTTCTTTTGTAGGTTATATGATGCTTCTGTCTTGTTGCTTGCAGAATTTTCTCCTTCATTTTGACTTTGGCCAGGTTGATTACTATGTCTTGGAGATGACCTATTTGCTAGGAATCTTTCTTTTGTTCAGTGTCCATCTTGTGTTTGTATGTCTAAATTCCTGGCAATACCAGGGAAGTTTTCCTCAATAATTCCCTCAAGTAGGTTTTACATGCTTTTAGCTCTTTCTTCTTCTTCAGGGACACCTATAATTCAAATGTTAGTTTACTTCATGTAGTCCCATATGTCTCTCAGTGATTGCTCAGACTTTTTTATACTCTTACCTGCCTTTTTGTATGACTGGGTTATCTTGAGAACCTTCAAGCTCTGAGATTCCTTTTTGGTTTAGCCTGTCATTAAAACTTTCTGCTGTGTTTTGAAATTCCCTAAATGCCTCTTTCATTTCTTTAAGTTTTATTATATTCTTTCTTATGTTGTCTAGCTCTCTAGTGACTTTTTCATTTTTTTTTCATTGATTTCCTGAAATATTTTTTGGCTTCTTTTTGTTGGTTTTCAACTTTCTCTTCAATTCCATTCATCTTATTTGCCATCCATCTTCTGAATTCCATTTCTGTCATTTCAGCAATTTCTTTGTGGGTGGAGTCCAGTACTGTAGTTCAATTGTGTTCCCTTGTGGGTGTCAAATTATTTTGTATTTTTGTGTTGCCAGGGTTCTTTTGCTGGATTCTTCTCATCTGGCTCCTCTTCTCTTGGCCCTGGGTTAATAGAATTGCAGGGCACCTGTTCTCTGTTGTGACTCTCTCGAACCAAGTACATTGTGATGGCTGCTCAGGGCTGGGGGTTCCTGAGTGAAGTGTTGGACCTTGAGTCCAACAGTAGTGGTGGCCCAGCGGTAGTGGTGGGGACTCAGTAGTGGAGTCTTGGGCTCCAGACACAGCTCTGGAGTCTCAGAGGTAGAGTCGTAGGCCCAGCAGGGGCCCTGGAGCTACAAGGGCAAAGCCTCGGACTCAGGCACAGTGAGAATTGGCTCTGGGTATTTCAAGGGCAGAGCCACCCACGTGGGGGGAGTTGTTCCACCAGCATGGGGACGGCTGATGCACAGTTGCACAGGCAAGGATTTATCTCAGCGGCCCAGGGTCCATTTGGCAGCCCAGAGCTGCTGCTCAGTCAAGGTTCTCCCCCCACCTAGGACCCACTGAGGTGGTTGTCCCAGGCTTCCCAGTGGTGCCTCTGGTGTCTAGGGCTTGTCCATGGTTCAGACTGGAGGATGAGCCAGCTGGGGAGAGATGCCACTAGCCAAATTCTCAGCTTAAACCGCTCTCTTGGTTACAGTGGGTGGGGGGGAGGCTGGGAAGGACAAGAGTCTGAATGGAAGAAAGTGGCTCTCTGGCCTCTCAGGTCACTCTCCTTGGAGGGGAACTGTGCACAGAATGTCCAGACTCTGGGATCATGCAAGCTCTCCACAATTCCATGGTCACCACAGTGCTTGGGTCCATGGGGGTGGAAAAGCTTCCGAGTAACTTGGTAGCCTGGTGATCACCAAAGGAGTATGGGAGGAAGAAAGGGATCCCCCTTACCCCTTCACTGGGCTCTGCACCACCTCTATGGGTTTGATCCTCACTAATATCTTCTTTTCCTTTATCCTCTTCCTTCTCTGCTTTGCAGTTTTCCTCCATGAGGTCCCCATCAGGCTCTGGCGCTTCTCTGACCTGCACCTGAGCTGTGTCCCCTTTCCCCTCTCCTTTGTCTGAAACCCTTCCTTCCCTCCCGGTCTGGCAAGCCGTGTCTCTGGGCAGCCATCTTGCCCCCTTCTTCACTTGCTAACTTTGATTCTGGGCTTGGAGAGTTGAGATTGCAGTTGTGCCAAAGGAAGGAAATGAGTCAAGCAAGTTGTAAATATGTTTATCAGCCCAGAATTAAACTGCAGAGACAGGGACAGTTCCTGTCCCTGGTTGGCAGTGTAAGGATGACAAAATAGAACCCAGTAAAAATAGAAAGCATACACCCAGTCAGAGTAGAGTGCTGTCGGAGTTTATTTCTCTCAGGACATTGATGTAATAGAGATCAAGTCTGCAGAACTCTGAGATGGCCCAGGAATGTTGCTTTTAGGTTGAGGCATCCCGGGGTAAAAAAAAAAAAAAAGAATTTGGATGGGCTCTATACAGACAAGAAACAAAAAAATCCTCTAAAGGATAGGAGGGTGGCTTCAATAGGACAAGTTAAGGAAAAGATGAATAAAAACAAAGGTAGGGTAAGCTTTTTTGCAAAGTGCCCTTCTCTTCCTACCTTCTTTTGGGATAAATGAGCAAGAGATAGAATCAGTGAGGGAATGGGGTTAAATTAGACCCCTTCTAAGAGCAAGGAGAGTACCTGGCGTGGCTCCTGGAGTTCTGTGGCCGGCGGAGGGCACGGGCAGCAGGGTCACACTGATACCCTGTGGGGAGGATCCGAGACCACTCTGTAGAGGACAGAGTAGGGTAAGACTGTAGGTGCCTGCTCTCTCACTTGCCAATGTCTCCAACTCTGCGAGTAGGTGTTAGGAAGCCCCAGGACATTCTTCCCTCTGCCAGGGAATCCCAGGAGATCCAGTTACACACTCGAGGGAGAAAGAGTGCCCTGGACAAATGTTATGGAGTGTAAGGGAGTTTGGTTATGGTAGATCCACGAAGGAAGAGTGGGGAGCTGGGCAGTGGGGTGGGAACCTCTGTTGTCCCAGTATTTCCAGTGTCCTTGTTCTAGTGTGTTCTAGAAGGCTTATGTCCTTCTCCCAATTTTGTAACTGACCCAGTCCCCAGGGAAGACTTGTTGTTATAACTGCCCCATAAATGGATTGCCTGGCAAGGTGAGTGCATTTTAAAAAATATAACAAGGGCATTTTTGTCCATTCAATAAAGTTCATTGGGAGGGACCATCTGCTTTGCAATCTTGGGAAGAAGTTCTGTGTAGCTTTAAGGGGAGAAGTAGGTACAGCCGCAAAAGCATTTCAAAATGCTGAGAAACAGGGCCACAGCTGGAGGACGCCAAAGGAGCGGGGTCAGGCAGACAGCCCTGCAGTTCAGATGCAGCTCGGAAAACGAGGTAATGTCAGCAGCGAGGGCATTTTACGTCTCTGAGGATGCGGTCCCTGGCAGCTTCTGTGTGCGTCGCCACAGGCGTTCTTACTCCACTGAGGCTGTCTTGGGTGTCTCCACCAGACGCTGCACCTGACTCCAAGCGGAGTCAACACTCAGTAGGCAGCTGTGAAAGGAATGACCCTGCCACCTTGCAAAGCAGTAAGGGTTTGAACTGTGCCAGCCAAAGGCTTCCCGGGTCATAGGTGTTCTCTTAGGTTCCAAGATGGTCCACAGAGGCTGTGCCATCATTTAGGACTTGAACTTTTTCATCTTTTCAGGGTTGGTTTGTTTTCCCTAGCAAGTGGATTCCAAACATCTTTTTTGGGTTTTTAAGTCAATCTTCTTTCAAGAAGGAAAGTCCAGTGAAGCAGGTTTGCTTCTGTTTTCCTTGCCCACCATGCTGATTCCTCTCTATGACTTCCCGGGGCCATGGGAAGCCCTGAGGAAGGGCTGGAAAGTGGGTGGGAACAGTGGTTGTCACGCTGTAAAAAGGGGAGGAAGGATGAACAAGAAGGCCCGGATGGTGAGGAAGGGGGGACGGGCTGGCAGGAGTGGCTCCTGCTGTGTCTGTCTCCTGTGTCCTCCTGACCACCTTGTGCCTATCTTGTGCCTGTCCCCTGCAGCCGACTGGGAAGGTGTTTCCTGACAGCCGGCTTGTTCAACCCCTGGTTTACATGGAGCGCCTGGAACTCATCAGAAATGTCTGCAGGGACGAAGCCCTGAAGAATCTCTCACACACTGCTGTCTCCAAGTTTGTTCTGGACCGAATATTTGTCTGTGACAAGCACAAGATTCTTTTCTGCCAGACTCCCAAAGTGGGCAACACCCAATGGAAGAAAGTGCTGATCGTTCTAAATGGTACATGTGAGGCCAGCAAACGTTTGTCTGTGACGTCCAGGGCTGGCCTGGGGAGGGTCCCAGTGGCCTGGGCAGGGGACAGGAGAGAGGAGTCAAAGAAGGGGGTAGTTTCTCCTGAATGACTGGCAGCCCCACAAGCAGTTCTCTGTTGTTGCTGTTTCCTATTAGTCTTGTACCTTGAAAGTTGGTTGGGTCATTGTAGACACTGATTCTTTCCGAAGGGCACAGGCAAGGTCTGTAGTTCAGATCTGTAGTTCAGGATCTTCTTGCCTTTCATAGCAAAATCCCCACCACAGGCAGTTTGCCCACCCCGTGGGTCTCTTGTCTTCTCTTCAGCTGCCTGAGCTGATGCTCACAGTCACATGCTCTGTCCTGAGTGAGTCAGGGGCCCTCTCAGTCCCCTCTGCAGGGAGAAGGGCTCATGCCCCAGAGCCTGCGAGGGGACCCTGCCACAGGGCCTGGGGCCTCTGCACCTGCAGACACATATTCTGTGCCAGTTGGTAGAAATTGTCCCCCATTTTACACTAAGCATCTGTATTCAGAGGATTTAGTCAGCTTGCTTCAGGAAATCTGATGTTTGCTAGAGAACAAATTAGGTCATCGAAAAGTGGCCTCATGCTCTACAGTTTTGATTACTCACCACTCTTCAGGTACCATGTTTGTTTGCTTAAATTCCAATTAGTCTGAACTGATCCAGGATAATTATGGTCTCTGTCTATTAAATTCAGTTTCAAAAGGAACTTAGCTCCAGTGGACAGCAGTGGGCCTCCCAGATTAGGAATCAGACCTTGGGGCTCTGAGGTGGGTGGCCCTGGGGCTCCTTGTCCTCCAGATGCTGCTCTCAGGGTCAGTGGTGGTCAGCAGTGGCTGCCATTTGGCCTTTACAGAAGTTGGTTGGGGGAGAAAAGGGTCTGTTGGTCATCAGGTATATAATTAATGTGCTCTGGAGTAGTCTGATAGCATATTGTGGTTTTGAAATTGGAGAACGAAGTTACAAATCAAATTGAAAACAAGGACTATACAAAAGAGTTTCAAATAGGCTGCAACAGTGTGAAGTATCACACTTTAAAGAAGTAAACACCCACTTACAAGGGCAGGATGAAAATAGGAGTGGGCTTGCCAGGTCATATAATGAAGAAGCAGACGTTCCTTGTGGCTGTCTTCAGTCATCCTTAGGTGCACCTGGATGAGGACAGGTCCTCGGGTGGGTCCAGGTACAGATCCACAGAGCTGTCCTGCTATCCACTTCAAAGCCAGTGCTCCTCTTTCTCATTTCACAGCCATCCACAGCATGCGGCACAGAGTTCTGTGTGGGGCTTAAAAGTCTGGGGGAGGAATGAGTGAAACAGACAAGGCTATGGCCACTGCTCAAATGGCCCAAGAGAGACTGTTCCCTGCCAGGACTCTGATCTTGACATGACAGGGTTAGCAGAAAGATGGATGTTAAGATTTGCAGAGGCTTAGCTAAAACCTTCTTGGCATAATGACAATGTATTTCCATTTGTCTGCGTTGAGAAGAGTGAAAAATCTGCCCAGCCACCAGCCCTGGGATGCCCTCCCAGGTTCCATTCAGCAGCCTGGACGCAGCGCTGACCCCGGATGACAGACTCTGGCTGCTGACACTGCCTGCCTTCCCCTCAGACGTGTCGCGTCCTCCTCTGACTCCTGTCTCAGATGTATCGCAGCTCCCACAACTTTAGCCAGATTTTTCCAACACCAGAAGTCTTTGCCACTTGCCAGTCTGGGATGCTGCAAGGGTACCTGAAAACCACTGTAGGCCTGGGGGATGTGGTGCTGGGAGAGCTCGGCCTGTCAGCAGTGCCGGGGCCTTGGCGGTGCACTGGGCATGCGTCAGCGCTGTGCTCCACAGTCCTGCTCCTCTGGTATTTCCCCCCAGGATCAGAGTAGGATAAGTATTGCTGGTTTTAGGAATTCTGTTTGCATGCAGTGATCTTCCTTTAATGGCAGATTTAGCCGAATTAGGTGCATTGCCAAAGGCAGGCACTACCAGTATTTCTACCCTTTGTCCTTCCTCCCCAAATCATCAATTTCCTCCAGTTGGCTTATGGATTCCCAAAAGTTTTACTTCACCATCTCATCCTGCTGGCAGAAGCAGTTGGAATTCAAAGACCTAAATTTAGGTATCAGGGGCAGGCTTTTCCTGCACGCCATGGGCAGCATGGGGCCCGAGGACAGAGATGGACGGGCGTCGTCTCTGAGGGTTGCACCAAGGCGGCCAACACACCTTCTGTTCTGTTTACTTCCCAGGAGCGTTTCCTTCCATCGAAGAGATCCCCGAAAATGTGGTTCATGACCATGAGAAGAATGGCCTCCCTCGCCTCTCTTCCTTCAGCAATGCAGAAATTCAGAAGCGGTAAGAGTAGCTTCCTCAAATGAAAGGGGGGATTTTGAAAACCTGAGAAGAAATTTTGAAAAAACCCCAGACTCGGTTCTGTACCTGCCAAGTGTTCCAGTTCGCTCCAAGGGCCCCTGGGGACTGTCGGTTTGTGTCGGTGGGAGGTGGCCAAGCACGTGCCCAGCATTCAGCGCACTTAAACTCAGATCCTTACTCGAATTTCTGAACGTGTTCTCCAGCTTTACCGTCACACAGTCCATTAAAATGAAATTGTATTAATGGAAATGAGTGGTCAACTTTGTTCTGCTTTGGTATCGTTAAGTTTTGTGGATTTCTTGCTGAATATGATCTTTGCTTTATAAGAAAGGGATTTAGGTTGGAGGAAGAACCCACTGAGCATTCCGTTTTCCCAGAGGCCTCGCACCTGCCTCCACACTACACAGGCAGGGCCAAGAGACAGACCCCTGATTGCAGCAAGGGTGGAGTCCTTAGCTAATAAATAGGAAGTTTCCCCATATGAGCTATCAGGTGGCCCCGTGGAGTGAGGTTTAAAAGGAGCAAGAATGCAGAAAGCAGTGACTGCCAGGCTGCCAGCGGGGCTTTGCCCTCCCTTGCCCTGCACGGCGTCTGGCCCTGGTTGATTCAGTCTGCCCAGCTCTACAGACCCTTACAAGAGGTGCTCCTAGGGAAGGTGACCTGTTGTCACCTAAGCACTTACTTCATGGGGCTTCTGTGAGACTCAGTTAAGACACACAAAACGAGGAAAGCCGTTTCCGGCCTTAATGCATTGATGGCATCACTGTCCTTGTCATTCTCACTGCTGCTGTCCCTCCTTGCCAGGACTGCTGCTCTGCTGCTGCCCCGATGGCCGCTTGCCAGGCCACCGCTCCTGCTGGCTGTAGGGCGAAGCCTTGCTCTCCATTTTCTCATGCCCCTCTTTCCCTCTTACTTTTCCTTCCCCTGGCAATTTTGAGTCGAATATTTAAAGATATGCCCTTAAAGTAACTTTCTGTAGTCTCAGCTATTCCTGATTCACTCGGAGTGTTCCTGCCCTTACGATTTCTGTCCAGGAACAAAACTTTAAACATTCTAGAAGTTTTGAATGATTCGAGTAAAACAAAACATAGATTAAATAGATGTCTTTATAGTGACCCCCTAGGATGAGTACTATGGCCCTGGACAGTCGAGATTTTCCAAGCCTCCATTTCTTCACCTGTAAGATGGGTTAATCCACAAAATCTCGGGGTAGGTCTAGTAAGAGATGCATGGCAGGGCTTTGCCCAAGTGAGGGTTCAGCAAACGGCAGCAGATGCTCTGTTTGTTCTTCACTCTTCCCGCCCTCTCCACCATTACCTCCAGTGGCATTGAGTTAACCCTCTTTGTTCTCATTTTTTTTCCTTAGCTTGAAAACATACTTCAAGTTTTTTATTGTAAGAGATCCCTTTGAAAGACTTATTTCTGCATTTAAGGATAAGTTTGTTCACAATCCCCGGTTTGAACCTTGGTATAGACATGAGATTGCCCCTGGCATCATCAGAAAATACAGGAGGAACCGGACAGAGACCCGGGGGATCCAGTTTGAAGATTTTGTGCGCTACCTGGGTGATCCAAACCACAGATGGCTAGACCTTCAGTTTGGGGACCACATCATTCACTGGGTGACGTATGTAGAACTCTGTGCACCCTGCGAGATAAAGTACAGTGTGATTGGACACCACGAGACCCTGGAGGACGATGCCCCGTACATCTTAAAGGAAGCCGGCATAGACCACCTGGTATCCTACCCAACCATCCCTCCGGGCATTACCGTGTATAATAGAACCAAGGTGGAGCACTATTTCCTGGGCATCAGCAAACGAGACATCCGACGGCTGTATGCGCGTTTTGAAGGAGACTTTAAGCTCTTTGGGTATCAGAAACCAGATTTTTTGCTAAACTAATGCATAGGACCAGCAAATTCACATATCTTTGTTAGACCAGGGGCTAACCAGGTGGAGATCTGAGCACAGAAATGACATTTCCTCCGTCACACTTCTCCTTTTAGAACTCCCGAGGGCTCCCATGGGCCTGTGAGCACCGTGGCAAATGATACTGGACCCTGACTGTCATGACTTTGTCTGGATATAAGATGCACTGAGGGCCCCATACCACCCCCACCACCAGTGTCATTAGGATGCCGATGGCCTTTGCTGTCCTCAGAGCAGAGAAAAGACTAAACGTTTGCATCTGACAGACCCACAGGGAGGAACACCACACAGCATCAGGAGCCACCTCCCTCGGCCATCAAAGGGGACACAGCTGGGGCTCTCCTGGCTGGTCAGGGGTGTCCCACCTGTCACTAGGGGATTGCAGGAACGGCACCCAGCACTTTCAGGAGGGATGGAGAAGCCACAGGGCTGCACAAATCACAGACACACAGCATCACATCTGAGGAACAAAGTGACACCTCTGGCTTTCATCTTGGTGCAGCTGTGATCACGGAGGCAGACCGTTCTTTCACAATGACTGTGTTCCTGTGACGTTCAGTGGTGCCCCGAGGGTGGTTTCCAGCAGCCCATGTTTCCAGAATCCATGCCTGCTAAGCTGGTCCATGTTCCTGAGCCTCATCTGCCAAGCGCCTCTCTCACCCACCACAAGAGATACGGTTTTGGAAAGTGAAGGGAGTTCCACCTGAGAGGAGGGACATCTTTGGGGGCCGTAAAAGGAGCGTGGCATGGGAAAGGGAGAGCTGGCTGGGCCTGGGGGCTCAGGCTGCTGTGGATTTGAGCACGTCTGTCCTGACTCGTCCTGCCTGGGTGGGCAGCACGGGGTCTCCGCCTGTCTCACCAGGGACCTCCAAGCACTGGCAAGGGCAGCGTGCCAGCATCTCAGAACTCAGTGCAGTTTGGACATTTCAATTGCTTTCATCTCAGCAAAACACATACCACAGGGCCCATTTCTGATAATGCCACCGTCCTGAACGCCATGGCTAGAAGTTGGGCAATCAAGTTCACCAGCAATAAAATCCTGGCTGAGGAAGCCTCCAGTAACGTGTCTTCCAGGCACTGAGGGGGGCCCCAGTGAGGAGCAAGCCACAGTGACTCAGATGCCGTCCAGCAGCCAGGGCCGTGGAGAGATGACAGGACGGTTTCCTAAGATGCGTCCCCAGCGCTCATGCGTGCATGGCGCCCCCGAAACCAGGGCAGGAGGAGTGAGGTGGGCATTTCCTAAAGGCAGCCTCAACCTTCCTTTTCTCAGAATGGTTTCTTGATTATGTAAATGTGAAAGTAAAATAAAATTTAAAATATGTGCCAAACCCGATATGGGCTGCAGTTCCTAGGGAAGATGCCCCCAGGCCACTAGTTCCCCTGCCCCAAGGCTGGTGACGGGCAGACAGGCCTGGGCACACACAGGCTGCTCAGGACGGACCTCCGGAGGGCAGCGGGGCCCTGCCTTGTGTCCATGCTCAACTGACTCACCAAGGATGTGACACGTGGGTGGTTTTCCTATAAGGTTTTAGCAGAGTCTTGTTAAAATTTCAGACCTGATGAGCTGATTGATTACCTCTCTCCTGTTTGAAATGTAACTGTTGAATAATGTATGTGAATTTAAGGCCTTAAAGTTAGTCCTAATTAAAATAGCATTTTCTCTCAGAAGCAAAAGGTTAGCCACCTGGGTTGGTTGTGTTTTTTTTCCTCCCTGTTGGCATTTGGGTTAATTTCCTAACGTATTTTGTTGAACAGGTAGAGAGTGCTGCCCTAGTGTCTCCTGCACATGTCCCCATGTCACAGTATGTCCAGAACAGGGACACCCACCCTCGCCCCTAGCCCAGTTCCTGGACAGCGCCCCTGTCCCCAACCCCCCACCCCCCGCCAGTGGGGCAGCCCCTCAGCCTCCACAGAGGTCCCCAGACTTCCTTCTGAGCCCCCAGAATCCGCTTCCTCCCTTCTCAGCCCTAAAGCACGTGGTCCTTCTCCCTCTGCCCCTGAGTCACTGCCACAGCCTGGGGACTCTGATCCCAGCTAGGCCCCCTCAGGACTGATGCCGGGGCTGAGGGCTCAGTCCACTCCCAGGCAGCAACACCGGGGAGGGGCAGCCGGGGGCTGGAGAGGGCAGTCTCCGCAGTCACGGAGCCTGGGTGTGAAAGAGACGTAAGCAGCAGCTCTGCCTCTAAGAAGTGGTCTTATAGCCACGAGGGCAATTTCTAAATTTAAAAGTTTAATAATATTAGTTGACTTAATGGGTCTGTGTGATTAATTGCTTCTCTCTCACTGGATCTTGCTCCTTCTCACACATTTCAGATTTATCAGTTGTGTTGAGAACCATTACAGTGCAGTGTCCACAGCCAAGATGAGACCTGATTTTCACAGTGGCTGACTGGGTACATGCAGAGGTGTTCGGATCACCGTGTGCAGGGGACCCAGGTGGCCTCCACTTCAGGTTCCTGGGAAGAAGAGCCTCCTACCAGGGAGGGGATCCCAGAAAGTTACTGGGGACAATGCACCCCCGACCCCCACTTCCCCACTCTGAACCCCAGCATGGGTTGTTCTGCCAAGATGTCCAGACGAAGGAACCAGCAGAAGCCTGGATCAGAAGGGGAAAAATAATCAAGACAGCACATAAATGGGAGGCAAAGGCAGCCTGCCATCTATCTGACTAAATTACTCAACATGTTTTCCAAGTCCCTTGGACATGCCATGCCCTGCACTGGGGCTTGGGGTTCCAGAGCTGAACCATGGGTTCCCAGGAGAGGCATCGGAGGTGCTCGGACAGGGCCACAGTGGTCCACTTGAGTCGAGGGAGGAGGCTCCTGGCAGACTTGGCAGGCCCACGGGGGAGGAGTATAGAAGGTGCAGCTGGCAGGAGAGGACCCCCAAGGATGCAGCCATATTCAGGGCATGGCAGATGGGTCAGCTGTGGTTAACTTAGGAGTCTGGGCAGGGGGAGCATCACAGAGGGTTTCAAGGCGTGTGCTAGGTGTGAGGCGTTAAAATGCACTGTCTCGGGCATGTATCTGAGTTTATTAACTTGCTAGCAAAGTGACAAGAGTGCACCATCTCAGGGCATGGAGACAAGGGCTGAAAGCCAGCATGGGAACAGAAGGAGCTCAGAAAAGTAAGCAGCCAGTTAGGAAAGGGTCCCAGGTTCACTGCAGAGGCTCAGAAAAGTATCACATTCCTACCAGACTTCACAGAAGAACCCAGGAGCAGGCTGGTGCAAGATGCCCTGTATTGTTCTTTCATTTCTGATTGATAGATACTAAGAAGGAAAGAATAAGGTCCATCTGAGGCTGCAAATCGGCCTCTGGAGGCCTCTGCCCAGCGGTGTCCAAGGCTGGGAGGAGCAGGGAGGGGAAGGGCACTGTGGGGTAGGAGCTCTGACCTTGCTCAGACTTCTGCCACCGGGGCTTTTCTCCGCTACAAGGAAAGAAGCAGCATAAACAGAATGTCAGTTTCTTAGGGTGGGGACAACTTTCTTTATCTGACCGTAGTTGGTGGAGCATCAGCTCAGGGTTCTCCACAGGGATCTGTGCATTGTGGGGAGAACCTGAGCAGGGTCAGGTGCAACAGCCTGGGGGGCAATCCTGCCCCCATGCACAGATGCTCTGGGGGGCCCCTCCCCTTTGAGGGAGAGCCCCGCAGGCAGTCCGCGCACCTGGGAGAAGAGGGAGAGGTGGAGTGTTCTAGCCTGTGGCAAGGTGTGCCATGGACCTAGACCAGGAACGTTTGGGGAACTTGAAGAGAGGGGTTCAGAGTTGCTGACCTGCTGCTGATGAGGGTGAAGGTGGCAGGGAGGAGGCAGGGCTCTACATGGGCCAGGTGGTGCATTCAGGACCGTGGGCTTTATGTTACATGTGCAGCCAGCCATGGAAAGGTTTTAACTAACACAGTTCCAGGGCTCTGATTTGTCCTGGAGAAAGTTCATGGGGGCCACAGTGGGGAGAACAAGTTGGAGAAAATGAAAAACTAAGGCTGGGAGACTTGCCAACAGGCTGGTACAGCCACCCAAGGCAGACGGTGGCGACTGCGCTAGGGGGTTTGCAGTGGGCAGGCAGAGCAGAAGAGGCAAACTGGTGTGACCAGTGCCCTGGACTGGCCTGACCTCTGGACATGTGAGGGCAAAGGGTGCGGCCCACACTGAGGAGGAGGGCCAAGCGGAAGTGCACATGGGGAGCTGGAATAGACCAGGGTTCAGCACGGCGGTGGGGGTGGGAGCCAGAGGAGGGTGTGTCCCCGTGGCTGGAGGAGGGCTGCTCACTGTATGGGAAGCATAGCAAGTTGGTGCCTAGCGGGGCTGTAGCTGTACTCTGTAGGCAAGTTTGGTGCCATTATTTAGGTAATGGGGGAGGATTTAATTTTATTATGGAAATTTAAAAATACGTGCCAAAGTAAAATAGTCACGGAACTCCAGTTAGCTCTCAGCTTCAGCGATTTTCATGACATGTTCCCTTTTGCATTTCATCTGCCCTTTGTCCTGCTCACTAAGGGTGGCCTGCATACACCCAGGAGGCTCAGATTGGGGATTTGAGCCCCAGCACTTTGATACCAGACCCCACAAGAGAGTGGCTCCAAGCTATACGATGCTGACTCAGATCCACTGTTTTCACCCTGATGTTCTTCCAGTTTCATTGCCCTTCATGCACTGACCACCGACTGAGGGCCCCACGTGGTGTGGTCCCCCCGACTCCGTGGTGCCCAGCAGCTTCCCTTGGCTTCTTGGCTTGGCTCTCCCGTTCACCACAGTGTCTATTCCAACCTTCTCCATTTTCCCAAGCTTCCACTCCACTCTCTTACTGTCAGCAGACGATCTCGTCCCCTGCAGAGAAAACAGATGCTCTCGGATGAGGGCTTCTCCAACATCGTGGTGTTGAATCTGCACACTCTCTGCATCACACATCCATCTGCCTTAGCCTTCCCTGGGTCCAGCACAGTGGGAGGGCTGTGCCCCCTGCCTCCCACCATTACCCCGGCCCCTCCCCTCCAGCCCCTGAGTTACCCCCCCTCTGTTCTCTCTGTTGTGTCTGCGCCCCTTCCCCCAGCTGGCTCTCTCCCAGCAGCACTCAGTGTTTCCGGGGTTCTCTCGAATCTGGAAAACCCCATCCCAGACAGAGCACTGCCCTCGCTCAGCAGCCCCCACCCACTTGTGAAAGTCGTCAGGTTCAAAATGGAGCCAGGCAAGGCCACGAAAGGAGGGCTGTCACGCAGGATTTGCCTGATAACAAAACAAATCCTGTAGGATAATCCGTTTAAGTCAGTGGAGTCAGCAGAAGCCACGGTGTAGTTGTGGTGAAACTATCACAAGAAATCTTTCCAACCACAGCTTACTACACAAGTTATACAAGGACAGCTTGGCAGCACCAGGACAGCTAGCCACTCATCCCAGAATGCCTGCCTGGCACAATTTCCTAAACCCAGTCCAAGGAAACAGCCCGCTGAGACTTTAAAATGATGAGTTTTACCTTGCAACTGCTGTCACTCAGCAATCAGAGCACACCAGCTCCCCAGGGCCACCGCAGGCACCAAGGAACTTTCCTTTCAAAACAACTTACATAACTTTTCTCTTTCCCCACAAAACACAAAATTTCCCTTTGTTCTTCAGACATACCAGAGGCCACCCAGGTCAGTGTGTACATCCTGAATTGCAATTCTGTTGTTTGTATATTCCCAAATTCTGTTGTTTGTATATTCTTTAGCTTAGAGATTTTTTATTTGATATTGACACGCCCAAAACTTAAAATTATAGTCTTCCTTCACTGTCTACATTTCTTCACCTCCCATTCACTGCTTAATCCACTACCCCCTGCCTTCTGCTGACTCCACTGACTTAAATGGAGTTTCCCTACGGTTGTGTAATAATTTCCCTACTGTGTTGCATCTTCTCTTTATCTTGTCAGTCTTGGTAGAGGTTTATTAATGTTAATTTTTTTGAATAACCAGATTTTGTTTTATTGATTTTTTTTTCTATTTTCAATTTCATTGGTTTCTGCTCTGATCTTTATTTTTGCCTTCTACTTGCTTTAGATTTATTTTACTCTTCTTTTTTAGTTTCTCGAGGCAAGAACTTAGACAATTGATTTGAAACCTTTCCTTATTTATAATGTAACCATTTGGTGCTACAGATATCCTTGTCTGCACTATGTTAGCTGCAACCCACATATCCTGACATATTGTGATTTTGTTTTCATTTAGTTCTCTGTATTTTTAAAATTTCCTTTAAGACTTCGTTACTCATGGATTAAGGGGTTATTTAGAAGTTACTTAGAGATTTCCAACTGTTCAGAGATTTTCCTGTTGTCTTTCTGTTACTGATTTTTAGTTTGATTCCATTACAGTCAGAAAACATAATCTGCATGATTTCAATTACGTTAAATTTGTTGAGGTTTGTTTTGAGCCCTGACTATGGACTGTCTTGGTGATTATGGGTTCTTGGATGAAGCATGTGCATTCAGCTTTGTTGGGTGGAGTTAATACTCCCTTTTTGAAATACTGACTTTCCTCAGCTTCTGATACACGCCCCTGGTTTTTCTTACACCTTGCTGGCCATCTGTTTGTTTTCTAGATTCCTTTCCTCTGCCCACCCTTTAATTTTTACTGTTTCTCTGTATTTTAAAGCCAGGTTATTTTCTGTTATTACTCTCCCTTAGCAAAGATGAGTACTTGCAGATCTTCAGATCTTCACTTACCACCTATATGAAAATACAAGCCCTGTGAGGACTCAAGAACTTTGTGTGTTTTGTCCACTGTGGAAGCACAACTTCTGAACAGTGTCTGGCACAAAGAAAGTTCTCAAACAAAAATTTTTGACTGCTGATTTAGACCCAAATCTGTACCTTCTGTCTACATGTCTTTTCTGAGCTTCTGACTCATATATCCAACCAACTGCCTACTAGAGGTTTCTTCTTGGTTGCCCCACGCTCATTTCAAACTTATTAATTCCCAAGCTATTCCTTCATCTTCCCCTCCAACCCTGTTGGTCTTCTGTGACCACCATCTCAGGGAGCTTTCCCAGATCTTTATCCAACCTGGAGGAAGGGTATTATCCAATTCCAGCCCCTCTGGCCTTCCTGTTTCACCTCAGAGGTGAAAAAAATAGCTGTGAAACACGTGTGAAGATCATAGCCCAGAGACACATGCCCACTAAAAGACTGAGATTCAATCATAAAATTCTAGAGTTCTCTCACACACACACACACACACCTTACCATCAACAGTAACCCCATATTATCACAGTGGGTTATAGCTGAAAGAGCTATAAAGTGCAGACTCAATGCAAGTGTTCTCAGGGAAACCCAAAGACAACAAAAGAGATAACAACTAGGGAACTAGAGGAATTTGAGGCCTCTGGCACCTGCTGCTATAGCAAACATTAACCACAGCCTAACTCCTGCCAGACTAACATAAATAATCACACTAAAGGCCTTTTATCTCAGTTCCTATTACCTGATACATATGTATGGATTTTAATGGGAAAAAAAAGTTGCAAAGCATACAAAAAGACAAGAAAAAACATAGTCTGAAGAACCTCAGAACCAGACTCAGATGTAACACAAATGGTAGAGTTATCAGACAGGAAATTTAAAATAACGGATTAATATGTTAACAGTTCTAATGGAAAAGTAGACATTATGAAAGAACAGATGGGTAACGTAAACAGAGAGGTGGAAACTATGAAAAATCAAAAGGAAATGCTAAAAAATACACAACAAGGATTAAGATTGCCTTTGATGGGTTTATCAGTAGAACGACATGGCCATGGTAAGAATCAATGAGCTTGAAGATGTGGCAATAGAAACCACTCAAGCTGGAGAACAAAGAGATTAAAAAAAGAAAAGACCATTCAAGAACCATGGGACAATTTCAAAAGGTGTGATATACACAAAACTGGAATACCAGAGAAGAAAGGGAGAATGGGACAGAAGAAAATATTTGAAGTAATCATGTCTGAGAATTTTCTAAAATTAATGACAGACACCAAACCACAGATCCAGGAATCTTAGAGAACACCAAGAAGGAAAAAATACCAAAAAATCCACACCTGAGCCGGGCGCGGTGGCTCACGCCTGTAATCCTAGCTCTCTGGGAGGCCGAG
>VBSM01002608.1:99588115-99666985 GCA_008086735.1 Cheirogaleus medius | reverse complement strand
TCCAGATGCCTCTGTGTGAAATGCAAGGTCCGCTGCAGGTTCGGGATGACGGAATCATCCAGCTGGGGCAACCTGCCCCGTATTATCAGCCTTTCTCCACCACCGACCTATTGAATTGGAAGCACCATACCCTGTCCTACTCGGAGAAAACGCAGGCCCTCTTCGACCTCCTGGAATCTATCTTCCAGACTCACCATCCCACATGGGAAGATTGCCGGCAACTCCTACTGACCCTTTTCAGTACTGAAGAATGGCATTGGATCATGACTGGAACTCGGAAGTGGCTGCAGGAGCAGGCACCAGTGGGCACCCTGGATGTGGAAAAATGAGCATCACGAGCGGCGCCTGAGACCAACCCAGAGTGGGATTTTAACATACCAGAAGGACAAGCGGCACTCAAGTGGTACCGAGAGGCTCTTCTCCAAGGAGTGCGGGAAGGGGCCAAAAAGCCGACCAACATGAACAAGGTTGCCCTAATTATCCAGAAGCCAGAGGAGTCACCCTATGACTTCTATGAGTGCCTCTGTGAGGCATACCGAATATACACACCTCTTGACCCGGAGGCAGCCGAAAACCAGAGAATGGTGAATGCAGCATTCGTCGGGCAATCAGCCTCCGACATCTGGAGGAAGCTGCAGAAACTTGAAGGATTTGCAGGCATGAGCATCACAGAGTTAATGGAGGTGGCCCACAAGGTGTATGTCAACTGGGACCGGATTGCTCGGAGGGAGAAAGATCAGGGGATGAAGAAAAAGGCCGCCCTCCTGGCTGCTGCCCTCGGCAGACTCGACCCGTACAAGCAGCCTTGCCCCCACAAAAGGGGGGAACCAGAGGACGGGCAACCCTGGCAAGAGAACAGTGTGCCAATTGCAAGGGGTTTGGCTGCTGAAAGAATGAATGCCCCCACAAGGGAAGTCCTCTGTGGTGTTCTTGGTTGGGGCTCACTCGGGGAAGAATGCTGTTACTATGTAAACCAAGCAGGAATTATAACTACCAAAGTCAAAGGGCTAAAAGATCCTTCTGATGGTAACCATGGGACCCTGCTTACCCAGTGCAGTTGTTAGATTCATAGAGAGGTTGATGCCTCAGTGTAAACTGATAAGGGCATCAAAAGGGGGGAATGATGGGGAAAGCGGGACATGGCTGCTTGCTGCCTCCCTGCCGCTCCTGCTCTGGGTCCCGCCGCAGCCCTCCAGGCCCCTATGGCCGCGCTGCTCACGTGATCCTGATTGGATGTTAAAGCTTGTTCCCGATTGGATGTTAAAGCTTGTTGCTGATTGGATGTTAAAGCTTGTTGCTGATTGGATGCTTTTTGAGTACTACCAAGGGTATAAAAACTGGAGGAGAACAAGGAAGGGGGGGTGAGAAGATCAGAAGTTGGCTGAGCCTGATGGTGGAATAAAGGCTGTTCTCTGACTCTCCAGGTGCCGCTCAGTTATTTCCCCAGACAAGAGCTGTTACAAGAGCTGTTACACTTGCTGTTAACACTTGCCGGAACATAACGAAGAAGCCTGGAGAGCAAGTAGCAATTAAATCATGAAAGGCATTTTCCACAGCTTGTTGACAATGGAATGTTTTTCCTTGCAAGTAGTGGTCCAAACCTTGGAAGAAGTGGTAATCAGTTGGTGCAAGGTCTGGTGAATATGGTGGATGACAGAGAGTTTTCAAGTCCTGTAGTTTGAGCAGCATTGTTTCTGCAAGATGTGGTTGGGTGTTATCTTTCAAGATGATTGACCTGTCCTTATTGACCAGTCTCGGCTGTTTAATCACAAACGTCCACATCATTTCATCCAATTGGTTGCAGTAAACATCTGCTGTAATAGATCTACCAGGTTTCATGAAGCTGTAGTGGATAATATAAGCGCTGGACCACCAAATACACACCATTAGCTTTTTTTGATGAATATTCAGTTCTGGACTTTGTTTTGGCATGTCATCTTTATCCAACCATTGTGCCAAAAGCTTGTGGTTGTCAAAAAGAATCCATTTTTCATCACACCTAACAATACGGTGTAGAAATGCTTCATCTTTATATCGTGATAGCAAAGAAAGGCAAGCTTCCAGGCGATTTCTCTTCTGATGCTCATTTAATTATGCAGAATCCATCTATCCAGCTTCTTTCTCTTGTCAATTTGTTTCAAATGGTCCAATATTGTTGGAATAGTAACGTCAAATCTTGCTGCTAGTTCACCTGTAGGTTGAGATGGATTCGCTTCCACTACAGCTTTCAGCTCATCATTATCCACCTTGGTCTCACGTCACTCATGTGGCTCATTTTCAAGATTAAAATCACCAGAATGGAACTTCTCAAATCATTGACGTACTGTGCGTTCGTTAGCCACATCTTTCCCAAACACTTCATTGATGTTTTGAGCTGTCTGCGCTGCACTGGTTCCATGACAGAACTCATATTAAAAAATAACATGAATTTTTTACTTATTCGTGGTTTCACAAAAATTGCTGTAAAAAAATTTGACATTTGACAAGCCAAAATGTGCATTTGTAAGACTGAGGATGTACCTTCACTATAAAAATAAAACACGAAGTGTCAAAGTGAAATGTCAGAGATAATTGACAACTTGGTAGTTAAGGAAATTGGACATTTCATACTTAATAGCCTAAAATACAATTACTTTACCAGTTTGTTTTTACTATTTTAAAACAACAGAAGGGGGCCAGAAAGGAGAGCAAGTCAGGAGTTCTCAACAATTATGCAGGGGAGAAAGGCCCAGCCTGGTCAAGGTGGGAGCAGATGGCAAGGAGAGAAGGGGATGGACTTGAGAGCTAGTTTGAAGGCAGAATAGGCAGGACAGGGATGGCCTTGAGGATAGAGTACTGTCCTGTGAGAGAATGCGCCTAGTGAGGCCAACATAGAGAAGGGACCCAGGGATGGGGTCTCAGGGAGATGAACTTGGTTTTGGACATGCTGAGTTTGAGGTGTCCGTAGGTCACTGAAGAGGCAGCTGAATGTGTGCTCCTCATCACCATGCTTCTTGTACAGCCTGCGGAACCATGAGCCTAATAAATCTTTTCTTTATAAATTGCCCAGCCCCAGAGATTCTTTTATAGCAACACTAAACAGACTAAGACAGACGACACTCTGGAAAAGGCAAAACTATGGAGGTGTTAAAAAGGTCAGTGGTTGCCAGAGGTTCAGGGGAGGGTGAAGGGTTGAAAAGGTAAAGCACATAGGATTTCTTAGGGAGTGAAACTATTCTGAATGATACAACAATGGTGGACATAGGACAATAGGCATTTGTCAAAACCCACAGAACTTTACAACACAAAGAGTTGTCTTAATATATGCAAATTTGAAAGCATCACACACAACATTTATCAATTAAGTTCACCATCTTATTTGAGTGTGGTTTGTAGCCCCCCCAAACAAATACAATAGTAACATCAAAGATCACTGATCACATATCACCATAATGGATATAATAATAATGAAAAAGTTTGAAATATTGTGAGAATTATCTAAACGTGACAAAGAGACATGAAGTGAGCACAAGCTGTTGGAAAAATGGTGCTGATAGATTTGCTCAATGCAGGGTTGCCACAAACCCTTTTGTTAAAAGCCCAATATCTGTGAGTTGCAATAAAGCAATGCACAATAAAATGAGGTTTGTCTGTAAATTGGTTAGGGTATTCCTAAAAATGTCCTTCCATTAAGAGCCAGCTCTGATGCCTTTTTCTGCTAGTTTTGATGCTGGCGCTTTCTTGATCCTGCCAGGAGGTGGCGACAACTTGATTTCAGTTGCCACCCAGCCAACGGCAACCACAAGATGCACCTGACCTCAGAGATATTAAAAGTGAAAGGAGAATGTACGCAGAACTGATGAAGTGGCATAGTTTTATTCCAAAGTAAAGATATGTTAGGTTATTTTTAACTTGACCATTGTAGCTTTTAATTTTGAAAGCAGATCATTAACCCCCTGAATCTGCTTATTGACAATTAAGATGTTGAAAATACCAACTTCCTAATAAGAAAATGCTGTTACTATTCATTGAATATATATTAAAGTGAATACAGCTTTCTAAACAAAAGTTAAAAACCAGTACTTTTTTGGCAAGTAACTTTCTCTAAGATGATGATTTAAAAACTTTAAAGAACACTTCAAAATACGTATATATGTGTTACATAAAAGTTGTACATAGTGAAACGTTGAATAATTAACAAGTCAATCCTTCACCTTTTACCAAAAGCATTAAAAAAATGCAGTTTTTCCACTGCACTCCAGTCTTGGTGACATGTCCAAATGAAATATTATAACACATACACACACACACACACACACACACCCAAGCTGTGTAACTGCAGTAAATAGATCCATATCAGGGGAGATCTCTTAGGCCCAAGTTACTTACCTCCCTTGCTGATTTTTGTCCCTAAGGCTTTCTGACTCTGGTTTGGTTTCTCAACCCTACTGGGAACAAAATGTGAAAAATTAAGTACACCCTGCACATATATTTCTTAAGCAGCAGTTCTATTTCTTAGTATTGTATAATTCTACAGGTCCCAAACTGTGAGCCGAGATGCCCCAGACACCTGCAGCAAGATATTTTAAGTTTTGAAGGGAAACACGGCAATACTTCACATATATTGAACATCACAGGAACTATTAGCCCTAAGTAGTTCACAGTTTCAACATTAGCTTATGCTATATCCCTTTTGATGATCTCATATTTTTCCAAAGCTGAGTTTTTAGTGGTTGATGTGATACAAACAGGTATTACTTAAAAATTAGCATGGAGAAGGAAATGAGTTGGTGGCACCTGATCAAATTCCAAGGTTGGAGAAATTGTGCAGCCGCCAACAGGCACTCACACTGCATTAATAAGTAATAGAGCAAGCACATTATTTTTCCTTAAATTTTCTTATATATTTTTTTCAAAAAGCGTTTAGTTTTTAGGACATAAAAGCTTATTAAATTGTTTGAGTCTAACTACTTAATACAAATATGTACAGTCTCCCTCAGTTTGGGGGTGGGGTAGTTCTAGACCTTACCATGTTTAACCAAATCCTCAATTCTCAAGTCTGGCAGTGGGCCCTGTGGAATCTGTCTATACAGAAAGGCCGTATAGGCAGGTTTTGCATGCTGAGAAAACTGTATTTTCAGTGGTGCATTTGGTTGAAAAAAAGCTAGGTATGAGTTCAAATCTGTGTTGTTCAAGGCTCAACTGCGTTTCTTTCGGCTTAGGGGCACAATGAACAAAAGTCATGAACCAATGGAAGTTTAGGAACCTCTGAATTAATAAATTGATATTCTGATTTATATTAATAATTAAATATGAAACTATGTTGCTTGGGACAGATTCATTCCTGAGGTTTGATTATCTTTGAATTTAAAAAGGAGATTGTTGAAAATGTCAGGCTGAGGACTAGACCCTGAAATCTGGGGTGGCTCCAAATTACCCCAAAAGGACCAATCTTCCTGGAACAAATGGCTTCATTTTTATCATCACCTATAGTGGGGCTTGTTGACCTTTCCTGGTGCCAGTAGAGTGTGTTTAGCCTCCCTGTGCCTAAAGTTTCTCATCTATGGAAAGGATCCAACCCATACGGTTGTATGGGGATTAAATGAGTAAGATTTGTAAGTATTTAGAAGGGTTTTATTGTCATCACTGTTGTAGTAATAGTTATCATCCTCCTTCTCCTCCTCATCATCAGCATCCTATATTTTGCAGGAATTGAGGCTTTGGCATCATGAATGATTTGCTCATTTGAGATGAATTGTTTGGTCTGGTACTTGGCAATTATAAACTTGGCCTTACAGGACTCAGAAACTCTTAAGGTAGTTTTGTCAGTACAATTTGGGAAGAATCTTAAATTGCATCTTTTAAGCTCTTATTTGGGGAACTTCATATAGTTTTCTTCCCTATTATGTTTCCACCATTACACAATCCTCCTCATATAATCTATCTTTTCCTACAGCACTCTCTCACATTTTTCTTAGGATGTTAAGAAATACTCATTTCTCTCCCTCTCTCTCTCTCTCTCTCTCTCTCTCTCTCTTTCCCCGCCCCTCCCCCCACCCTCCCTTGATCATCTTTTACTCTCTTGGTGTCTTAGCCAGAGTCTTTCAGTGTAAAGCACACAAGACCTGTAAGTTCTCACAGTGTGACATTTATCACTTTCCATGACACCTGTCTTCCACATGGGTTAAATGCTGGGTTTTTGTCTTGGCTTGGTTTTTTACATCGACTTTTCTCTATCTAACGTCTCTAGTGCATCACAGGATTGGGTTATCTCAGACTGTTCACCAGCCCTCTTAGCAAGCTCGTCCTCTAAATCACAGGCCTGGCATCGACATGGGAAGAGAGGGAGTTTGAGCAATTAGTGCTGGGCTGTGTAGCCTCTGGGCCACTCCTTTTGTCTTTAGGGATTCCAAGATGTGAATTCTTTTAGAATAATGCACAGCCCTTAGAGGCAAGTGACCACATTCAGAGAGAGTAGGATACAGGTCAGAGGGGTTCCAGGCACACCTTCCACCTTTCATTGTGTTAGAATGAGTATGAGAGGGAAAAATAGATGCAGACAGGTGCAGGACATAGAGTGGAATGAAAGTTCTCTGAGCTTGAGAACTCCTCCCGGGCTTCCTGTTTCATCTTCCCTAACTCGCCTCAGTGGATCCCGCTGCTTATATTCTGCCCAACACATCCTGGGCAGTGAGAAGTCTTGAGAGAATAAACTTTGTGTTAATGGATACATTTTTATGCTTCAATCAGCAAACAATGGATGGAAGAGGGAAGCTCTTCAAAATGAATTCTGAGTCATGCAGGATCTGCTTCCAGTGATTTTGTGAGCCGGTGGCTTCTATCTAATAGATGCAATTCTTCCCAGAACTCTCTCCGTGTCTACTTGGACTTGTGACCTTCCATAGTTCTTACCCTAAGCCCAATCAGCACATAATTTAAAGAAATAAAGGGGCAGGGAAGGAGAAGAGGGAGAGAAGATTTGGAGGCCCTCTGTTGGCAATTATTTTAAAATTAATGAATTTGTCTCTTCTCTTCTGCAAATAGAACAGTAGGTGGGTAAGAAGCTGTGCCACTTTTATTCAGGCTTTCATTTGTTTGAAAAAGATCAACTAAAGGAAAGATTTCTTTAATTTTCAACTGATACCTAGTTTAGAGGAGACTTCTGTAAGGGATTTTTGCATGATCTATTGGCATCACAATCAGGGTTTGACCCGTGGCAGCTCTAGGAAAAACTTTTAAGTGGCAGAAGTAGAGTTAGGAAAAAGAGTTTCTGCAAGAAGACCACAAAGCATTATCCTTTGTTGATCAGGATGTTCTAGTGGGTGCATGTAAATGTTTACGGAAGCAGAGAAATCCAGCCCCTAAGAGGTCCTGAAGGGCCTGGAAGGCCGCTATCATGCAGTGTCCTCTTTCGGAGACAGCAGGCCTGCTGAGTAAGCACAAGAGAACTCAGGGAACTCAATGTGTACCCAAATAAAACGACTGCTAATTGGGGGCTTGCTGCTGAAGAAGCAATCTCTGGCTGCAGAGATGTAAATTAGCCCCTGCCTGGGGCCTGCAAGAAATCAGGTCAGGACCAGGAGTCATCATGAGGCTGGTCTGAAAGATACATAATGAACTTGTCCTTTCCTATGGAGATTTTATTAGATTTTTCTCAAGGTATGCAAAATACATGGGTTTCCCAGGAGCCTCTGATCATATCTTAACAAGGCAAGGCAGAGAGAAACAAAGGATGTTGAGTGGATACCAGAGGCCATAGGTGGAGTCAATGCATAAAGTTTAGGCTAAAAAGATTTGAGCAGAAGCAAAGTACCTACCAGGGGGTTTAAGAGCATGCTTTCCTGAGTTACATGACCTCGATTTGAATGCTCTCTTTCCTTCTTGGTAGCTGTGTGACTTTGGACAGGTTACTTAACTTTTCTGAGCTTCAGTTTCCTCAACTATAAAATACAGACAATAATAGTATAGGCCTCACAGAACTGTTATAAAGATGAATATTATAACTATACTACAAATTAATATTTGCATCTTGCTTAGAACAGGGCCTTACACACAGCAAGCGTTAAGTAAGTGCTTATTACATAAACTCATACATCAGACTTCGAGTTCCCGTTGCTGTTGCTGCCCTAACAACCCACCACAGACCAGGTGGCATAAACAACCGTCCTCTCCTGTGCTCACAAATTCCACAATCAAGATCCAGCAGCCGTGGCTTGCCTTTGCTCCACGGTGTCTGGGGCCTCAGCGAGGAAGACTCAAAATGCTAGGAGGGACTCAGATGGCTGGGGCTGCGTCATCCCTCACATGTCTGGATCCAGGCTGATGTGGCTCTAAGGGGGGCTCAGCTGGGACTGTGGGTCGGAGCACCTGCACACGCCTTCATCATAGCTCCAGCTCTGCACATCACGAGAGCTGGCTTCCAAGAGGGAGTGTCCCAAGAGCAAGCTAGTGAAGAGAGCAAGAAGACAATTGTGTGGCCTTTTGGGACCTAGCCCCAGACATCACGGAGTGTCACTCCCACTACATTCTAGTGGCTGCGGCTGGCACGAGTTAGCTAAGATTCAAAGGGAAGGGCCACAGACACCACCTCTCCATGGCATTTGGTCTGAGTGGGGAGATCGGGGGGGGGGTGGAGGTTCCTCAACTGCCACAACAGCTTTGGATGTCCCAGGGGCTTTCCTTGAGTGGGCAGAACTGCCACCCCAGTGTTCTTCCAGAGGACAAACGTCCCAGGTGGGCTTTGCTCACCCTGCTGGGCGTGCCTGACTGAACCGACTGTAAGAATCGGCGCCTCCTCTCACAGGGGCTGAAGTGCAGGACTTTGACATGACTCCCGAGGCCACGAAGCCAGGATCATTTCCTGCCTTCGGGCACAGTCACTGATCAATACTATTCCTGAATTCAGTGCTGGGTTGCTATTCTCATCCCACTGAGGTCACCTGTGCTCCATTGGTTTAATTACAGGCTGTTATTTCATTTAAAAAGTCAGCAATAGGATTAAAGGTACTGTCATTTTAAAAGCCAGACTCCTGGCCTAAAACCTCTCAGTGAATCAGAGGACAAATGTTCCCATTGTGCTGGTTAAAAATAGGAGCAATGGAACAAGTGACAGAATGAGATGAATACCATTAAAGTGTAATTACATTTACTGTAAGTGGGAGCCTGGGGAAGAGTCTATTCTGGGCAGGGAAGCTCTACTGGAGCCTGAGACGTGGAAAACCCAAAGCCTTAGCTGACGGCTGCGTTCACATTTTGAATTTTTGTAGTGTATATTGTTACGGATTGTTCTTAGTAGCCATTAGCTTTATTGGGGATATCTGAAAGAACTGTGTCACTCCAGAGGAAAATAAGAACCACATAGCTCACCGTGAATCTCAGAATGTAGCTTTCCTGTGGTTCTCAAGAGGCAACGTCGCGAAGTTTCCATACACCTCTTGCGGCAGCAGTCAAGTGTGGTAGCTGGATTGGATCTATTTGAAAGGCAGAGCTTATTTATTTTCTCTTTTAATGAAAACAGCTTCTGTTTTTCTAGTTTTAAAGCAAAACCTTCTTGCCACATAACATTTTTTAAAATATATGAAGAAAATAAACATGATCCTAAATCCAGCCACTCACAAATAAAGCACTGCTAATATTTTGGTGAACATCTTCTCAAACCACAATCTATGTGGATTTACAGATAGTTCTTTTTTAATGCTGTTAAAGCTCAGCAATATGTTCTGGACCTATATTTTCATGACAATAAATATGGAGTTATATTTTCATGTCTAATGGCTAACTGGCATTCCATAGGCTCAGCATACCATAATTTATTCGTCATGACATGATCAAGTACATTTTTGGCTCATAGCTAAAAATTATTCTTTTACTTTAGTGAATGACAAATCGTTTCAAGTTCATATGTATATACACATACACACACAAATACACACCCCTCATACTTTGATGAACATGTTGTATCTTTATGTACTTGGCCACTTATTTTCTTAGAACATATTCCTAGAAGTGGGATTTCTGGGTAAAAGATATTTACTATTTTGAAATCTATTATCAAATTTCCCTCTGGAAATGTACCAGTTTACACTCCCACAAATATCTTTGTCAGTATTAGATATTATAAATCTTTAAATCCTTATGAATCCAGCAAACAGTTTTATTTTAATTTTCATATAATTGGCCATTTGTATGTCTCTTGAAGAATTACTTGTTCTTCACCTATTTTCATTGAGGTATTCCTTTACTTTCGTATTGATTTGTAACTTCACTGTATATTAAGGATAATAGCATTTAGTCATGTGTTTATTGTTATTTTTCCTCAGTTTATCTCTGTTCTGAACTTATTGATTTTTGCTTGGTTTTATTTTATTTTTGTAGAGAAGAGTTACACAATTACATGTTTCAGTGCTTTCCTCTGTGGCTTCTGGTAGTACCTAAAATTTACCTAAACCCAGGTGGAAAAGATCACCTATTTTTTTGTTTTTTACTGTTTTCATTTGCTCTGTTATAATTTTAGTAAAAGAAATCCAACTTTGTTTTGCTTCCCAAATGGCTATCCAATTAGGGTTGACTTTTTAAAGCCTGGTTGGAGAGGTAGAGGAAGTAGAAGCCAAAGGCAGGATTGGGCCCCCTGGATGAAAGTCCCTCCTCAGCCTCCTCTCCCTACAGAGTGGAGGGACCAGGGAAGCCAGCGTGGCTTGAGGTATCAACTTTTATCAGTATTTGCTGACAGGAATAAAACTGAGACAAAGCTCTGACACGTAGAAACCAAGCTGTCTGTAAAAGCCATGATAAACAGTCTGCTGTTGAGAGAGAGTTCCACGTAATAGAGTTTCCACCTCCCTCAGAGGCTGCCCTTCTCCAGCTGATTCCAGGCTCATTGGCACCTGAGTTTCCTTTCCTTCTCCCCACAACGGTGCAGTATTAATGCTAATGCTGACTCTCTGTGGTGGCCGGCGGCAGTGGGTGCTTCTGACTATAAACCCCCAGAGGATGGGGACTGACCAACTCACCCAAGGGTCCCCTGCACTCACATGGTCTCTGGTGGTGGCACATAGCTGGCCCTCAGAAGGCCTTTGCTGGGACAAAAGGAAATGCAGGTACCTACAGCAGTCATGCTGATTTTGTTGGGTCTGCAATGGAGATTCTTCACCACTAGGTGTCATGATGACTCAAGTAAAAGTTTGGCTCCTAGCTAAAGATGATGCTTTTATTGTATTCATTTTCATGCACGCACACATTCAATGTTTTAAGAAGCACCTGTTGAGTGGCTACTGCATGCCAAACATGTGTGGGGGCTGGGGATGCTGCCCTGGTTGAGCTTCTGCCCTGCTAGGGAGAAATCCACAATGGGTGCTGAGACAAAGGCAAAGCCCTGGAAGTCAGGTCGGCACCTAGCTTTGCTGGAAGAGCTGAGAGCAGCTTCCTGAGCAAGGTGCCTTCTAAGGTGAGTTTTAAAGGATAAGTAAGCAATCTAGTTCCTACTTTCTCTCAGGAAATTCAGGACAGGATGGCAGCTTAAATGTTGGCCCAGATTTTGTTCTTGTTAAGGATCGAGCTTTTACAGCTTGTCAGGAAGCTTGGTGGAGGCTTGTATGTTTTTTGAAGACAGACACACAAGCCTTGTTCTTTATCCATTTTTATTGAGGCATTCTTTTATTTTTTATTGATTTGTAACTGTTCTTTGCATATTAAGGATGCTAGCACTTTGTCATGTGTTTACTGTTATTTTTCATTAGTTAATCTTTGTTTTGAACTTGTTTATTTTTGTTTTATTTTATTTCCCTAAGTTTCTTAAGTTTATTTTATTTGCCTAAGTTTTCTTTATTTCTGACTCCAATGCTGCATTGTTAATGCTAATTCTGACTCTTTTCACCATCCTGATATTTGTTGTAGTTCAACGTTTAGATTTTTAAGTTTTCTTACTATCAACAAGACTACTGTGAAGTTGACCTCCTTGGGCCCTGACCACTATTAGGAAATAGCAGAAGTAGGCTGGGAGTAGGTTTGAGGGAGAATTAAACAGAATCATAGTATGTTTCCTTCTGCAACTTCTTTCACCCTGATCATCTTCATGTTTCCAAATTCATCCATGTGGTTGTGTGTGGCTAGAATCCATTCATTTTTTGCTGCAGTGTAGTATTCCTTTGCATGTCTCTACCACAGTTTGTTTATTTATTCATTTTTTAATAGGTGAACATTTGAGTTAGGTCCAATTTGGGACTATTGCAAACAAGGCTGCAGTTAGGTGCAGTTTATTGCTCCTTAACTCCAAATGCACACTTCTCAGTCCTGCTTCGTGATACTGGAGCTGGACCCTGTAAACATTTCTCTTTTGCCAGATTTGTCACTAGAGTGAAGTACATTGCAGAAGGAAGGGGCTTCTCCTCCTGGTTCTGGGTGCTCTCCCCTACCTTTCTGTCTTCTATGGAATGGCTGCTAGTGATGTGTTGGATACCCAGAGGCTCTCACTCTCCAGTAATTTTTGCTGACACCCTGGGGAAGGCTTCCTGCTCACCAGCCTTGGCCCTGGCTGTGAACCAGCTGTTACCCAGAAAACCCAGTAAACACCCTTTCCAGTGAGGTCTAAATCCCAGCCAAGTTTGATTCTTCCTTTGGCACTTTCCTTTAGCCCGAGGCTAGTCTTTATAGTCCTGTTTCCCCCTCAGTAGTGAATCCCTAGTTACTAGTTAATATAATCCATCTTTATGGTACATTTTCCCTGTTCAAATTACTGCCGTGGTTTCTGTCTCCTGTCTGTGCCCTGACCGATACAATTCTTACACAGGTCCTTTGGTGTCCTGTTGATCAGGGTAGTGCTGAGGGAGGCACCTGGAGGTGGCAGGGGCGGGGGCCCCAGCGTGCCTGGTGTCGGACTGGCCCATCTCACTGCCTCTGTGACGTTGGGGCTGCAGCTGGAGCACCCTCAGCCCTGACCCTAAGCTCCTGCCACCTGGCTTAGAGTTCCAAGCTCTCCGAAGGCACATATTTACTGTTGCCTCTTAACCTCAGTAGTTATTGCAAAAATTAAATTACTCCTACCATCATTTTTAAACTTCCCATTTTTAAAAACACCCTTATTTGTAACTAATATCCAAGACTCATGACTCACTGGGTTTTGATTCAATGGTAATGATGTGATTCATTACAAGGGGTTGAATTCCAGAGACACCTGCGGGGTGGCCCAGCCACAGGCTCAGGTTCCACCATCTTCTGAAAAATGTTTTACTCAATCTCACTTCCAGCAGTGGGGAAGTTTCCCAAACAAGCTCTTCTCTCAGGCAAATCAGGGAGATAGAACAGAATTTCCTCTCAGTTTGCTTGGGATAATGGGGCTTTGAGGACACCAGCTGGTCTTGAAATCTTTCTCCACCTAGATTTTTTGTTCCTCATCAGCATGAGCACCCAGGCATCCCCCATGCAGCTCCACGTCCCTTTAGAAACCGTCTGCAGCACCCAGGCTCTAGTCCAGCACCCGTGAATCGCACCCCCAGCTCTGGTGCTCCAACACGCTGCTTTGCTCTCTGAGCCACCACTCCCCCCCCTCCCCCAGCAGACTACTGGGAGGTGTTGTGTCCAGTGTCTGGCACCAAGGAACAGAACTCTCCCAGCTGGGAGGTTCTGCCGCAAGTATACCTCCATTAAATTAATTCCTTTCACATTTTAAGATTTGTATTAACGAAAGAAGAAAAGCTTCTCAACCCAAGGGCATGTTCAGATTTGTTGAAAGTAGATAGTAGATAAGTGTAAGGTCATTTTATTCTTCAGTTTACTGTGTTGTATTTTTGAAATGTTTTGTAATAATAGAGTGAATACAAAGCCATCAGCCTAAAACAACAGGAAAATGCCTCTGAAATTTGCCAGTCCTTTTCGTTTCTTTTTCATATGTTAAGTTCAGTGAAGACGGAATTGAATGCTTTTGTTTTTTTAAAAAGCTGTTCACTAAAATGCCATTTTGCATAATTATTTTCCTAAGTTTATTCCTCTGCATATAGGTTTAGGGACCCTCTGGAATGAAATTCATAAATTTTTTTTTAAAGTTATTTCTAGATGGCGGCCTATTGGGTAATTTTTTCTTAAACTTTCTGTTTTGTATTCTTTCCATTATTTAAATGATTTTATAGGAACAAAATTATAGTCTGTGAACACAGAGGGACAAAGGGAAATACAAAAGTCCGCTTTCCGAGGCCAAATTGGCTGGGTAAAGCGAGGGTCTGGGGGGCGGTGGGGTCCAGGGTTGGGGGAGGAGGGGGATAAGGAGTCTCGGGGCAGGCGCGATACGGAGGCGGCGGTGAGGGACACATCACCCACCACGTCCCCCACCTTCAGCTCTGGAACCACAGCAGCCACCATCGCGGGCCCGCGGGCCGAGCTGTCGCGCACGGGAGCAGCCGCGCGAGGGCGCGATCCGCCAGGGAACCGCGCCTGCCTCTGCGCGTCGTTCTTTCTGCAGCCAAAAGAAACCCCTTTGAAGAAGGGGGCGGATAACGAGCTTGCAACCCACCAAGGGTGGGGAGCGGCGTCACGCGAGGCTTTTCCGTGCATCCTCTTTCTTAGCAGCTCTTGATACCCCGGGTCTTCTCCCACACAAATTGCTCATAACTCCTTAGTCACCGTAAACTCAATCTATTGAACAATGACATCCTGTACTCATGCAGCGCCTTAAGCCCCTGAAAGTGCCTTCATGGATGGCTGTTCTTACATTGAACACAATGTCCCTATGGCGTAAGAGTGCTCCATTTTGCAAGGGAGGGAATTAAAGAGAAATTAAGTTAGAGCCACAGAATTCTGGTGGCAGAAATAAGTCTAGAGTGTAGATTACCTGACTTGCCTCAAACAAATGGTGAAACGCTTCTGGCGTTGAAGTGAATTCTTTAACCCTTTTCTTTGCTCTTTCAGCTTTGCTGGGAATATTTGCCTCCCACCTGCCCACTAAATCCTGCTTGTTCTTTATGCCAGTCTTATCTCCCATGCCTTCTTGGTGCAGAAATCTGGCTTCTGCCTCTTGACTGTGTGGGTGATCTGACTTCCCTGAGCTGCTTCTGTCTCCCCTTGTGGAAAATGGGAATGCATTTCTACCCAGGCATAGGTGACGCCCCATATAGTTATCAGCTGGCGCATTATACGCCCTGCGCCCCCCCGCCCCCATCAGAACCTGCAGGGAGGCACCAGCGCCACATCAGCTCAACCCCAGCCCCGCAGGAGCAGGCAGGGAGAACTGCCAGGCCACACGCTAACTCCAGGAGGACCCGGGACTGCACTACTCAAGTCTTCACCTGCCACTTGGCATTAAAATCTCTTTACCATTGTTTCTTGGGCCAGACGATATCTTCCTCGATAAGGGGGCGCTCTGCCTTTTTGCTCTGCTTTCTTGGAGCTTGGCAATGTGATTTCATGTAGTAAATGACAGCTAAGTTTGTTTGTTCTTTCTTCTGTCTCTTACGTTCATGCCCAAGCAGCAACACTGATAGTCCTCATGGCTGCCCTTGGAACCGTGGTCATAACAACATACTGTATACTCAAAAGTCCAAAGGCCTTTGCTGCCTTGTGCTGTTGGAGCAGAATGAATGCTGGTTTCCTCATTGCCTTCCTGCTTCCAGTTTTGTCCCCTTGCAATGATTCTCAGCAGGCCACACAGTGATGGTTCTAACCTACCAGCCTGATTATATCATGCTCACACTCCACGCTCCCATGCCTTGCAGCCCTGGGCTCCAGAGCTCTTCCCTGCAAGTTCCTGCCTCTACGGTCCAATCCCAGCCTGCACTCACACACACTGTCCAGGCATGGCCCCAGTGCTGCTCTGTCCCTCCCCAGCAGGGGAGACCTGCAGGGCAGAGGCAGATCCTTCTCATCTTTCACCTTGCACAGAGTAGGTGCTCAACAGCATCACCCAGACGAGGACGAGGAGGGGGTGAGCATGAGACTGGGTCCACCTGTCCAATCCCAGCCTGGTCCTGGGTACCTTGGCAGTGCATGAGGCCAGGAGGCTGCTATGGTCATTTGATGTTCAGTCAATTGTCTCCCCATCAATGTCCCCCTAATAGAGCGGGCTGTCCTGCCACTGTTACAAGTATATGTTTTGTCCTTAGGCACATGGGGAGAGGGAGGTAGAAAGAGGAAGGCAGGAGGGAAAAAGAACTTCTGCCCTTTAAATATTTCAGAATAGTCAGAAGAGTCGGGTCTTCGGGGCCTCGGATGGCTTTCTCGAGCCCTGGGCACTTTTGCCTTTATGGGTCTCCTCCACCATAAAAAAAGTATTAAAAATTCTGTCTTATGACTGTGTTGGTATAAGGATAAATAATCCAGGCAGGATCCGTTATTTTGCATTCATTATTGTGATGCTCATTTTTTCTTCTGATTTTAAGTAAATTAAAATGAAAACATTCCTGTGAGCCCCTGGCAGCATCACAGCCCCCAGGCTCCGTGCCTCCTGCAGGTCTTCCGAGGCCTTCAGAGCCAGTGGAAGGGAAAGGGCGGGGCATGGCCTGGCGCAGTTCTGGGAACAGAATCAGGGAAAGCAAAGGCAGGCTTTCATAGGGTGTGCGTGACTAAGTGACAGGAATCTAAGGGCATGGAAACAAGCAGGCATCTCGAGACTCTCCAGCAGCTTGTCCACCGAGTGTTCACATTTCTGTCCTCTGATGGGAGAGCGGTCACCCAGTCTCTAACTGTCCCTCAGGCGGTTGCCCAGGCATGGACTGCAAACCCTGCACCCGCTGTCTTCTGCTGATGCTCTCAGAAGCAGTTAGTGAAAAGCCATGACTCACTGATGAGCACAATCCATGTAGATCCGATCACAAATATGGAAAGGAGCTAATGGAGGCAGCTGCCTTAAATATCCCCTGGAATACAGCAGGGTGTGGGGCGGGGAACCAGATCATAATGACAGGTGGTAGACAGGAACCGATTAGTTCTTAGAATGTCCTTGACTGAGTTATAATAAAAATGCTTCATAGAGAAGGGATTCATTTTGGAAACGGACATTTAGGATGAGAGGAGAACTCATGTAAACTCTGTGTACTGCGGAGTCATAGCCACAATCACACACCGCTCCAGGTTTACTCTCTGGGAAGGGGAGGATCCTGTCATCACCCACCACCATTCAAATCTCTACTGAGCACGAACTTTGTGTGCAGGACGTGGGGCTGTGTCCCCGGTGGAGCTGGGCAGCCTGGAAGTCGGAATCCCAGCGAGCTCCTTGCTTTGCCAGTGGCTACACTGTGCCACTCTGGCACCCTCAGCCCCCATGAACATTAGTATAAAGAGAACTTCCTGAGCAATAGAAGAAAAATAAATTGCTGGGTCAAACCCCCAATTGCATCATCTTTTGGTTTCAATGAATACAAGTGATTCTCAAGCTGGCAAGCCTTTGACCTGTGTGTTCGGTAAATCCAAAGCATTGGCTCTCCATGAAGAAGGATGGAAAACATAGTTTTGCTTCCATGTTCACTTTTGAAACATTACCAAGGAATGGGAATGGTTTCTATTGTGTCTTCTGCTATCTGAAGCCCCTTAGGATGAAATCATCTCTATGGAGGCCCCATATTGAGGTGACTGTCTCAAGGCAGACGTCTGGGGACTCTGTCCTTCTTGCCATACCCAAAGCCCAAAGCTGCCAAGCCCAGGGGGTGCAGGGTCTCCTAGCCCAGAGTCAGGCTGCTCTTCTATAATAGTTACATGGGAAGCTCATGTGAGCCTTAAGTGGGTCTAATGAATCACACAAGCTCTCGTAGAAACTAGGGGTTGTAGCAGGAGGATAGTCCCACTGGCCCTTCACTTAGCCCAGTGAGAACCTGCTCAGGACTTCACATTGCCCTAGAACAAGAGTGGCTTCTAGGAGACAGACCTGAGTCTGATGCACCTGGTTTGGTGCCTGGTTCTGCCTCCCAGCATGGTCGAACTTGACAAGTCCTGTTAGACAAATGCAGATGACGAACCCTCCACATGGTCATTTATCAGGGTCTTCCAGACCACGGGAGCCAACAGAGACCACATCCACTTGGGAGGGAATTGAATTCAACTGTTGACACTGCCCCAACCAAAAGCTTAGGACCTGGCCAGACACGAAAGCACTTGCAGGCAAAGAAAGCACAGACTTTCTGAGACCCTCATTGCAAAATCAGCAAGTTGACAAGCTGAAGATGAGGCTTCTTTTCTTTGGTTTGCATTAATACAGATGTCTGAAAGAGGAGATCTCAATATGCATTATGAATTCCACCTTTGTTCTTTGCAAATACATCTCATGGTAGCTGAGCTGGGTCCTGCCATCAGATCAAAGGGGAGCTTGTTCCTGTTGAATTTTTATCGACATAAGATAGAATGCAATGTGTTCCCAATTAGTCATCTGTACAAATGTTCCCTGATGCCCGAGGACAAGGTAACCTGTACCACAGTCATCTGCCAGCATTTTCAAGGAGAGAGACCAGGGCCACTGACGGAAGTTTATTATGAATATTGCCATCTGGGCTTATTTGGATAAAATCATTTTCCAACATAGGAGTCCTTTGCCTCCAGAATCCAAAGCATGATCAATCATTCACTTGATTCTGTGATTTTCCAGGTGAGGCCACATGTGCCCCGGAGCCTGGGGTGGTCAGGTCCACCCAAATCAGTTGGGTTGAGAATGGGAAACGGAGGGTGCATCAGTGGGAAAACCAGGTGCTGCTGCCTAAAGAAGGTGGGTGGATGCTGGCCCAGCCAGACCAGCAGGTGCCCACTGAAGGCGGCAAGAGGCAGGGTGGGATTTACTCCCTGTACCTCACTCCTAACCTTGGCCGCGAAGCCTACCCAGTGTACACTCTTATGCCAGAGTCTGAAGACACAAGCTTTGCTAACGGGCTCATTTGTTCAGCAACCATTCATTGAGAACCTACCCTGGACAAGGCCTCGGGCTAAATACTGGCCAGGATGCAAACTAAGTAAGATGTGGTCCTAGTTCTTAACGCTCTCAGCTTTCTGTGTGGCTCGTACTCACATTGCCTGTGTTCACTGGGGAAATGACGCCGTCCCCCTGCCTGCTGGAGCTCCCTCGTTTCTTCCTCCTAGCAAAGAGGGATAAAGAAACCTGTGCAATGTTCTAGGAGGCTTCTGCATCCACTGAGATAATAAATTGTTCTTGTGACTCCTGTGGAAAGGCAGTCTCAATGACAGAGTTCACTGTGGCCGTTGTAGGTGGGTCTGGGTGCAGGTTGGTGGCACAAAGAGCCATCTTGCTCACTGGGTCTCATGGTCTCTGGGTCCAGGTCCACACCTGTCCCACTGCAGCCGAGGAACCAGCCATGACCACCAGGTAGTGAGCGCTTGCTGGGCCACAACAGGGATTTCCCCTGCCTTCTCCAGTTTTCAGTTCCCTTCCTGCCAAGTATGCTTCAGGTTTCAGACAAGAAAGGGAAAAAAAATCAATTTTTTTTCTTGCAATGAACTTATTCGTGTTCTTTGAACTTCAAGATGAGGAAATCAAAGTCAGAGTCCATAAGTTTCTCAGGAGGTGCTGACCTACTTTTGGAGAAATCAATTCTTGCTGAAGTACAAATCAGGGCGCTGCTTCCAGTGGCTTCCCCAGACGTGTTGTCGGGAGCACGTGGGAAGCTGGGTGCCGTGTGGTCCCCCTCTCGAAATTTGTGCATGAGTGAGGATGTCTAACCTGACACCTCTTGGGTTTCACACACAGCGTCCAGACCCACATTGCAGGTCTCACGTGGAGCCTGCCAGGGCACTCTCCCCCCGCCCTGCACCCATATCACCTGCAGACCTGCGACAGGGGACACGTGAGGAACTCCTCATTTGGAGACAGAGGACTCAGTGTCCCACTCATCCTGCTCTGCCCTTGTAGCTCAGTCCTAGCAAGGCTCCTGCCTTTCCCCTGCCGAGTTCCCATCTTGCCACCAACTGGGTAACTAGGTCCTTGCACTTGAGCCCCTGCCTGGATGCCCCTGGCCTCGCCTTGCCTGTGCCACCTGCCCCGGCCCCAGGCTCTGGACCCTGACCACGTACTGACACTGTGACATGGCCTGCTGGGGCACATCTTTATTGTCACAGCACAGGGCCAATGCCAGCACTGACTTTCTTCCTGCATATTGTACCATGCATACGCTTCATAAACCCCAAAGCTTCTCTCCTGCAGGGAAAAATTAATTTTCACATGTTGTGATTTCCATTAATAGAATTGAGTGTTCACATCACACACACACACACACACACACACACACACAATCACAATCTGAGATGGACCAGGAAACAAACTGGCCAGAAATGTTTGTACTTACTCAGGACTTATAGTCCTACAAGCCACCCTGCCACCCCCACTGCCACCTGCCCATTGGGGAGTTTGTCCCACTTCATGCTCAGAGGGGTTAAATCACTGCCCTGAGTTGGAAGACATTCTGCCTTGCAGAAACTTCTGAGCACTGGGTCTTGTGTATGGGATGGAGCAGGCCAGGGCTGTGGCATGGGGAATTGTACACGCTTTCAGATACACCCACCTCCTGGCTTTCCTTGAGGATTAAAAGAACTAACTCAAGTGAGGCACCAGATTCAGAGCTTGGCACATAACAGGTGCTCAGGAATGTTGAGTATTGCTGTTATTATTCATAAGGTAGACATGCCCTGGCCCCAAGTTGGGGGGTGAGGTAAGTGTGGGTGGATGTGGGCAAGGCTGAGACTGACACCTTACAAAGCTGATGCTCTGTGTCCTGTGTCTTCCTGTGCACCGTATGATGAAGGCAAATCTTCCCTCCACGGGGCACTCCTGTCTCTCTGGCTTGTTTTGCAGGAGTGGGGGCTAGTGAGAGGCGGTGACCACAGTCCGGGCTGCCGAGAGCCTCCTTGCTCTGACTTTGCCGCAGCACACACCTGTCTTCTTCGTGTTCGGGGGAAGCTGGTTGAGCCCAACTTCCCTGGATTGGAGAGACCCAGTTCAAATCCTGCCCCCCCCCCCGTCCAGCTGGGCAACCTGGGGGATACGGCTTCATCTTTCCATGTCCCAATTCCCTCATCTTTGAAAGGGTGATATCAATATTAGTCTCATTGGTTCACTAGGATGAAGAAAAGACCAGTGATATGTGTAATACCTGATTCCAGCTCAATAAGCGACAGCTGATGTGTCTGGGTTATAAAGTGGCTTTGCCCTACAGGTGCTGTCATTGTTGTCGTCTGTGATGTCACCATAAAGCTCCTTGCTGAAAGAAAAACAAAGGGAAATCCTTGATGGAAACCAGGGTCGGGAGGACAGCTGTGGATTGTGTTCAGAGGGTTTCCCGGTGACCCAGCTCAGCCCTCAGAAGAGTCTCTGCATCTACACGAACCAGTGCACGGGCTTCCCCGCCCTGGAGCTCACTGCACAGCTCTGCTTCCATCCGCTCAAGGTTGCCTTGTCTATTTCCTACTGTCCTTACCCTGTTAGTGTGTCATGTCTCCAGAGGGACAGGAGGCTCTTCAAGGACAGAATCCCTTTCGAGAAAAATATCCCATATATAGTCTCCACATCACTTGCTGTGCTCTATGTGTGGTGACTGCATCAGTTTCCCACTGTGCACGGCGTAGCTGACCGATGCTGAGAGTGAAGCTGCCTGCGATGCTGGCTCAAAGCCATGTAGCTCAAGCTTGCATGCAGGGACCCCCCAGACGAGCCCCCAACTAGACCCCTGCTCCTGTCACTCATCACCATCATTACTATCATGAACTATTGATAGGGCAGCCATACCATTTGTCACTCAAACTGGGACACTTTTGGATGTGAAGGTGAGTGTGTTAATATTAAACAATTATTCCAGGACTACAGATGGGTCCACTGGGACTGTCACTTTATTTAACATACACTGTGTGGAAGACTCTATGCTAAGCACTTTGCCTACCTTATCTCTAATCCATCAAAAGCTCTTGGGTAGATCTATATGTCCTTATTGTACATATCAGAAAACTGCAGCCTGAGAGAGTAAAGGACTTAGATCAAGGTTTTGTTATCACCTGTAAGGGACAGAACCAGAGTGTCTGTCCCCATAGCCTGGGCCAGTGCCCCCTCTGCTAACCTGCTTCCTGCTCACTGAGTCCTTCATTCAGGTGGTCACCAAACACCTGTGGAACATCAAGATTATGCCAGGCACTTGGCTAGTTACGGTGGCTTCAAGGGTGACTTGGAATTCTGACATCCCTTACCAGACTGGGAGTCAGACAGCGTTCAGTGACCTTGGTTTATCTGCTTCTCCCTGGATCTTTAGAGCTGGTTTGCAAATGCCAGTGTGATGTGAGGAGTGCTTGGTACTCAGGTGAATTCCAAGTCACCCTTGAAGCCACCGTAACTAGCCAAGTGCCTGGAATAATCTTGATGTTCCACAGGTGTTTGGTGATCACCTGAATGAAGGCACGGCAGTCCTCCTACCTCCTCGGTTCAGGTCCAGGAGCCGTCTGTCTCCAGCTCAGTTCCACGGCTGGAGAGTAGGAGCTCCTTGTCAGTGTTCACAGCGAGGGGAGATAGAAATAGTTCAGGCATTTGTTATTCTTGTCCAAAGCAGGGATCAAATGCAGCTGACCACAGTGACCTTCTGTAGGCACCGGATGTCTGTCAGCGTTGACTGATAGCAGAGGCAACTCTTTCCATCACGTGGCGGAGCTGGAGCAACTCCTTGCACTTGTGGAAACAAAATGCTCCTGGCAGCCCCTCCGCTCTGTAACTCACCTTCCCCGCTGCCCTCTACTGTGGCTCTCCTCCTCTCTGCAGTAACCAGGCAACGAGGGGGGCTTGCACGTCCCAGAGTGACAGCTAGAGGCGCTGTGTGCTCTACAGTGGTCACAGACTCCCAGATTTTCTGGAAATGCACTTAACCAATCTCAATCGAACAGTGGAAAAACAGAAGAGAAGACACAAAGAAAGAAGTGCCACCATCAAATTTAGGAACAGGCTGATGATGTCTCCATCTTCTCCACGTTCGTATTTCTAGGTAATGGAAAAGGCATCAGGCACGGCAGTGAGTGACCATCCCATTCCTGTCCTCCTGGCACAAGATTCTGGTCACTCTTCTTGGGAACTTTCTGAGCAAGAAACACTGTTTTAGTCATTATAAAGAATCAAAGATACAATCTAAGATATCACATGCTTTTATATTTGGTATCTCCAGTCAATTCCAGATTACCTGGGCAGTGGCCCTGCGCCATGGCTGGATTATAGAACACTCCACAGCGTGCGAACCTCATTGCTTCATGGCTTTGAATGGTAATCCTCACATAAGCTTTTTCTTCCTAACTGCATGGTGATGTTTTATTATTTTCTTCATCAGCACGATTAGCTACCACACATACAGTGCAGACTGTGTCAGGAACTGTCTTAATTCCTTTATATTTATTCACTCATGTAATGCTCTCAACACCCCCTACAAGGTAGGGTTTTAGTGAGGATAACAGTAGCTGCTTTAAGAAAGAGACTGAAAATCACAGTGGCTATAACCACATTGAAGATTACTTTTCTCTCATGTGATGATCTGAGTGTTTCAAGTTGGAAGGCAACCTGGCTAGCCTGATGGCCAGTGGCCAATGTCTGCATGTGGCTTGCACAGTAGCTCTAGTCACTACTGCCTGAGCCATCAGAAGCAGAGAACGAGGGTGTGGAGGTGGCATGCCTGCTCTCTCAAGGCCCAGCCTGGACACAACGCAAGTCCTTTGCACTTACATTCCATGGAGAGGATGCAGCCGCGTGGCCACACCGTAGGGGCGGCTGTTACAGTGAAGGGATAAGAGTGAGGACCCTCCACCACTGAGAGTTGCTGCTGTCTTGGTCTGGCCAGGCTTCTATAACAAAATACCATAAACGGGGTAGCTCAGAAACAACAGAAATTTATTCCTCAAAGTTCCAGAGGCTGGAAAGTCCAAGATTAAGGTACCGGCAGACTCAGTGTCTGGTGAGGGATCACTTCCTGGTTCATAGATGGCGCCTTGTAGCTACAACCTCACAAGGTAGAAAGGGCAGGGGTTCTCTGGATTCTCTTTTATACGGGCACAATCCCGTCCATGAGGGCTCTGTTCTCATGACCTAATCACCTCTTGAAACCCTCCTCCTAACCATCACATTGGGGATTAGGTTTCAACATGCTAATTTTGGGGAGACACATTCAGACCATAGCACCATCTTACTGCCGTTTTACAGATGAGGAAACCGAGGCACAGAATAATTAAGACACTCCTCCAAGAGCACAGGTCATCAGAGAGGAGCAGGGATTCTTACTCAGGTTGTCTGGCGTTAAGTCCATGCCTTCAATCATTACACCATGTTGGATTTATAATATAATATTAACTTTAACATACAATCAATACAGATCTTCAAATATGACCACCTACCATATACTTCTACCCTAAAGCATCAAAGCCACTCATTTGTCAAGAAAGTGCCTTGAGATATTTGGCAATGTGCTAGAGAACTGGATGTCACTCATACTTTTTAGTTCAAAGTGAGAGCCAGGACTCAGCTGTAGTCAGATCTCTAGGTAGCTGGCAGGGAGGGACAGGGCCTCCTGCTAGACTGGCCCGTGGGCATGATCTGTAACTCAGGGCTTTGTATGGAATATCACCTCATTGTCCCCCAACTCTGGGCAGGTGGTCCTTCCTGCTGCTTTGAGAGACCTGATTGCTATAGCACTTCTGGTGCATGCAGAAGAGCCAGACAGCAGCCCAAAGCAGCACAGTTAACACTTCCTTGAGCAGCAGCAAGGTCTGGGAGGCATCTGCTCTCCTCAGGAGAATTTTCAGAGACTTTTTGTATTTAAAGAGCTCATTGCTACTCTCATCAACTTCATTTTATTGTGGTCTCATTTTATATTTCTCTTTTTTCCTTTGGTACTCTGTCATTAATATAGGATTAAGAGGCGGACAAATTGGGAAGTCAGAAAAACAAAACAGCAAGTTCCATTTTATGGTAATTTGCAGTTTTAAAGGCATTTCCCACGTGCTACTTGGAGTTGGCCAGATCTCCTTATGTCCCTGGTCAGAAGTGGGCGTGGTGGCCAGCAGAGGTTTGCAGGCTGCGGTAGCTCATCAGGAAGTTGGGGCGGGCCTCCTCGTCCAGACTGTGCCTCCTTCACCCAGGACACACTGCCTCAAAGCCTCTGGAAGAGCAGCAGTTTTCTCCTAAATGAGTCCATTTTCTCTGCTGGGGCTTGGCAGGGCTGGAATAGTGGATATGCTGCCTTAGTTTAAGTCAACATCCCAATCTAGTGATTTATAACTTTTAGGAGGGGAGAAAACCAGTATTCCCCAGAACCAAGTACTCACATGCTCAAGTACCTCGACAGTCTCACTTACACTTTTGGGCATTCAGGACACCTTGAAATCCTTCCATGAGCTCTCTAGGTAAGGATTAGAACTCCTCTCCTAAATTCCTTTTTATTTGTTAATTACACCAATGAAAATGGATCGATTCAGTTTTTTATCAATAAGAGACTAGTTAAATAGATTATGGCAAATCCATGCCATGGAATACTATGCAAAGAGATGGAGGTTTGAAAAGTAAAATAAAAATTAATTTGTTTAGTTAACAAATATACAAAAACATGTGTGTGTGTGTGTGTGTGTGTGTGTGTATAGAGAGAGAGAGAGAGGGAATGAACCCGCTAGCACTGGGGCTACAGCAGTGAACAGAGCAGAATCTCTCCCCTGGGAGTCGGCCCTCTGGAGCCCAGGCAGGACATCAGGCCAAGAGACGGGATCTGTGGACCTCGCAGGGTTTTGTTCTTGGGAAGACAAGAAGCTACTGGAGGGCTTTGCCCAGGGGTGTGACAGGGCTGCTTTTGATTTTTAAAAGCTCAGCCTGTCCACTGTGAAAGGGGATGCTTTGGGGGCGGTCTGAAGCAGGGAGAGCCGTCCAGCAGGCCGCTGTAGTACAGGTGAGGTGTCGCTGTGCTTCGAACCATGTGGAAGGGGTGGGCAGGTGAGAAGCCAGCAGGTGCTCATTGAAGGTGGAGCCCCCAGGATTTGGCGATGGTTCAGATGGTGGCAAGTAAAGAGAGGAACCAGAGAGGGTTCCCAGCGTTGGGCTAGTAAATGGTGACAATTTTACGGTAGAGGGAGACTGGACGAGGAGCAGGTTTGGCAGAGACAACGTCAAGGACTGTGCTGTGGCCAGTTGGCACGGCTGACTGGGTCCAGGCAGAGGTGTCGGGTGGGCACTTGGTGGGCCGGCTTCAGGCTGGAGGAATACACTTGAGAGTCATCGTCTTCTAAACACTATGCAGAGCCGTAGGACTGGAAGAATTGACCAGAGGAGAGAGGTGACTCCTCCCTTGTTGAGAGGCCACGAGGACCCAAGCACAGCAGGCAGAGAGGGACCCGCGAGGGAGGGAGGAGAAACCAGAGAGGCAGAGGCCTGCAAACCGAGGCAGAGGGAGGGGCCCACGCTGCACCTGCTGCCGGTACCACCCAGTAAGCGGTAGCATCAGCATGGATGATGGAAGCAGAGGGACTCAGCATGGAGAGTCCTGGAAGAATAAAAAACTAAAGGGTTAAGGGTTGAGATTGGAGGAGGAGGGACTGTTCTGTGCATTACTTGTGTAGTTAACTAAGAACCAGAAATTGAAGAGGGGGTTATCTCCAGTGAAGAGAAGGTCTCTCCCACTTGGGCTCTGGCTGTTTCATCCTCCTGCAGGGGGGCTCAAGGTGCCCCCGACTCGCCTTCTCCTCAGCCTTGAGGGAAGGACTCCTTTCCGTCCACAGACACCCACCCCGCCCTCCCTGACCTGGACCCTGCTCCCTGGTCCAATCCCTTTAGCACGTTCTTATTTCCCTGGCAGATGCCGTCTTTCTCCAAACCCACTAACACAGGCAGGAGAAAGTAATTCCACAGTTGGCTGCAGTTCTCTGTGAAGGTAGAAATAATATGTGATGCTGTGACATTTGCAACAGTCTGCCACATTGATTTGGTTTTGTCGTGACTGTTGTTTTATCAAGGAGCTTTTTCCTGAGCTATTTCATGTTCTGTTTTGTGAAGATGCACATTCTGAACATTTCTTCCTTTTTGAAAGATCCATTCAATCCAGGCATTCCCAACCCTTTGAGGCAAAACAAATATAACACAACACACACATACACACTTTTTCCATCTCTATCCAGCTGAGAGTCTCAGGGTAAATGAGCCAATTTGTTTTCATTTAAATATGAAAATAGGATAAGGAGAAGTAAACCTCATGAACATGCATGAGAGAACACAGAGCTGTAAGCTGGGGGGAAAAATAAAGATAAATTTGTCACATCTCTCATGGTGAATGATGTTTGTGCAATTAAACAGAAGCAGCCTGGTGGCCATGAACACCTTGGTGCATTATATTTTTATCTGCAGGGCTGTTACCCTCATGTTTCCTGTCATAGAGTCTAAACATCACAGATCCGTGGAGGAGGGGCATTTAGACTTGCAAGGATGCTGAGTTATGCCAAGTGGTGCTGAAAAGTAGGTCAGTGGGTCACTCGTGCAAACCTGAGCAGAAAGGAAGTCTGTCTGACCTCTGCAAGGCCTGGTGCTGCCAGAGCCAAGCAGCAGCTGGTGGAAACCCTGGCTGGGGAGGCTGGATGCAAGGTAGCTGCTTCCAGGGAGCAAGAGAGACTGAGTAAAGCTAGTCTTTTAGGAGTTTTTGGGCCTTTTTGTTTGTTTTTTAGAGACATGTCACCCAGGCTGGAGTGCAGTAGTGTGATCATAGCTCACTGCAACCTCGAACTCCTGGGCTCAAACAAGCCTCCTGCCTCAGCCTTCTGAGTAGTTGGGACTACAGGCACGCAAAACCACACACAGCCAATTTTTTTATTTCTATTTTTGTAGAGACGGGGTCTCACTGTGTTGCCCAGGCTGGTCTTGAACTCTTGGCCTCAAGCGATCCTCCCACCTTGGCCTCCCAAAGTGCTGGGATTACAGGTGTGAGCCCCTGCACTAAGCCAGCCTTTAAGTGGAGATACCAGAAGAGTGAAAGATAGGGCTGGAAGGAAGGGGCCCTCTGGAGTTATGCAGCTGCAGACAACTGTGGCACAGAACAAGAGAACAGTGCATGCGTGTTGGGTGCCCAGACAGCGGGGTACCCAAATTTGGAGGGCTTTCCCCCTAATATGTGTAGGGTCTATGCACATTGCTTGGAGCTTACTGAAGAACAAGTAGATGAATCATGGTTTAATGCAAACTTTCAGAGTAGCAAGGCAGCCTGGGGGCTTATTTTGCTCAACCTCCTGCTCAGAGCAGGAGTCTCTTCCGAGAATGCCTAACAGACGGCCTGAACGTCCAGCTCTGCCCAGCTCAAGGCACCATGGCTGCTCAGGGGTGTGGGGGGTCCATTGCCATCTCTCATGCTGAAGTTTCAAGGTGCTGTAATGAAAAACTCTCTAAAATAATTCAAAGAGGTTTATTCTGAGTCAATGTGAGTGATTGCACCCCCCTGGTGACATAATCTCAAGAGTTATTGAGAAAGTGCACCCAGGTTACAGTTTGGTTTTACACATTTCAGGGAAATAGGGTTTGCAGGTAAAATCATAAAGCAGTACATGGAAGGCGTACATTGGCTTGGCCTGAAAAGGTGGGATATGTTGAAACGGGGGCTTACAAGTCATAGGTGGGTTTAGAGATTCTTCACTTGGCAATTGGTTGAGAGCGTTAAGCTTTGCCTAAAAATTTGGAGTCAGTAGGAAGGAGTGCTGAAGATAAGGGGGTCTCTTAATTACAGAGCAAGCCATAATATACCAACTCAGAGGGATCTGTTAAGTAAATTGATGGCTAGCAGGCGTGACTCAACCTTAGGTCCTGTTTATAATTCAATATCATATTGTCACAGGGAGTCTTTTTTGTCAGTCTTAGGATCTCTATTTTATTATAACATCAATGCTGGTCGTTGTCTCTGAACTCCAAAAGGGAGGGAGTGTAAGGAGGTGTCCAACCTCCTGCCCTGTCATGGCCAGGAACTCAGTTCTAGGGTTTTTCTGGGGTCCCCTTGGCCAACAGGGGGTTCTGGGGAGGGGTGCTTAGGATTCTACTTTTATTTTACAGTGGGGTGGGGCATGCAGGTTCTGTCCACTCTGGAGTAGATTTGACTGATCTGCTGCACTGAGCTGTCCCTCTTTCCTTTCTCACGTCCATGCGTGAGTCTTCTGAGCCTGCAGCTTTGTGTGTGCACAGCCCTCTCGCATCCAGGCCTGTGGGAACCTGCTGCCAGGCTCAAGGCCCACTTAGGTGGTGCCAACATCTAGTCCTTGACCACCAATGGCCACCTGTTGGTTCTTTCCTGCCCTTGGAGGTGCACACAGGCACCAACACCTCTGAGTCTGCCAGCTGGCTTGCCTGGCCCCTTGGCCTTCTCACTGCCCAGCTCCACAGCAATCTCTCCTGTGACACGGTTGCCAGCACCTTCACTGCTCTGGCCACCTCTGTTCTGGCTGTGCCTCCTTTTAATTCCTCAAGTGTGGCCTGTGCAGTGGGAGGATTTTTTTAAAACACACTGAGAACATTCTCAGGATCCAGGATGGCATCTGGACTGAAACAACATAAGCAGTTTTGGGGCTGTTTCCAGGACAGGTTGAGAAAGACTGGCAGTGTCCCAGGAGCTAGAGAGCTTGGCACCTGGAGGAAAGGGGTCTCCTGGGCGCCATCCCCAGCACAGGGAGGGCGGCAGGGCTGGGAATGCCTGGCCCCCGGGCTGGGGAGGCTGTGCGTTATGTAAGTCCAGGCTGTAGCCCTCACCTCTACTTTGATGCTCCTGGGGATACTTTCTGGTCAGCAGCAGAGTCTCTAGACCTGGGGACTTTGGCTAAAGGGGAAAACGGAGCTGCTGTCTCCACACCAGGACTCTCCCTTCGACTCTGAAGAAAATGCTCTAGGTCTTGAATCTGGTGCCTCAGGAGGAGAGTACGCTCCCTGGACTGGCGGGTTATCTGTGTGCTCCTGACTCAGAGAGGATAGCCCGAGGGCCACATTAGGCTTGGCTCTGAGCCCATAGACCCCAGGCCCCACCCCACGTGCCCCTGCTCTGCTTGCAGGGCAGTCCTGGCCCAGCACAGCGACTCCTCGCATCCCGGCCCACGTGTTTCTTTAGCAGACGCCGTGCAGGTTTGCTGGGGTAATTACCCTTTTTCTTATGCTCACTTACATGCCTTCTCAGCCCCCTTCCAGATTTCAGGTTGCAAAACTTAAGTTACAATTTTCTCACAACTGTTTCACCTGCAGTGACTGCCCACGGCCCCAGGGCTGGGCAGACATTGTGGAGGCCTCAGACCCCACCTCTCCACCCCCAACCAGGCGTCCTGCACAATGACATTAGTCCGGAAAGCAAACAAATAGCACGCCTTTCCCTCCATTATTACTCCTTCTGAAAAAATAACCCATTATGACTACGTTTAAACAAAATTTCCTAGGACTTCAAACTGACAATTCTTAAAAGTTTTTGCCTCATACTTCAAACTATTATTTATTCTCTCTCCCCACACAGTTCTCTGGGCAAAGGACAACTGAATAGCTGGCGACACTAGAACTGAACCACCAGGTTCTGCCAAGTGATAGGGTCAGAGGTGGTGCTCCTGGGCACAGAAGGTTTGCATCTGAGAAGCCGCTTGGACCACAGGACAAAAGGGGTCCGTGGAAGGCACATTTCTGTGTCACAGCACCCCGCAAGGCTGACTCAAAGCAAGCAGGAAAAAGATGCTTTGAGCTGCAAGATGCAATCTTTCTGCCTCCCAGACACCCGCTCCCCTCGCAGGAAATGGGGACCCTTCCTCGAGATAAGAAACAGCAACTGCTGAAATGACATTATTCTCACAGTGAGCAATGAGCAAGCTGTTTGCACGGATGCACGAAAGGGGCTGTGATAATGATGGATCCCCAGCAGGTCCCTCTCCTGGGACCACAACTGTCGTGGGGGCCTGGGAGAGAAAAGTATGGAAGGGCTCCTTCTGCAGCTCTGCAAACAACCAAGTGCAATGATGAACCAGTGGCAAGGAGACAACCATGGTGAGGTGGACTGAGACCACCAGTGTGCTCGGCCTACATCACATCTGTCCTTGGCTAGCACACGGGCTGGTCACGGTGCAGGTAACACCTGCCCCAGGCTTCAGTGAAAGGCCCTGCGATGATCCGTCTGCACACCTGCCTGTCGCCCCCACTGGACTGACAGCAGCTTAAGAAGAGGCCCCATGTTGTTTTAGTCACCTTTTTAATCCTACCAGCTCAAATAATCACAGCCAACATTTGTGACATGCTTGGTCTGTGCCAGGCTCTGTGCTGAGCGGGTCACGTGCACCACCTTCTGTTCCTCACACCAGCCCTGCGTGGTCGAGAGTACTTTCCTAATTCTAAAGATGGTGACTGGCCCCAGATCACCTGCTGGTGAGTGGGGAAGTCAGGATATGGGTTAGATAGGCCAACCTGGCCCGTGTGCTCCTCACGGTCATGACCCACAACTCTTTCCATAAACTTCTGTACCTCTCCTGGGGTGTGGACCACCCAGGAGGTCCTCTCTGTCCAGGTTCTGAGGTGTCCCGTCAGTACGCACCAATAGCTCGTACCAAGGCCAGTCTTTTGCTATAGCAGTGGCACAAAGACCCTCCATGTGACATTGTCAGCTACCTGAGAGCATGAAGCATTATTCATCCATCTTTGTTTCCCCTAGAAACACCAGTTTAGTGCCTTGTATATAGAAAATGCTCAACATTTGTTTAATTGTAGGCATTCATTTCTCATCTGGAGTCATAGATGGGCCTCATAAGGAGCTGTTTTGGATAAACATTGATACTTTATCAAATTGTAACCACAATGTGCTTGATAATAAACTAAAAGATAAACACATGAGAAAAACACACTCCTGGCAGAAGTTGGATTACAGGTATGAGTCATGTCTGGAGATTTTATGAGTACACATGTGAAGTGGCTCTCTGATGGTTGCCATGAGAACCATCACTCTGGACTCCCGTGGCACCATAGTCGTAGCACAGTCTTTGCAGGCGTGCATGTAGTGTGCATGTGTGACAAAGGCAGAACATGCATGGAGAGCATGGGCTGATGGTCTTCTCATGTGAGACTATCCTTGGAAAAGGCCAGTATCAAATAGCTGAAACTCTTCCAGGTATCTGTCGATAAAGATCCTGATAATCTTTCGTGGCTCGTCATCAAGTGATAGCATCAGTTCCAACACGGGAGTTCTCAGGCTTCCTTGAGAATCTACCATGTGAAGAGCTGTGCACTGGGTATTGTGGGAAAAATCAACAACCCTTGGGCAGATATCTTTGACCTTGAGAAAATGTTAGTTCAGTTGAGAATTCTGATTCCTTGTACACTTTGCCCAGTTTCCCCAGTGTTACATTTTACAAGACTACAGTATAATATTAAAACCAGGATCTCGACATTGATACAGTTCACTTACTCAAATTTCCCAAGTGTTTCTTGCACCCATGTGTGTGTTTGTGTGTGTATTAGGTTCTATATCAATTTATCACCTGTGTGGGTTCTCACGTATCCACCATAGTTAAGATACTGAATAGTTTCAACATCACAAGGATCCTTCATGATGCCCTGACCCCGTTCTGACCCCTTAGCCCCCAGCAGCCACTAATTTGTCCACTATTTCTAACATTTTGTCATTTCAACAGTGTTACATAGATGAAATCATACAGTATACAACCTTTTGAGATTGGCTTTTTTTCACTCAGCATAAATCACTGGAGACTCCTCTAAATTGTTGTGTGTATTAATAGTTTGTTCCTATTAATTGTTGAGTAGTAGTCCACAGCATGGGTGGACCACAGGTTGTTTAACCATGCACCTATTGAAGGACATCTAGGCAAATTCCTGCTTCTAGTATAACAAATAAACCTGCTATGAATATTTATGTACAGGTTTTTGTATGGACATAGTTTTCATCTCCTCTGGATAAATGCCCAGGACTGCAATTCCTGAGTCATATGGTAGTTGCATGTTTAATTCTATAAGAAACTTCCAAACTGGTTTTCAGAATGGCTGTTCCATTATACATTCTCATCAACTACATGTATGAAAGATCCATTTTCTCCTCATCTTTGCCGGCTTTTGGTGTCATCACTGTTTTTTATTTTAGTCATTATGATATGTGTGCAGTGATATCTCACTGTGGTTTTAATTTGAATTCTCCAGTGGCTAATGATGTCAAACATCTTTTCACGTGCTTATTTGCCATCTGTGTGTCCTCTTTGGTGAAATGTCTGTACACCGTCTTTTGCACACTTTCTACTTGGATTGTTTAGTATTTACTGCTCAGTTTTGTACATTCTTTATATATTATATATACTAGTCCTTTGTTGAATATGTGGTTTGCAAATTTTTTCTCCAAGTCTATAGCTTATCTTTTCATCCTCTTAACATGAATTTTCACAGAGTAAAAGCTTTTAGTTTTGGTAAGGTCCAATTTGTTGATTTTTCCTTTTGTAGGTTGTGCTTTTGGAGTTCAGTCTAAGAACTCTTTGCATAGTCCAACTTTTTGAAGATTTTCTCCTTTATGTTTTTCTAAAAGTCTTATAGCTTTGTATTTTGCATTTAAATGCATGATCCATATCAAGTTAATTTTCTATAAGGTGTGAAGAAAGGTTAGTTCATGGTTCATTTTTTGGCCTATAGAAGTCCCATTGCTCCACCATCATATATTGAAAAGCAATCCTTCCTCTATTGAATTATCTTTGCATTTTGTCAAAAATCAGATGGGCATATTTGTGTGGGTCTATTTCTGAGTTCCTTATTTTTCCATTGATCTATGGTATATCCCTCTGTCAATGCAATGCTATCTTGATTACAGTAGTTATATACATGTCTTAATAATGGGTAGAATGATTCCTCCCAATTTATTCTTATTTGTTGGGGTTCTTTTGGTTATTATAGGACCTGTGCTTTACTATATATAAATTTTAGACTAGGATTATCTATGTCTACAGAAAACCTTGCTGGGATTTTGATAGCAATTGCTTTAAACCTATATATTAATTTAGGGAGAACTGACATATTTATTATGTGAGTCATCCAATATATGAACACAGCATGGTTCTCCATTTATTTAGACCTTTTAAAGTTTCTTTCATCAAGATTTTTAAATTTTCAGCATAGAGCTCTGTACATGTTTTGTTCAGTGTACACCTATTTCATTTTCTTTAGAGTAATTATAAATAGCATAGTATTTTTTATTGCAGTTTCCACATTTTTATGGTTAGTATATAGAAATTCAATTCATTTTTGCTAATTTTGTATCCTGTGACATTGCTGGACTGGGTTATTAGTTCTAAAAGTTTTTTCATAGATTCCTGGGGATTTTATACAGAGGCAATCATATCACTTATAGAGATAATTTTATTTCTTTGTTTCCAATATGTATGCCTTTTGTTTCTCATTTTTGTCTACTTCTTTCTTTGGTTACAACTTCCAGTACTATGTTGAATAAGAGTGGTAAGAATGAACATTACCTTGTTTCTGATCTTAGGAGGAAAGCATTCAGTCTTTCCCCGTTAAGTAGGATATTAGTTGTGATTTTTATTTGTTTGGGTTTTTTTTTTTTTGGTAGATATTCTTTATCAAGTTGAGGCTATTTCCCTCTATTCTTAACTTGCTAAAGTTTTTATTATGAATGGTATTGAATTTTTCTCAAATGCTTTTTTGTGTCCATTGGTATGATCATATGATATTTCTACATTAGCTTATTGATGTGATGACTAACATTGAAAGATTTTTTCCACATATTGAACCAGCCTTTCATATTTGGAAGAAATCTCATTTGTTTATGGTGTATAATTCTTTTTATGTATTATTGGATGAGGTTTGTGAATACCTTTTTGAGAATTTTAACATCTAACTTCATGAGACTTATTGGTCTGTAATTTTCTTTTTATTGTCTTTTTCTGATTTTTATATTAGGGTAATACTGGCCTCATAAAACAAGTTAGAAAATATTCCCTCCTATTCTACTTATTGTAAGTAGAATACTTACAATGCTTATTGTAAGTATTACACTATAAGTAGACAATATTTATTGTCTACTTATTGTGTAAAATTGGTATTAATTCTTCTTTAAATGTTTGGTCAAATTCTCCAAGGAAACCATGTAGGCCTAGAAATTTCTTTTTTAGGAGTTTTCCAATTACTTATTCAATTTGTTTAATGGTTATAGTATTATTCTGTCTATGTCATCTTGGTTGGTTTGGTAGTTTGTGATTTTCAAGGGATTAGTCCATGTCTTTTAAGTTGTCAAATTTATGAGTTTAATGTTATTCATAATATAGCCTTATTATTTTTTAATGGTTGCAGGATCTTTAGTGATATACCCCATTTCATTCCTGACATTGGTGATTTGTGTCTTTTCTTTTTATTTTTGTCTGTCTTGCTAGAGGTTTATCATTTTTATTGATTGAAGAAAAAGCTTTTATTTTATTATCAAATTTCTTTATTATTTTCAATTTCATTGATTTCTACTCTTATATTTATTATTTTCTTCCTTTTGCATGCTTTGCATTTGCTTTACTCTTCTCTCTCTAGTTTCTCGAGGTAGGAACTTAGATTATTGATTTGAGATATTCCTTTTTTCTAATGCACCATTTCGTGCCAAAAATATCCCAACAGTACTCTTTTAACTGCATGCCACAAATTTTGATAGGTTGTATTTTCATTTTCATTAGGTCTATGTATTTTTTTAAATTTCTCTTTAGGCTTCCTCTTCAACCTACAGATCATTCATAAGTATGTTGTTTAATTTCTACTGTGCAGTTATTTTCCTGTTGTTTTTCTATTATTGATTTCTTGTTTGACTACATTATGGCTGGATCACACTCTATGATTTCAATTCTTTCAAATTTTTTGAGGTTTAGTTTATGGTTCATGATATGGTCTATCTTAGTGAAAGTTCCATGGGCACTGAAAAAAAATGTGTATTCTGCTGTTGTTTGATGACATGCTCTGTATATGCCAATTAGATCATATTGATTGATTGTGTTGTTCAGATCTTCTGTATCCTTGCTAATACACTATCTAGTAGTTCTTTCAGTTGCTGAGAGGGGTATGTGGAAGTCTTCAGCTATAATTGTGGATTTTTCTATTTCTGCTATCAGCTCTTTCAGTTTTTACTTCATATATTTTGAGATATAGTTGTCTGGTGCATTCACATTTAGGATTGCTGTAGCATCTTGATGGATCAATCCCTTTAGCATTAGATAATTTCCATCTTAATCTCTGGTTGTTTTCTTCACCCTGAAGTCTAATTTATCAGACATTTATCTAACCAATCCTGCTTTTTAAAACATTAATGTTGATATGGCTTATCTTTCTCTAATCTTTTACTTCTAGCCTACCTATGTCATTGAATTTGAGGTGAGTTTTTCACAAGCAGCATATAGTTGGGTCATTTTTAAAAATCCAGTCTGCCATTTTTGGTATTTAAACCATTTACACTTCAGGTAATTATTGATATGTTAGTGCTTAAGCCTGGCATTTTATTATTTCGTTTATATTTGTTTCTTCTGCTTCTCATTGCTCTGTTTTTCATTTCTTGACTTCCTGAGGGTTACTTGAGCAAACTTAGGATTCCATCCCAATTTATGTAGAGTGTTTTTGAGTATATCTCTTTGTATAGTTTTTGTAGTGGTTACTCTGAGTAATATAATATACATATGTAACTGATAACAGTCTATCAATATTTTACCTTAAACTGCAGTATAGAAACCTCAGCTCCATTTAGGTTCCTTTACCATCCTCACTTTTGAATATCATTGTCTTCAGTACCAGATTATGCTCTATTTGTTTCAATCATCAAATATGATTTATAAAGCTCATTAAGAAAAAGATAATCTATCATATGTATTCATATTTCTACTTTTTTCCTTGTTTCTTGTTCCTTCCCAATACTCTACAATTCCTTTTTATTATAATTTCCTTTCTATTTGAAGAACTTCCTTTGGCCAGTCCTTCGATCTTTAGCAGTGGAGGTCTGCGGAGGTCTGCTAGCAACAAATTCTTTTAGTTTTCTTTTGTCTGAGAATGTTTTTATATTTCCCCTTTATTCCTGAAGGATAATTTTCCAGATACAGAATTTGTGGTTGGCAGTTCCTCTCTCTCTCAGCACTTGAAAAATGTTGTGCCACTTCCTTCTGGAATCTATGATTTCATGTGAGAAATCCATTGTCATTTGAAATGCCGTTCCCCTATAGGCAATATGTTGCTTCTCTCTTAGTGATTTCAAGATTTTTTTTCTTTGTCTTTAGTTTTCAAAAGTTAAAAGTACAGTTATGTGTAACTTGATGATAGGGATACATTCTGAGAAATGTGTCGTTAGGTGATTTCAGCCTTGTGTAAAAATCACAGGGTGCACTTACACAAACCTAGATGGTATATAGCCTACTACACACCTAGGCTGTGTGGAATAGCCTGTTGCTCCTAGGCTACAAACCTGTGCATCGTGTTACTGCACTGACTACAGTAGGCAACTGTAACGCAGTGGTAAGTATTTGTGTATCTAAACATAAAAAAGGTAATACATTGAGTGATGACATTCTGATGACTACTACATTACTAAGCAAAAGAAATTTTTCAAGCCCTGAGAAACCCCAACATGTAAACATTGTGTAGTGAAGGAGTGCTGGCAACAGAGAAGGAGGAACAGAATGATAGATGCCCTGGGAGTGAGTATTCCACGAAGAGAGAGTGGCTGGCCATGCAAAAGGCAGTTGAAAAGTCGAAAGGTTGAACACTAACAAGTTTCCATTGGATTAGGTAATACTGTGGTCATTGGCTAGGGCAGTTTTGCTGGAGTGAAGCAGAGCGAAACAATTTGAAGATTTAGATGCTCCATCTAGTTAAGGCTACCTCATTTAGTAGCAATGCAAGGTTTCCAGCACGGAAAGCGAGGTGGGAATGAGGCGTGGAAATCAAAGACATCTCTTTGCAGGAACTGAAGAGGAGCTAATGCAACTGTAGGAGACAGGGGGCAGGAAGAGGCTGCCGCCATTTGCATTAAAATCAACACATGTGTGCTTCTCCAGCCCCAGAGTCATCTCCATCATCTTCCCAGGCTCTGCCAGAATCTGCTCTCCGGTTCTGAGTCCACCACTGCTCACTGCTGCCCTCACGTGTCCAGCGTCCCTGCAGCCCTTGCCCTCTGCCACTGGCTCACCACTCATCGTGGGTTGCTCCCTGCTTGGCTTGTCCACCCCAAACAACTGTCAACGTTCCCATTTCACCAACCAGTTAATGCAAATGTTTAATGAATGCAACAGCTACTTTTAGAAAGGCATCATCGCTAGAACGATTTTAAAGGTCACTGTCTGTTATAGGAACATTCGTTGAGAGAAAAAGAAATCACCAATTCAATCTTCTTTGGACAGCAGTTTTAAGAGATGTTGGCTATCCAAACCATCTGCGCAAAGCCCACTAAGTAAACACTAAGAAGGAGAAACAACGATTGTTTTTATAAGTTTAGTTGGTGGGTTTTATCGAGAGCACATTCACTTTAGCTAGGTCAACATGGATGGAGTAGAATTCTATTTTATGCAACAGGAAGACAATTTCCATTGCAACAAACCTGCAGGCCCTGTGCAAACACTTTTCTCAAGGACATTTTTTAAGTGAGGTAAAATGGAGGGTGTTTAGATTGTTTGGAAATGTAGGTTCTATTCTCAAATTGGCACCAGGAGATGGATTATTATAAATATGTCACATATTTATCTGGATCTTGCTCTTCACTAGAAAGAGTACATTAAATCATCCCTAAGGTATATTTTAGTTCTAATATTATAAGAATTTTATACATCTTTCACTATTTAAAATGATTAAAAATGAAGGGGCCTCTTGGCTTTTAATCACAGGCTGTTGTCTTATCTGATGCTTACTTTTTTTTATTTCAGCATATTATGGGGGTACAAATGTTAAGGTTACACATATTGCCCTTGCCCCCTCTCCCCCCTTGGGTCAGAGCTGATGCTTACTTTTTGATCAGAGTCCCACCCATAATTGTTAAATCCTTTTCATAGGGAACAGGAGCTTCCATAGGAAGTTTCCAGAAGAGCAGCAGCACTGCTTTCTTAGCAAACTGGCTCAGTGATGGCCCAGTACAGTCAGGCTCCTGGTAGGGGCACCTGGTTGTCAGGGGAAGGATGTGCATAGTAGTGCAGGCACTTTCCAGGGAAGCATAACCTAGGCAAGGAACCACTGGTAGAGCTGAACGCTAGTCTGGCGCTCTCTCGCGCTCTCTCTCTCTCTCTCTCTCTCTCTCTCTCTCTCTCCCTCTCACTCCTCTTTCCCTTCCTCCCTTGATGAAAGAGAGGAAAAGCAAGGCTACATGAAGTGATGCCTATAAACCTGCAAACCCTGGGCATAGTCATGACAGCTCAGCATGGGGAAGCCCAGCATGGTACCCCTGGGAGGAAAGAGCAGTGGCCCCAGCAGCCCTGGGAGCCGAGGCTCCCCCTCACGCCCAGACTCCTGTCTGCAGGCCTCCCTCTTTTGCAAACACCCAGCTCAAGGCCCCTTCCTCCCAGGAGCCTTGAATTTAGCCAGCCCACCTCAAGCCAGTTGCACGTTCTAGTCCCCTAAATATACTCATGGCAACAGCAGAGCTTCCGGCATGGAGCGGATGTGGGTCAGCAAAGCGAGCTGGAATGTTTTTTTCTAGAGCCTGGACTTTCTGAGTCCCTCTTGGACATAGTCTGCCCAGCAGCCTCACCCTGAGCCTGGAGGTTAGACTCACATCTTTCTCTCATTCTTTCTGTTCCTTTACAGAGAGTTCGCAGGACTCCTTGTTCCCGTTCAACTGAGGACGCTCAAGGGGCCCTCTGTGGTACAGAACTTGGATTTAGAGGCTGCTCACCCCACTGGGCAGAATCATCATTTCCAAATGGAATTCTGAGCTCACCAGTTTAAAGTATGAAAGGCTCAGGCATCGGCATTGGTTCCTAAGTCAGCTGTGATAGCGGCTGTCCCTACACAAAACATTTTCCCCCTGTAAAAATCTCATGCAAGTTCAAAATAGCTTCACACAATACTGTGCTTCTCCTAGAGATGGGTTTTTTTTTTTCTTTTCTTTTTTTTAATCTTTGACCTACTTTTCCTCCATGTGCAAAATACCTAATGAGTAATAACAACTTCAGAGAGGGTAGCGCCAGAGGAAACTGCGTTGAAGGAGCGCTTTAAGAGAATGGCTGACTCTGAAGTCCTCAAACTCAATGGGCTTTCTCGCCATGGCAGAAACAGGGGCGTCCATCTGAGCCACAGGTTTGCTGAAGATTCCTGTGGCTGAACTTGTCCCTGATAAATAGCCAGGACATTGCAGAGGTGGCTAATGGTGGAGACAGACAGAGGGGCTGACACACACATGCACATGCGTGTTCACAAATCCACCCTACGCCCACTCAAGCTACTGGTGCCGTAAAGAGAATGCTTTGGGGTCTGGAACGGTGGCTACTGTCTGAAGGTGTTCTTCTAGAACAGATTCTGTCAATGACAGATCTGCCCAGAAGGGGCACAAACACCCTTCCCAGCCTCTAGAGCCGTAAGCCTGAACCCCAGAAGGGACAGGGGAGGAGAGAAGTGGCCACGGAATTCACAGTCTGCCACTGTGAGAACAGCTGCTGCCTCAGACCCCTGAGCCTTGAGCGTGTGTCTGTTCCCTTGAACGGGAAATCAGAAGAGGTGCCCTCCCGCATAGGGGATGGGCCCCTGGAAATTATGTGAATAAGCGTTTCTTCTCTCCAAACCGCTAGCCACCTTTCTTTAGCAGGTGGCTCTTCTACACAGCCTCCTGATGGAGGAAATGTACAGTGGCACCAGCTGGGCCCCAACAGGGATGATTCAGAACCACCCAGACCCAGGTTCAAATCCCACTTCCAGCAGCTATCAGCTGTGAAGTCTTGGGCAAGTCGCCTTCCTGTACCTCAATTTCTCCAATGTCCCCAACTGCTAAAAAATGATAATAACACCTACTTTCAGTGCTCTGAGGGTTAAAGATAATTGATACATAACCACTTACCACAGGGGATGCCGTCAATAAGCAGTAGCTATGATGACAAGCAAGACATGGCTCTTGCATTCAGGGAGATGCAGTTCAGTGGCCTCGAGGTCAGCTATGAGACTGCTGGGCTTGAGTTGGACCCAGAGGCTTTTTTGGCCCAAGACTATGGTCAGGAAGCAAAGCTGTGTGTGACGGGTGTGGTGGAGTGTTTGCTAAGGTGTGTGTTTGCAGTTTGTTCCCCATTTGTCACCCTCATTATTCCAGAGGCAGCCTGTTTGACTTTACCTCGCCCTCCTGGCTTTTGTGTTTTGGGAATCCTGAGCTTCTCAAAGCGTGGGGGGAGAGAGAGCAAGCGTGCTCATTAGTTAACTCCCAACTCTGGAAAAAAATAGGAGTAAGATTTCACTTGCTTTAAATGCAATGAAGTAGAGCTTCCCCACACCTGCCCTCACCTCTGGGAGGCCCCAGCTTCTCTTCCTGGCTGAGGGAGCTGCTTCCTCTGAGAGCTCCTCCCTCCTCCGGAGCAGTGAGCATTCTGTGGACCTTGGCTTATCCAGCTGGCTCAAGGAAAGGAACCCTTTCCAGGCTTTAACTGCCCGAAAACTCAATGAAGTTGAGGCCTCTCTGCTTCCCGGCCCACCAAGCACAGCAGGTCCCATCCAAATGCAGCAAGACACGTCCTGCCGGGGTCCCATTTCTCACAGGTGCTCCTGTGATAGGTATGAGGCTCCACCAACTGCAGGTGCACCCTTCCCCAAAGCTGTGCCCATCTCTGACTCTCCTGGGCTGACTTCAGGTCCCCGGGGCCAGAGGGTACCCAGAGCACACCCAGCTGGTCTCTTGTTCTTAATTAGTGTCACTGCAGAGCCAGTGTGCAGGAGGAGTTGACTGGCAGGAGAACATCTGAGCACACATTGAAAGGGGAGCTGGGACATGTGCCTTGGAGCCAGCAGCCTCCTCGCTGAGAACCGGAACTGCAGTGGCTTGCTAGGGCTGCCATAACAAGGTACCACAGACTGGGTGTCCTAAACAACAAACCTTGACTTTTCCAACAGTTCTGAAGGCTGGAAGTCCAAGATCAAGTTGTTCTAAGGTCTGGTTTCTTCTGAGGTCTCTACCCTTGGCTTACAGAAGGCCATCCTCAGGTTCATGTGGCATTCTCCCTCTATGTGTGTTTCTGTGTCCAAATTTCCCCTTTTCATAAGGACACCAGTCATATGGGATTAGGGACCCCCCACCGCGTGACCTCATTTTACCTTAATTATCTCTTTAAATACTTATTGTCCAAATACAGTCCCATTCTGAGGTACTATGGGTTAGGACTTCAACATGTGAAGTTTGGGGAGACACAATTCAGCCCCTAACAGGAAGACTGACTGAAACCAGAGGGTCTCCATGAAAGAACCCAGGCCTTCAAGAAAGCTCTACCTTTTCTTATTGCTTCTGGGTTTGCTCTGTTGTGTCATTAGGCAAATGCCAGAAAAAGAGGGAATGAGTCATATATATATATGTTTTTAATAGACCTAGAAAAGACCAAGTAGCCCCAACCAGGCTGTTTTCAGCCACAAATGAAAGTACATTCCTGCCCGCTGACTCTTATAGGTCAGTGTCCCACCCTACCCCCTCTGAGGTCACCATTCTTCACCCCTTGAGCCTTAGACCACCCCTCCCCATTCCCCACCTCCACTCCTTCCAGAAGGGAGGGCCCATCCCGCCCTGGGAGTTGGCTGTATAAGGACAACTGACCCCCACATCCAACTGGGTTAGACTATTTCTTTGCCACCTCTTATCTCAGCATCAGATCAGCACTTTCCTCAGAAGCTGGTGCCACTGTGCCCTGCACTTCCAAACCCTTTCAGACACATCTGATCTTTACATCTGGGGGAGGGGGAAGGAAACTAACATTTACTGAGTTTGCTCCACATTTTAGGCTTATTGCTAGCAGTTTTACACCTGTGGTTTCTTGAATCATCACATCAATCTATGGCATGGTTGTGTATGGGGGGTTATTATCGTATGTAACCCTTGCCCCCACTCCACCCCATCGGTGTGCTACAGAGAGAGGGTGGGGTGAAAACTCAGACAGGCCTGAATATCAGGTTACATTGACCTACAGAACAAAGGGCACAGAGAGCCCAGGAAGAAAAGCATAATTTTGAGGGTGAGAGAGTACTGGGGGGTGCTGGGGAAGAGGGGAGGGAGGAGTGGGGAGAGGAGAGAGAGAGTAGGTGCCCTGAGTGATGCAAATCTGAGGAGTTTTAAGACAGCCTTGCTGGACACCCTGGTGTATGTGTCTCCTAGTTTTGTCATAAAAGGGGAGTTCTGACTTGTGTATGTGTGTGTTTCCTTGGGGGGTGTCGAGCCCAGGCACTGGGCTTGTTACAGTCAGGCGTAGTTGCTACGAGCACCCTTTGTTCATGAAGAAGCTGAGACTCAGAGGGATGAAGTCATCATTGGTCAGCAACAGACCCACAGATTAAATTTGGGATTGTTTGACTACAAAGTCTCTTTTTCAACCTGGTATATAGTTGACACTATTAATACTTATCTGAGTCTGTCTACTTTGTCGAATTTTGGCCAATTAGGAAACAGAGGCACCACCTGGCATTTGGCGTTCCCAGGCCAACCAGCCTTCTGAAGTCCCATCCTCCAAGCTCTCACCACTTGCTGCACCTTGTTTTGTGCACAGTTTCATCCATTCCTGGCCTCCCTCCCCCTCGTCCTCTGCACGCCATCTGGACCTTCTGACGTCTCATAAGGATGTACCCACTGGCTTTATACTGTAGAATTCAGACGATTACTCTAATTGCTCACATTTCCAAGTATTTTGCACTTGCTTTTTATCAACAATGATGTAATAAGGCTCACTTCTCTGGGTTCTGTTTCCAGGGAGAAGAATGGAAGCTTTGATATCCTCTTTCAGTTTGCCCAGAAAAAAACAAGTCTTAAAAGCCAGTTTTCTTTAACTTCAATGGTAATAATTCCTACTCCTTATTGGGTTTTCAAACCAAAGGGCCAGGTTAAAAAGCAAAGCAAAAATTGCTTTGTAAATCCAAAGAGGGTGGATTTCACCTTCAGAGGCCTGCGAGAACAGAGCCCTGCAGGGACAGATGACTAGCCTCCCACACTGAAGGATGCTCGCGGGAGTCTATGCTGCTAAGTGCGGCACTCGCCTCCCAGGGAACCGTGCCCTCCTGACCCAGAGCCCCTCCTTCCTCCCACAGGGGGTGCCTGAGAGAGCAGAGAGAAAGGAAACTGGCCAAACAAGGCTCAGGTAATGTTGCCTTCTAGTAGAAACAGGCTTAGGAAATAGTGAATTATGAGCTATAATTTCAGGGATGCTTGGAAGACGCCCTCTCCAAGCTAAAGGATTTCCAGAATTTCCACCATTAAAGTTTATTTCTTGGGTTGATGGATTATCTCTCATTATTTGCATATGTACCTTGAAAGGTGTCCCTTGTGTATAGGAAGAACTACTGAGTAGATAGGCGGGTTTTGGAACTAGACCTACGTTCTTGTCATGTCTCTTCTATCTCCTAGCTGTGTGACCTTGTACAGAGTACCTAACCTCTCTGAGCATGGATATACTCATACAAAGCTGCCTCATAGAGACAATGAACTTAAAGCCATTTAGACAAAATGCATGCTGGATAAATACTGGCTGCATCCCATCAATTTTAATATGTTGTGTTATTATTTTCTTTCAATTCCATGTATTTTAAAATTTCGATTTATATCATTGCAATTCAGAGTCTAGACTCTGGTAGTCAAACTCTCAGGATTTGAAGCCCACCTCTGCCAATTGCTAACTATATGACTTTGGGTAAGCGAGTTAACCATTCTCTGCCTCAGTTTCCTTACCTGTAAAGTAGGATCGAAATTGTACCTTCCTCTTAAGGTTGTGGGGACAAATGACTTGATATGGGTAAAGCACTTGGAACAGTTCCTGACACTTACTACATAAGTATTTATTACCTTTAACACATTGGTCATTGCCTCCTTCTTGTGAATTACCTCAAGAGCACCTTTTTCCTCGTGATAGTTAAGCTAAGTGTTTTGAAGAAAACAATATTTCTTTAGTGTAAATGTTAAGTGGATGACTATTTCCTTTTCTCTTTTGGATTTTTCCATATTAGAAGTCTTTGGTATATACCCCCTCTCCACTCCCCACCTCCACCCCCAGACCAAAACCCTCCAGTGTTGTTTACCTGTTAAAATGACTCAGTTTATTAAGTTATAGTACCCAGAAGATAGACCAAAAACAAGATCAAGGCATCTCTGAGATCTGGTAGTCTTCCAGCCACACACCTGAGATACATGACATGTCCTGTAAATTTTTAATTTAATAATGCCTAGAGGGGTGGGGCAGCAAATACTGCCCTTCCTCACCAGATGCTGCCGCAGTGTCTGGGCAACTTGGGATCACTTCTACTTGCCCTTTCCACTATCTCCAAAGACATGTGTCTGACTTGTGGAAAATGACAAAAGCTGCCCGGCTGTGAGTTTAGGGGGTCAGATTTAGCCTAGTGTTATTTTTTTCAAACTGTGTCCCTTGGCTCTCTGGCATTCATGAGATGAACTATAGGGATTCTTGAACATAAAGCCTGATTCTTGAAAATAAAGTCCTGTAACAGGACTCAGTATCTCATTTCACTATCACTGGATCCTCCCCCAGAGCCCAATCTATAAAATTGGGAAACTTTGTCTTCAGCACACTCATACCCCCTTTTTGTTCACCGCCTTACTTGGGCAGGACAAGCCTTGTGGTGCCGGCCACTACCATGGTCCTTTTCCTATGAGCTCCTCCCACCACGGGCTGCCATATTGAAACCATGGTCATGTGATCTCATGGTCACAGCTGATTGGACAGTGTATAGACAGCATGGCCAGTGCCTATGCTACAGACTCACTTCTTGGGGAATGTGAATGTGAAACAGAGAGAGGCAATTGAGTGCTTGATGGTGGGAAGAGAAGCTCAACCTCCATCAGAGGGAAGCCAATGCTCAGCAGCCATGAGTTGAGAATCTGTGAATGAGCAGAGGCTGCAAGGAGCAGAGGCCAAGAGGCAGAGGAAAGAGAGAGAAAGCCCAGGCATGGTGGTACACACCTGTAGTCCCAACTACTCAGGAGGCCGAGGCAGGAGGATTGCCTGAGCCTAGAAGTTCAATGCTGCAATGAGCTATGATGAGGCCACTGCACTCTAAGCCAGGGCAACAGAGTAAGACTCTGTCTCAAAAAAAAAAGAATTTTTTTTTAAAGAGAGAGAGAGTAGGTGCACACAGCCATAGGGGCAACACGGGCGAGACCCTCAGGAGCTAATGTAAAGACAAAGGGCGTCAGAGGACTCCCGCTACTAAGGCCATGAACCCTCCTAAGGGGCTTTCATTCCTGGGCCACTTTCCTATCCCCATGAGCCCGACTGTAAAAATATTTCTGGGGTCCACTGAAGTTTGCACACATCCTCTACGTTCTGTCTTCCTTTATCCCAGAGCTGTCCTTAAAATAAATGCAGCTTACTCAAGAGGCCAGAGAACAGCTCAGTTTCTTAAAATCTAAGACTAACACACCTATGCTAGGAGCCTCTGGGCACTTCTGCTACCTACCCTTACCATCACCTTTACCTGAGTGCCATGCACAATCTAGCTGCCAATTAACTCCAGTTGGAAGCCACTAGGTTCAATAAGGGACCTCACCTGTCAAGGCCCTATGGAATAAGTCTGAAGCTGTCACCTTTCAGGTGTTGGGGCTGGCAGGTGGTAGGGAGTGGGTGATGTTTGATGTTTGGGCTGGAGAACCCAGCTGGTGACCTGCCACCACAGTTTAGGGAAAAGCTCTCTATTCTGCTCTTTAAAGCCAAGCCATGGCTCAGCCCCACCCCACCACTGCATTAGGGCTGGAAAAAATAACCCAGTAAGAGTTTGTCCCATAATGGTAGAAAGAGACAAGAGAAACCTCACCAAACGGGCAGAGGAGGGACTGAGCAGTCCTGTGTTTGATTTGCCTTTCTTTCACTAAAGCTGTAGATTGTGTTGTTCTGTAAACTATGGGTATATCTCGTTTTATTTCGTTTTGCTCTATTGTGCTTCACAAATACTGTGTTTCAAACATTGAAGGTTTGTGGCAATCCTGCATCATTGGCACCATTTCTCCAATAGCATGTGCTCATTTCATATGTCTGTGTCACATTTTGGTAATTCTCACAATATTTCAAACTTTTTCATTTTTATATGTCTGTTATGGTGATCTGTGACCACTGATCTTTGAGCTACTATTGTAACTGTTTTGGGACACCATGAACCATACCCAAATAAGACAATGAACTTAATTAATAAATGTTGTGTGTGTTCTGACAGCTCCCCCCACCAGCCATTCCCCTATCTCTCTCCCTCTCCTTGGGCCTCCCTATTCCCTAAGACACTATAGAAATTAGGCCAACTAATAACCCCCCAATGGCCTCTATGTGTTCAAGTGAAAGGAAGAGTCACACACTTCTCACTTTAAATCAAAAACTAGAAGTGATTAAGCTTAGTGAGGAAGACATGTTGAAAGATGAGACACGCTGAAAGCTAGGCCTCTTGTGCCTAACAGTTAGCCAACTTGTGAATACAAAGGAAAAGTTCTTGAAAAAAGTTAAAAGTGTTACTCTAATGAACACATGAAAATAAGAAAGTGAAATAGCCTTATTGTTGATATGGAGAAAGTTTTAGTGATCTGGAGAGAAGATCAAACCAGCCACAATATTTCATTAAGCCAAAGCCTAATCCAGAACAAGCCCTAACTTTCTTCAGCTCTATGAAGGCTGAGAGAGGTGAGGAAGTCACAGAAGGAAAGTTGGAAGCTAGCAGATATTGGTTCTTGCGGTTTAAGGAAGGAAGTCATCTTCATAGAATAAAAATGCAGGGCGAAGCAACAAGTGCTGATGTAGAACCGGAGCAAATTATATAGAAGATCTAGCTGAGATCACTGACGAATGTGGCTACATTAAACAACAGATTTTTAATGTAGATGAAACAGCCTTATATTGGAAGATGATGACATCCAGTACTTGGATAGCTAAAAAGGAAAAGTCAACGACTACTTCAAAACTTCAAAGGACAGGCTGACTCTCTTGTTAGGGGCTAATGCAGCTGGTGACGTTAAGTTGAAGCCAATGCTCATTTACCATTCCAAAAATGCTAGAGCCCGTAAGAATTATGCTAAATCTACTCTGCCTGTGCTCTATAGATGAGACAACAAATCCTGGATGACAGCACATCTGCTTACAGCCTGGTTTACTGATTATTTGAAGCCCACTGTTGAGACCCACCATTCAGAAAAAAAGACTCCTTTCGAAATGAAGACTCCTTTCATTGACAATACACCTGGTCACCCCAGAGCTCTGATAGAGAGGTACAAGGAGATTAATGTTGTTTTCAGTCTTGCCAATACAGCATCCATCTGCAGCCCATGGATCAAGGAGTAATTTTGACTTTCAAGTCTTAATTAAGGAACACATTTCATAAGACTATAGCTGCCATAGAGGATTCCTCTGATGGATCTGGGTAAAATCACTTGAAAACTGTGGAAAGGATTCACCTTTCTAGGATTTGTGGCAGGAGATCAAAATATCAACATTAATAGGATTGAAAGAAGTTGGTTTCAACCTTCTTGGATAATTTTGAGGGGTCCAAGACTTCAGTGGAGGAAGTTACTGCAGATGTGGTGGAAATAGCAAGAGAACTAGAATTAGAAGTGGAGCCTGAGAATGTGACTGAATTGCTGCCATCTCATGATCAAACCTGAATGAATGAGGAGTTATTTCTTGTAGATGAGCAAAGAAAGTGGTTTCTCGAGATGGAATCTACTCCTGGTGAAGATGCTGTGAACATCGTGGAAATGACAACAAAGGATTTAGAATATTCCATAAGCTTAGTTGATAAAGCAGCAGCACAGTTTGAGAGGCTTGCCTCCAATTTTGAAAAAAGTTCTGTGGGTAAAATATTATCAAACAGCATCACGTGCTACAGAGAGATCTTTCGTGACAGGAAGAGCCAATCGATGCAGCAAATTTCACTGTTGTCTTATTTTAAGAAATTGCCACAGCCATCTCAACCTTTAGCAGCCACCACCCTGACCTGTCAGCGGCCACCAGCATCGAGGCAAGACTTTCCACCAGCGAAGAGATTTTGACCCACTGAAGCCTCAGATGGACATTAGCATTTTTAGTAATAAAGCATTTTTAATTAAGCTATGTACATTGTTTTTTAGACATGATGCTATTGCACGTTTAATAGACTAATGTACAGTATTAAATAATATAACTTTCATGTGCACTGAGAAACCAAAACATTTGTATGACGTGCTTTATTGCTGTGGTCTGGATTCAAACCGCCATACCTCCAAGGTGTGCCTGTACCTACCCCACTGTTTTGTGCCTCACCCTCCTCGTGGGGAATGGGAGCAATAAGGGCTAATGCCATGTCCCAGGCTTTGTCCTGAGTGTTTATCACATCCTGACTGTCACAAGAACCCTTCCAGGTTGGCCTATATTGGCCGCATTTAGACATGAGACAAGTGAGGCACAGAAAGGCAACTTTCCTGAGACGGAACCACTAGGAAGCCACAGATTTGAGATTTGAACCTGGAGGGCCTGGCTTTAAAAGCCTGGACTGTCTTCAGGAGTCAGTGCAGGGGGAGAAGCCCCCCTCACCCCACTGTGTGGTTCTGAGGTATATTGGGAGCCCAGTGCCAGGGAGCTCAGGGCTTTTCAGAGACAGAGGGGGAGACATTTTTTTCAAAGTTGTTGAAATCTCCTGCCCAACATACTATCTAGTGGCTGCCTGATATTCCAACATACAAATATGCCATCATTTTAAACCATTTCCCTAATGTAAAACATTTGTTTTTTTCCCCAATTTTTAGTATTTCAGACAGTAACACCTTTGTGCCTGCTTCATGGTCTGCCAACCCCTCTCCCTCCTCTGCAGTGGGTGACAACTGGCAGCAATCGATCCCCTGACTGAGGTAACCTTCCCTCTCAACTCTCTGTGGCCTTCCCGGGTCATCCTGGGGGTGGTCCACCACCTGCAAACAGAACGCACGGAATTTCAGGTGAACAAGCAATGATTTTTAGTATAAGTATGTCCCAAATATTGCATGAGTCACACTTATACTAAAAAAATTTTCTTTTGTTTATCTGCAATTCAAATTGGGAGTCCTGTGTTTTTCTTTGCTAAATCTGCACCCCATCTGAGAGGGCTTGCTGCCTTCTGCAACAGTTTTAACCAGCTGAGCGCTTTATTTCATTTTGGGATAAGCAGGATGTGATTGGCTTTCCGTCTGCTTGAGGTGGGCAATGGGGGGCTGGCGCATTTCAAGAATTAAAAGTGGTTCATGGCTCGCATCTTTCCCAAGCCGCCTTCCCTGGCCTCGAAGTTGCTGCTATTACATCCCTGCTTTGTCCCGTGAGCTTGGTCGTGGCTCTGGGCCCAGATTTGTCCGTTTCTATCGCTTAGGGGTTGGGAGCTTTTGTTGCTTCCACCAGGGGTTGGGACCTCTCCAGGGTCAGCCAGGCTTCCAAGTCAGAGGTGGGTGAGGGAACGCATTAGCCCTCTGCCCCTGTACACTCCTCTGGTGGCTGTACGCTCGGGAGGCACAGACCCTGCCGGTGAACATCGGCCAGGCAGGACAATCCTTTTGAAAATAAGATCTTTATCCAGCTGAGAGACAAGAGTCAGCAGCAGAGCACCAGGCCTTGAACAATGGTAAACGTAGCACAGAAGAGGGAGGAAGGGAAGACAGAGAACAGGACCACTTGGCAGCCTATCGTGGTTCGCTAGAAGTACAGAAGTGTCCAGAGCCCCCCAAACTGAGACAAGATGCATCTGCTCCCAGAAGCCTTTCTTGGTAGGCAAAGAGGGTGCCACCTCCTCCCACTTATTCCCCCACCTCTCCCAGGTGGCATACCTGCGCCAGGACCACCTGGCCTCTTGTGCAAGCTATGACTACGTGACTATATGAGACCCGAATAGCCACCTCACAGCAGTTCAGTTCAATGCATCTCTTTGAGAACCTACAATGTGCGAAGAATGGTACTAGGCTTATGTTATAAAGATGAGGAAAATGAAGCTTCTTCCTTCAAGGAACCCACCTCCTCCTGTGGGTGAGACGGGAGGACATTTCAGCGCTGTGAGGTGGATGCTACGAGCACAATGCTGGCAGGGCACGGTGGGCTCAGGGACCTGCATGGGGCTGTCCCACCTGCTTCAGAGATGAGATCCCCCCACACGCAGAAGCCAGGAAGCAGTCATACCTGTAATTTCAAACCATGTATCTTAGTTTGAGCTACTATAACAGAGTCCAATGGACTAGGTACTTGTAAACAACAGAAATTAATTTCTCACAGTTCTGGAGGCCGGAAGGCCAAGACCAGGGTGCCAGCATGGTCAGGTTCTGGCGAGGACCTCCTCTGGATTGCAGACTGCCGACTTCTCTTTGTGCCTTGACGTGTTGCAAAGGGGGCGAGAGAGCTCTCGGGGGTCCTTTTCATAAGGGCACTGATTCCATTTGAGAGGGCTCCACCCTCATGACCCAATCACCTCCCAAAGGCCCCACCTCCTAATGCCATTATCTTGGGGCTAAAGATTCAACATATGAATTCTGGGGGGACACAAACATCCAGACCATAACATCATGAGATTGAGGAAGGATATTTTTCTAACGGCTCACATTATCAGGAAATAACTTCACACAGCCTACTCAGGGACAGCTTCTGCTCATGGAAATTCAACCCAGGAAGCTGTTTGTTCGAAAGCTCATTACGCACAAGCACCTACCACATCCCTGGGCACCCTTCCCTCGCCCATCCCTTCTCCTCTTCACCGGCAAACTCCGTCTGCCTGGGCTAGTTTGGGCTAATTACTGAGCAATAAAGTGCCTGGTTTTTACATATTGGCTCTGCTCAGAGCTGCCAAAAAGATTAAAAGTAGGGCCAGGGTGGGAGAGAGAAACATGTTTTTTCGTTATTTTACCTGCAAGATTCATTTGAGGGGGAGAAATAGGCCCATTGCCCTAACTAGTTAGTTGGATGAAAACAAACTCCTCATTAATTTTAAATATGTCAACTGGAGGAGACAAGTGAAATGAGAACGACTAATGAGTAGTGTTCCTGGGAACAGACAAAAGCACAGACAGGAAACGGGCTGGGGTCTCGGCAGCTCCTCAGCATAAACAGAGCTGCTCTCAGGAGCTCTGCAGGGACAGCAGCTGGAGGGCGCCCCAGCAGGGCCACCATCGCCTGGATGCTCCCTCCCCTATACAGTGATTAGGACCATGAGCTGGAGTGATTAGGATCAGAGCTAGAGATGAAATACTGCAGCCTCTTGGCATCCTCCTAAGTGGCTTGGGGAGGTGTAGATAGCAATCAAGGAGCATTGCCACTTAGTGTTTACATAGGGCCGTCTATAGGGTGTTGCAAAGCTGTTTACCTTTATTAACTCATTTGTCTTCTCTTTACCCTGTAAAGCAGGCAGGTCCATGGCGTGTTCAGGAAAGGAATGCCGGCTGCTTTCTTAGAGAAGCTTAGAATTCCAGTGCTTGCTACCATCCTCAGATTGCTGTGTGGCTTAGAGGGGGGTCCTCAACCCCTCGGCACCTGTGGAAGTAGTCAGAAGTGCATGAGGAGGGAGTAGTGGGTGGGAGGGGTGTCTGGCGTCATGGGACAGCTGTGCCACTGCTTCTTGATCCAGCCACTTTGCAAGAAGACCTCCAGTCTATCTTGGGGGGAAGGGAAAGGGGATGGGCCATGTTTTCTGTTTGCTCAGCCTCTCATTTTGGAACCAGTTCTCCCCACTCTCAGTCCAGATGATTCAGGTTGGGGGTGGGCATGTGACCAAGGCCCAGCTAATTATTAGAATTGTCCATGTTCCTGGGTGTGTGACTCAAGCTGGAACAGTCAGAATCAATCTAGGATGTTTCTGGGGATATTGGAAGAGGGACTCTTTTTATGGGGTTACTAAGCTAGTGAATGTATTAACAAGTTACCTTCGCCATCATTTGGGAAAAGATTGCCTAGGAATAAAACCAATGCAAAAGAAAGCAGGGTTAAAAATAAGAGAGATGGAATCCTAATATCATTGTTTTAATACCTGCGTCAAGCTGTGCCTAAAACCCATAGACTGTCAGTTACCTGAGCCAATGCCACTTTTTCCCTTAATCCAGTCTGGGTTTAATTTCCATAACTTATAACCAAAAGAGTTCCATTTCACAATCTATACATATCAACTTGGACAAGTTATATTTCTGGGAATCAATTTCCTCATAGGCCAAATGGAGATAATAATGCCCCATGTACAGCTATTGAAGACAGCCAGTCATAGGACCAAGGATGTGATATTTCCTTGGCCACATTTGAACCATTTTTGTCCTAGTTTCCTCTTGTAAAACAGGCTAACAAGACTGCTTGACCTCCTAGGAATGGGAACAACTGAGAGAATGGATGTGAAAAAGAATCTATACACTTATATAGGAATATTTTTTCCCAGAGATAATTGCATTTTTAAAAAACTTTTATCTTGAGATGACTGTAGATTCACGTGCACTGGTAAGAAGCCATACAGAAAGATCCCATATCCCCTCTGTTTCCCCCAGTGGTAACATCTTACATAACCTGGTATAATAGCACAATCAGGAAATTGACATGGATGCAATACACCGACCTTATTCAAATTTCGCTATTTTTACATGTGTACGGTTGTGTGTGTGTGTCTGTGTGTGTACTTAGTTCTGTGCAGTGTGGGTTTGTGTGGCCACCACCACAGTCAGCATCCCTAATGCCATCCTTTTTCCACCACAGCCACCTCCTTTCCTCTTCCATTGCAAAACCCCTGACAGCCACTAATTTGTTCTCCATCTCCACAATTTTATTATTTCAAAATTATTGTATAAATGGAATCACATGGCATGTAACCTTTTGAGATTGGCTGTTTTCACTCAACCTAACTCCACTGAGATCCATCCGACTTGCTGTAGGTATCAATAGTTTCTCCTTATTTATTGCTGAGTTGTATGCCAGGCCCTAGATGAACCACAGTTTGTTCAGCCATTGTTGAAGTACGTCTGGGTTGTCTCCAGTTATTCTGGCTATAACAAATAAAGTTGTTATGAACATTATTTATACATTTTTGCAAAAACACAAGTTTTCATTTCCCTGGGATAAATGCCCAAGAGTGTAATTGCTAGATAAGTCCATTTTTAGTTTTAAAAGAAACAAACTATTTTCCAAAATGACTATACCATTTTTCATTCCCCCAGCAATGTATATGTGATTCAATTTCTCTGCATTCTCAGAAGCATTTGGTGTTATTATCACATTTTATTTTGGTCGTTCTGGTAGGTGAGTAATGCTATCTCATTGTGGTTTTAACTGGCATTTTTCTAATGGCTAATGATGTCGATTATCTTTGCACGTGCTTGTTCACCATCTGTATATCCTTTTCAGTGAAATGTGTGTATCTTTTGCCCATTTTCTAATTGGATTGTTGAGTTTTGAGAGTTGTTACATATTCCAGATATAAGTCCTTTGTCTAATATACAATTTGCAAACATTTTCCCCAACCTGTAGCTTATTTTTTTGTCCTCTTAATATAAGCTTTTACAGGGCAAAAGTTTTTAATTTTTCTTTTATGGATCATACCTTCGGTGTCAAGTCTAATAATTCTTTGCCTCATCCTACATTCTGAAGATTTTCTCCTATGTTTTATCCTAAAAGTTTAATTGTTTTGCATTTTACACTTAAGTCTATGATACGTTTTGAGTTTATTTTTGTAAAACATGTTAGGTTTAGGTCGAGGTTTTTTTTTTTTTGGTTATTTTTTTCCCCCCGCCTGCAGATGTCCAATTGCTCCAGCACCATTTATTTAAAAGGCAATCCCTCCTCCACTATATTGCTTTTGCTCTTTCATCAACAATTAATTGGCATATTTGGATCTATTTCTGGGTTCTGGATTCTGTTCCATTGATTTAGGTGTCAGTCTCTCCACCAGTATCACACCGTCTTGGCCACTGTCTTTATGTAGAAGGCCTTGGTAACAGATAAAGTGATTCCTCCTGCTTGTTCTTCTTTGTCAATGTTGTTTTGGCTATTCTAAGGCCGATATAAGTTTTAGAATAAGCTTGTGTATATAAAAAAAAACCTTGCTAAGATTTTGATAGAACAGATTTTATTTTGATAAAGATGACATTTTTATTATGTAGTCTTCCAACTCATGAACAGTGTGTCTCCCCAAGTATTTAGGTCTTCTTTGATTTCTTTCTTCAGCATTTGGTAATTTTCAGCATAAGCATCCTGTGCCTGGCTTATTCAATTTATAACTAAGTATTTCCTTTTCTTTGGAGCAATTATTGTGTTGCAATTTTTATTTTCATTTCCACTTGTTCATTGTCAGTATATAGAAATGCAGTTGATTTTTGTGTGTTGATCTTGTACCCTGTGACCTTACTGAACTGACTTATTAGTTCTAGGAGGTTTTTTTTTGCAGGATATCAATCATATTGCCTGCAAATAAAGACACTTGTATTTCTTCCTTTCTACTCTAAATGCCTTGTATTTCTTTTTCTTGTCTTATTGCAATGACTAGAACTTCCAGTACTTTGTTGAATAAGAGTGGTAAGAGCAAGCTTCCTTGTCTTGCTCCCATCTTAGAAGGAAAGCATTCAATCTTTCATCATTAAATATATTAGCTATAGGGTTTTTTTGGATGCTCTTTATGGGGTTGAGGAAGTTTCCCTCTATTCCTAATGTACTGAGAGTTTTTATCATAGATGGATGTTAAAAGTTTGTAAAATGCTTCTCTGTGTCAATTAATAATGATCATATTTTTCTTCTTTAGCCTGTTGGTATGGTGGATTACATTGGTTGATTATCAAATACTAAACTAGTTGTTCATATGTGAATAAAAATCCCGTGTGGTCATGGGATTTACACACTGTTAGATTCAACTTGGTAAAATTTTGTTGAGAATTTTTGCCCATTCTCTAATTGGATTTTTTTTTTTACTGTTGAGTTTTGTGAGATTTATATATTCTACATACAAATTCCCTGTTGAATATGTGGTTTCCAGATATTTTCTCCCAGTCTATAGCTTGTCTTTTTCTCTGCTATGGACTGAATTATATACTCCCAAAATTCATATATTGAATCCCTAACTCCCAATGTGACTATATTTTTGCCTGTGAAGAGGTGATAAAGGTTAAATGTGGTATGTGAGAAGGTGTCATCTACAAGCCAGGAGGAGAGCCTTCACCAGAAACTGAACCCTACCTAACCTTGGTCTTGGACTTTCTAAACTGAGGAACTGTGAGAAAATAAATTTCTGTTAATTAAACCACCCTGGCTATGGTATTTTGTTATGGAAGTCTGAACTGAACAGACTAACACATAATCTTTTCTTTTATGGGTCATGATTTTGGTGTCAAATCTAAGAACTCTTTGCCTAGTCTGCATTTTAATAAGAGATTCAAGTACATTTTCAAGTCATGGGGAAATAAACCTCTAATTATGGAATTTCAGCATCGTAGGAAGAACATTCTGCATCATAAAAGGGCCTCTTTGCACCCTAAGTTATCCTACAGACCTCTCAGCCTTGCTGGCCCCTTGTGAGTAAGTTCAAGAAGTGAGGTCTGTGCAGAGCCTACAGTGATAAGGAGAAGAGGCACATGGTGTTCACATTAGTACCAAAGCTCAGAAGGGGAGAAAGTACACCTGTCCCTAGGGGGAATGATTTCCTTCTAAGTTTAATATTCCTTTTCTCATCCATTATCTCAACTGATCCCGATTACTTTGAAGTGAAGCAACTTTGATAGCCCAACTTACAGAGGAATAGACTGGAGCTCCCATAGGCTTATGGAAGCAGGGAGTGATTTTCAGCTAAGAACCATCTTCAGGGATTAGCGGCTGCTTTTAGGAGTAGTTAAAAGAGACCTCTCCACCTAGCTAAACCCAAAAAGGGATCTTTAGTGGCCATATGCTGAGATACCTCCTGGACCCCAAGGTGTGAGGTCTCCTGGGCCTCACAGGCATGGGACCTGGGGGAACCCTCTCTCTGGGGTTACGCATGTCTCTCTCTGGAGCTCCTTATCCCTCTGCGCCATTCACTGGGCCTCTCATAGAGGATGCACCTTGGTGCCCCAGGTTGAGCTCTAGAGCAGAGCTCCTGGGACACAGTCCCCAATTCCTTGGAGAGGGAGCCTAATTGGCCAAGCCTGAGCCCTGGCCAGGGGATGGAGGAGATTGTCTAACTAAGTACAGCTCACGTCACTTGATTGGCCCTCACTCATGGGAATGGAACTAGATGAATGGAGTTGATCTGAGCTATTTTGAAAGGGATTGAACTGATTTGAAGTGAACGAAATTGAACAAGACCACAAAGCTTGTCCCCATTTTACAGATGTAGAAACAGAGCCTGGAGTTAACTAAATTGCCCACCTAAGTCCAAAGCAGTTAGGTTGCAGGCTCCTCACCAGAACAGGTTAATAAAGTCAGGCGGTTGTCTTTGCAGCCATGGAGATCCCAAGCTGGTCCTAAAATGTCTGATTGATTTCATGGAAGAACTTCTTACATAGGATTTTAAGGATAATGGCGTAAGCTCAGCCTGTTGCATTGGGGCAGTGGATTTCCAATGACACTTGTGCAGAGGGCTTTTGGGTAGAAGCAAGAGTTTTGGTGGAAAGAGCATCAAATGTTAGGGAGTGTTTCTCAGGACTTCTTTGGACACAAATGATCAAAACCAAAATCAAACTGCTTTAAGGGAGCATACTGAGAAGTCCCAGGGTGCAGCTGGCTTCAACGTGATGGAAAGTGAGATTCGAACAATGTCATCAAAGCTCTCTCACTCCGTTGCTCGGCTCTTCTCTCCGTATCACCTTTATTATCTGCAGGCCTGCGCCACAGGTAGCAAAGGGGCCCACTGGCAGCTCTGAGCTTGTATTGTCCTCACACTATTGGACTCCGTGAAACAGACTGCGGGTCTACTCCCAAAGCTCAAACAATAGCCCCAAAGACTGGTCTGATTGGCCCAAAGCTCGGGCCTCTGCCATCCTGAACCAATCATTGCACGGGAGGGGGAAGCAGAGAAAACCTAATGGGTCAGGCTGGGGATGCCAAACTATGTGAATGGTTTCCTCACAAGAGCAAGGAACCTGCATATTTCAATTCATAAATTGTATTGAAAAAAAATCTGGGAGGAAATGGCAGAAAAAACAGAGTGGGGCAGCCAACGCTGTGTGCTTCTTTCTCTTTACCTAGGAGTTACAGAGAGGTAGTGCTTGTGCCTTGTTAACAGTCTCTGCCCAGCACCTGCCAGACTGTGAGTTCTCAATCACCTCCTATTGATTTGCATGACAGTGACATGACAGCAAGGGGAGCCCACGATTTATCCCTGGCCTTTTAGTTGCTGGCCAGCTCAAGTAAATGCAGGTTGAGCAAGGATGCAAAGGAGTTAAACTCAAAGATTCTACTTTAAAAACAGCAGTCAATCAAAGCCACATCAAGTGACGGTTCTAGAATCTAAATCAATGGTTCGCTAGACTTTTGGATTGCAAGGACCCTAACATTCACTGCCCTCCCTCCAAACTGGAGAACTGACAAAGAGCTGACAAATTCTCTTATGCCACATACACACGTTAAAGAAAAAAACCAAACCCCATCAGCTACTGTCACTATCACGACCATCTACCATACTTTCTGAAGTATTAGAAAAAAGAGAGCATCTCATCAAAAGGCAGTCCTTTAAACAAAATAAATGTACTTTTTGAAAAATAAAGTTAGCACACTTCTACTCCTTAGTGCTCATTCCAGGGTGGCCCTGTGACAGCAGTGCCCGGGCCCATGTGGCGGTCCCATCGCTGCCCGTCTTCTCACCTGGCAGCCTCAGCTGTCCTGTCTCCGCACCGTGCTTCACCCGGAGCGCTTTGCCCAGACTTCCCACCTCCTTCAGGCTGCCTCCGTGAATCCTGCGATGGCAGCACAATTTCCCCTGCCTGCCCTAACCCCAGAGCTGGGCAAGAGGCTAAACTGACATTTGTAATTACGTGCTGAAGAGCAAGGCGGGGGCGCAGAGTGGCAGGGCTGGGTGAAGAAGATTCTGCAGGGAGACCAAGGACACTGGCTGGTCCTGCTTTGTCGTAGAGCGCTTTGTTTATGGCACCACGCCAGGGCATGCCACCTGCGGTACCCACCAGGGCACTCTGTCTGTGCCACCGTAGAGCACTCCATTCTCCCTGCCCTTGTCAATGTGCAGGAGGGCCCTGGGTTTTTTCTCAATCCTTCCACACAGGACCTCAGAGAGGGGCCCGCACTGCCCTTGAAGTTGAACTGGGAGTGGAGGTCCTCACAGGCTGAGTGCTCCCAGGGGGACACCTTCAGGATGACAGCCTCCAAACAAGGGGGTGCCCGGGGTGAGGCGAATCTCTCTCTGCCACAGCACCTCTGTCTGCAGTGATAATTGAAGGAAACTGAGACACAGAGTTTGTGTGAAATGTGGCCAGGGGAGAGGGTTGCATTGTTTGTTTTGTGGCCTTGCTTTGAATGTAAGTTCTTTCTGAACAAGGCAACATCCCTTGGCCAGGAAGGAGGCCTCTATAGCCTTGCTCCCCTGCTGCCTGGCCAGGATGGTTCGCTTTATGTGTCAACTTGTCTAGAACAGGTTACCCAGACATTTTTTCCAACACCATCCGGATGTCACTGTGAAGGTATTTTTCAGATGAGATTAACATTTAAGTCAGTCGACGTTGAGTAAAACAGATTACATTCCATAATGTGGGTGGGCCTCTTCTCATCAGTTGAAGGCCTTGAGGAAAAGACTAAGGTCCCCTGAGGAAATTCTGTCTCCAGGTGGCCTTCACACTCCAGCTGCAACACCAGCTCGTCTCTGAGTCTCCAGCCTGCTGGCCTGCCCTGCAGATTTTGAACTTGCAAGACCCACGAACACATGAGCCAATTCTTTAGAATAAATTCTCCCTCTCCATGTATATACATACTGTATATATAAACACACACACACACCTTACTGATTCTTTTTCACTGAGAGTCCCTTCCCAGACCAACTAACTCAGAATCCCCACAGATGGAGCCAGACATTAGCATGTTCTTAAAGCATATCAGGTGATCCTAATACAAAGTTAGAGTTTAAAAGATTGGGACTAAAGCTGGTTCTCAACTTGCTTGGGCATCAGAATTGCCTGGAAGTGACTTGGTGAAGATGGTCAGGCCCCCCTCTAGGCTTTCTGATTTAGCAGATCCACAGTGGAGCTTGAGAATTCACATTTCCAGCAGTTTCCAGGGAATGCCGATGGTGCTGGCCCAGGGACCACACTTTGAGAACCACTCAACCAAAGCCTCGAATGAGGGTTTACTTGTTAAGTCAGGAGATGACAGCCACATCCTTTGCCGGGTGGCCAGTGGTGATAGCAGTCAAGGCCGTAGCAAGTAGCAAGCAACCAGCAACAATCATCGAGTCCTGGCCCAGAACTATGGATTTTACAAGCATCATCTCATTTAATCCTGATGACTTCCTTCTGAAATGGTTTTAAGATTTCCATGTCAGAGATGAAGAAACCAGGACAAAGGGAGGCTAAGTAACCTGCCTAACTCAGTAAGTGGCCTAATCAAAATTCGGACCTACGTCTGTCTGACTCCCAAATCCACGTACTCTACCATTTCACACTAGGAGACCAAGACTCAGATGCTCCATGGTTACTCAGGGTCACCCCGCTCTGAAAGGCAGATTTGGAACCTGGACTTGGGTTGTCTGGCTTGTAAGCCAACTGTCCTTCCATTCTGTGTCATTTCCTATCTTGTGTGAACTCATAGGTTAAGGTTAGGATTAGGGCTACCAGGCATACACACAGTTAAAGATGACGATACGGTAATGTGCTGCATAATGATGTTTCGGTCAACGATGGACCACATTTATGACAGCGGTCCCATAAGACTATAATACTTTATTTTCACTGTACTTTTTCTATGTTTTGATATGTTTAGATCCACAAATCCTTACCACCTTGTTTTAGTTGCCTTCGGTATTCAGTAGAGTAACATGCTATACGAATTTGCTAGGGTCGTGTAAGTACACTCTGTGATATTTGTACAACAATGAAATCACCTCCCAAAGTATTTCTCAGAACATATATATCCTTGTCGTTAAGCAACATATGACTGTTTCTGGTCCCTCGGACTTAAAAACTAAAAGCTCTAGGAACATTGCTGGCCTCTCTTGGCCACGCTTCCACCGTCTTCCTAAAGCAACAGCCCACAGCAGCAACCCCAGGAGATAGATGCCCTAAGCATGGCCCGGAGCGGTGAGTGCTGCCCAGAAGCTGGAGGCGCCACCCGGAGCACCCCACAAGGTGCATGGACAGAGGGGCCGGAGCTTCATTCCTGGCTGACTCAGACGGGCTCAGTGAGTACTGCAGGGCTCACTGCCCCTCGCTGTTGTCACTCGGAGCACGAGTGATTAGGACGGGCGGGCCTCAGCTTCCGGAAGTTCACCTTCCAGCGGAGGAGAAGGAAATAAATAAGGACATAGTTGTAGGTGGTGATTTTAAAGGCTTTGTGAAGAAAATTACAAAGGTCAGTGTCACTGTGATTGGCTTCAGAGCGTGATCTACTTGGGGAAGAACTTTCCACAGAGGTAACCAAAGAGCTGAAATCTGAATCACAGAACAGAATCAGCTCTTTGAAGCACTGGGGGATGAGGCCCTGGCAGAGGGAACATCCAGCAGAGCCTTGAGGCGGGAGCCGGCTTGGGTTTTCCAGAAAAGCTCAGAAGCTAATGTGGCTGGCGCAAGTGGCTGGGGAAACGGAGGGAGAAGCGGGCAGGGCCAGATGGTAGGCCCCGAGGGCACTGAGTCTGGCTGTGTCCTGGGGTGACCAGAGGCCGTGGGTGGGCACGGCGGGGAGTGGGGTGGCAGGTGCTGGCGAGGAGGGTGACGCAGGCGCTAGCAGGCCTGGGCCCCACGTAGGCCCCTCTGCAGAGCACACCTGTGTCTTCGAGGGCGCAGGGCCAAGCCCCTCTCACTCCTCTGCTGCAAACAGCATCTGTGCAGCCCCTGGGGAAGTGTCGCTTCCTTTTTTGCAATTCTGAAATGAGCTTGTTTGCCACTCAGCGATTCTCTGATTTATGAGCTTTCCAGCTTCGCATCTTGGCAAGGTGTGGATTTCGGAGGAAGCTTCTAATGAGGTGAGGAGGGGAATTGAGCAGGCGACCTACATCCAAGAGTCCCCTCACCCCACATGACTCCACTCTCTGACAGAGGATCAGGCTCCGCTCATGCTCTGCGGTCCCGACACCCCTCTGCTCCCGAAACAGAGCCCAGCAGTTGACAGAGTCCGTTCATGTCCTGCCTCCACTTTGTCAGGTGAGGCATCTTGGGAAGAGTACTTAGTCCCCTGGCGTCTCAGCTTCTGCATCCACAGGGCGGGTTATTGAGGGAGAGATTCAGTCTGTGTGGGGCAGGCACGGAAGCAGCCCGTGGTAGAATTGTCACTATTGCTTTTTTTTTTTTTTTTTTTGGTCAGTCATTCTACTCATTGTGGTCGGATACAAGGTACAAGTCAATGGAAGGATTGATTCCGACAGTACCTTCTATTCTTTCTCTTTCCCCCAACAGTCTGTGACAGAAGCATTTAATAAAGTCATAATTAGTATACTAATAACGAACAGTTATCAAGCAGCGACTTCACCCTTCACTTTGTAAATTCTCTACACACCTCATGCCCCTGACTCTCCACATTCTATCCTCGACTCTCCGCAACGACCTATGAATCACACTTTATAGATAGAAACCTAACAACCCTGGAGACAGTCAGGGCATCCGGCTCATGAGTGGCTGTTGTCTTAGTCACCAGTTTTGTGACTTTGAACAGGACACATATCTTCTCGGAGCCCCAGGCTCTTCCCCCAAACTTGATAACACCGTCATGTGCACTAAATAAGTTCACGCATGCTCCGGCGGGAGTATAACATATTATATTCCTGGCCTCGCCTTGCCGAGCAGCTCATATTTCATTCATCAACTGCCCCTTTGCCTTTATCAATCCAGTGGAGGTCAGGACACTTACGTAAGTCATAAATCCATCTGCTTCTGTCAGTGGGAGAGGCTGGAGCCCATGCTCTGTGAAGATAAGAGAACTTGCTAGAAAGGCTCCTATAGGCCCAGCAGATTCAGGACAGGGTGGCCCTAAGCCTGGCTGTTCTGCCCTGGGGCCTTTTGAAGCAATGGCTCTTCACCCTTTGGGGGATTCTGTGCCGCTATGGGTCTTCCCCCCATGCGTGAACGTGTCCATTTGCAGGGCTTCCAGGCATCCTACAGCCTCACCATAGCCCAGGTTGAGACGGGGCTTGTATTCGCCAGGAGCATCCAGAGAAACAGAAAGCCAGAGGTGTAATTCAGCCCAAGCCGGGAGGCCTGAGGACTAGGGCCGCCCATGGTATAAATCCCAGGCAGAGGGCAGGAGAGGATGAGAGGAGATGCCCCAGCTCAAGCAGCAAGGCAGGAGAAAAGGGCAAATCCTCCTTCCTCTACCTCATGTTCCGCTCAGGCCCTGCACAGACGGGGGGGTGATGCCCGCCCACACTGGGGAGGGTCCACCGATTCCAGTGCCATTCTCACCCAGACACACCCTCACAGACACACCCAGAAATAACGTTTAATCTGTGCACCCCGTGGCCAGTCGAGTTGACAAGTAAAATGAACCATCACAGGCTTTACCAGGAAGCAGGGCAACGGTGGCCCCCTGCCCAGGGCTCAGGGAGGGCTGGCCGGGTCCCCTGGATCTGCCCTTGCAGAATGGGATGTGCATTAGGCGCATGCGTCTCAAATGCCTCCTTCCCCTGGTTCCACTTTCTTGGGCAGGGGGTGTCATGCAGTCTCTGCCAGGAGAACACTTGCTTCCCGTTCACCACTGTCACGGTGCAGCCGCCACACAGAGGGCTCGCGCCCGGCAGCCTTCTCCTCTCTCCAGCACTTACCTCCTGCGTGCCCAGGGCGAGGCACTCTGTCCCACAGACCCTCTGCCTCCTGTCAGCACCAACCCGGCGATGCTGGGCAAGGCTCACGCAAGTGCCTTTCTTCTCCTCCTGCCCCTGCGGCACCTCTGTCGTCCTCCACAGGACTGCACGGCTCAGATTTCCACCAAAGCCCGAAGCAACAGCGAGCTCTGCGGAGCTTGGGGATGTAGGCCAAGGCAGCCCAGAGCCGCAGAGTTTTCTGAAAGTCTTCTGTTTTATATTTAGAAGTCATACAATGTTCTGCATCCCATTGCATGATATCTACAAGTTCACTTAAACATTTAAAAAAGTTTTCAATGGTTTACCATCCAGTAAAACGGACGCCCCAGGACTACGTGCCGTGTGTCGCTTGTGGCTTCCCCGGCACACTGACCCCCCCCCCCCCAGAGAACCAGACCCCTGTCAGCAGGAGCTGCCACTTGTGGGTCATCGTTCATTCATTCATTTATTCCGCACCTATTGGGGGAAGCTGCCATGTGGAGGATGGCACAGAAGCTAAGTTCAAGTTCAGAGTCAGGCCAACTTGCATTCAAGCCTCTGAATGCTTACTAGCTGTGTGACTTTGGGCAAGTGGCTTAACCTCTCTGTGTTTCCGTTGCATTATCTATAGCTCAAGGGCTATAGGAGCATCTGACACATTGGACTTGCAAAAATTAAATGAAACGATGCTTGGAAAGCTTTAGTACCTTTCTGTACGATGTTCCCCTACAGGGCTGAATTGTGTCCGACATGACAGCACAAGGGGGCATCTCATATGGAATTGTTCACATGGAATTGTTAACTGAAGTGTTAATCAAAGATATTAAGTGGGGAATCACAAACAGTGATAACGACATTTAGCATATTTCACATGAAGCACATCAATGCGCACTGATCTGCCTGTCTTTTGATGTCCTGATGCCTTGTCCTTTTGACTGGAACTTATGTCCTCTTCCTTCTGTAAGTCACAAGTGTGACAACTACGCTGCACTCTGCAGTCTTGATGCTAAACATGGAGCGAAGGTTTTATAGGCATCTGTGAAGCAAGAATCCTTTGGAGATTCCAGTTTCCTCCCAATCACATAAACTCGCCTTGCCCTCTCCTATGTCAAAGCCATTGGTTTTTTAGACAGTCGTCTTTCTTGGATCTTTTCAACATAAAGGCTCTTTATTTTCACATCCATGTTCCACTAATTTGTGAGTACTGAATTAAGCTATGTAAGTATGACTGCGAGGACATCTGGCCAGCGTGGGTTTGGGAAGAATCCCTGCTGCTTTAGGTGAGGAGTACCGCAACCGGTGGGGGCAGAAGAGAGTGGTCGAGGGCACCCCCAACACTGCATGAGTCACGTTGGCCACCAGGGCATGAACCTGCGTGGAGGCCCGCGTGCTATTCTGCTAAACATTTAAAAGTTACAAACCAAGCTAACTGTAACATAAAAAATAGTCTGCCTTTCTCTCTTGACAAACCCAGAAAGCCAAGTTTTAATATCAAATTTTTGCCTCGTTATGGTTGCACTAGAACATGGTGGCCAGAGGGGCAGAGAGCACTGGGCTCCCAGGCACACTGATCATGGTCTAGACCTAGGGTTGATAAACATCTCTGCGAATGGCCACATACTACGCATTTCAGTCTCTGTGGGCCTTATTGTCCTTGTCATAACTTCTCAAATCTGCCATTATACGGTGAGAACTGTGTAGACACTATGCAAACAAAGGAATGTGGTAATATTCCAACACAACTTTACTTATGGACACCGAAACTTAAATCCGATGTAATTTTCACGTCATTCTCCCTTCGATTTTTTTTACAACCATTGAGAAATATAAAAACCATTCTTGGCTCATGAGTTGAATGAAAACAAGTGGACCCAAGAATAGTTTGCAGAGCCTGGTTAGAAGGTGAGGTGAGAAGTATGGGCACACATGTCCCATTGAGCCCTGGGCCACTTACCTTGGGGGGTGGGGGATGGGCCCTTGGGGGCACAGGGTTGAGAGCAGGGGCCCCTTCTGCCCAGGTATCAGGATGGTACTGAAGCAGCCTGCCAGGCCTGAGCTGTCCTGGTGCTGTGCACAGGTTAATAAGGGGAGAGGAGGAGGTGGAGGAGGTTCTCCCGCCTACAGGAGCTGTTTGGTCATGATTCTGGGCCAGGCCTCTGGCCCACTCACCTTGGCCCTCTCTGGCCTGCTATTTCCCATATTCCAGGCCTCCCCAGAGATGCAAAACGTGTGGACGGTCTCATTTTCTGCGAAAAATAGAGCCAGGACTCATAAACTACCTAATTTCTAGAAAACCCACTGTGGGATCCACAACTCCGCAGCCCCTCCCAGGGGGCCACGGCCACAGCTAGACCTGTCGTGAGGGCCCTGGGCGCCAACTGTGTCTCCCTTCTCCTGCTCGGGGCCGAGGGAAAGAGCGTTACTTTTCATTTCAGCCCAGTGGCTGAATTTAGGCCGTTGTCGCAAACGCTGGTTGATGTGGTTGCCGGATAATCTATTTTCCATTTGCTCGCTTACAAGCGATTTCTAAGGCTCTTGTGGAAATCATTGTTAGTCATCCCTATATTTAGCCTTGAGCTGAATCAATTTGATGGCTTCAAGGCAGAGAGAGAGAGAGAAGAAAGAGGGGGCTATTTTGATATTTTGGTAAGGATGCACTTTTCCACAATTTTCGCTTTTAAAAATAGCAATATATACTCTGGAGATGGGTGGGATTTTCGATAACAGATCTAGTCAAAAGAAATTATTTAAAACCCACATTTTATGTCTAACTGACCATGCGGTGACGAGCTACTTCCCCCGTGGTTTGACTCGAATTACCATGGGAACAGTCGAATCTTCAGAGAGGTGCTTCGCTTCAGAGGAAAACGCATCTGGCAGACCCAGCCTCCGCCCCGCCCTGCGTCCCCTGAGCAGTGAGCTCGCTCATCTGTTCCTCCAGGAGCTCCTGTGGCTCTCAAGAGCAGCCTCCTCTTTCTAAGAGCAAGGCCATTTGGTGCCACATCCTTGGATTAGCTAGTCCGACACTGGCGGGCTCGGGGTGGGAGGACATCGTCTGCTTCTGATCCTGCTCCTCCTCTTGCATCCAAGAGTTCAAGGGAAGCCTGCCTGGCAAACTTGTTCAAAACGAGGAAGCACACAAAAATAGGAGCCCTGCCTTCTGCCGCTCCCCTCCCCCAAGCCCCCAGCTGTCCCTTCTCCTCCCTCAGCACGTAGCCCAGGGCCCCTGAGGAAGCCATCCCAGAAGGTTAGAGGGGCCCAGGGCCACCTGTACCCCCAGTGCTCACCCTAACAACTGCTGGTCCCCCCTGCCCTGGATTGCCAGCTCAGGGAACAGCGTCTACACCCCATAAACAAGGCACCTCTGTGGGCCTTCCAGTTTGTACATCAGTGTCCCTCTCTAGACTGTGAAGCCCACAAAGGCCGGGGCCATGCTGATTTTGTTCCCTGGCACAGCCCCTGCCTTGGTGTTTCCTGTAGGCCCTCATCAGTGCAGGAAAAGACAGCCCTCACCTGTGAGCAATCGTATCTCTTAATCTTGATGCATTTTGTCATGGCCAGAGTTAGGCATAGGACTTCTAGATTCCCAAATCGAGCAGGTCAGCGGGTTGGAATAGTGTCTTCTCCCCACAACCCTACCTGGAAGGTTGATGTTTGTATGAGCTGGCTCCGCAGGGCTGCGCTCTCTCTGGAGGGGCTGAGCCTGTGGTTGGGGTCTGTGGTCACCACCAGCTGCTCCGAGGCTCGATATGCATCAGAACACCCTCGAGGGGTCCGTGCCCAGGACTCTTGGAGTTGCCTGCACCTGTCCACTAGCCTCAGAGTCCCTGGACATTTCCTCCCACCTACTATGTCCTTATTATGTTACCTGTTACATCTGTCGACTAAAGATAAAAATCAAGCTTTTAAAGAATTAGAGTTAGTTTTATTCAGAAGTCTCACTGAGGACTGTAGACGGAGGCCAGGCTGGGGGGAGTCTTCCAGAGAGGTTCTGTCAGACTCTCCAGCACAGTGTTTCAGTTCACAGTTTATATACAAGTGGCGAAGATTCAGTACGTGCAAAATCACAGGGAAGTGTGGGTGCAAGAGTACATCTGGTTATAGATTACCAACGTGCGCTTGGTTTGGACTACAGAAGTGTGATCACTGACCCTCTCAGATGTTACTTTATGTGTAGAAAAAGGCAAGGACTGGGGTCATTTCTCTTTTAGGGAATACACTGACTCAGGCAAGAGGCACGAGGGGCTGTGTGCTCTGTCCTATTTTGTCTTCAAAGCATCTTTCCGGAAAGCTGTGTGTTGGTACAAGGTCAGGGCTTTGTGAGATGATGCCGGCCAGCAGAAATGGGCAGACGTGGCTTCTCACACCTGCTCCTTTGTCTCACGTGTCCTCTCTTTCAATTAGGTCCTTCGAGGAAGGGCTCTCAGCTCTGGCCACCTACTGGAATCACCTGGGAAGCGCTGACAATCTCAGTCCCCAGGATGCTACAGAACATTTCCCTCAGAGTCTCCCGGATGGGGCTCAGGTACCACAGCTATGAAAGCTCCCCAGTGGGCAGCCAAGGCTCAGACCCACTCGCCAGGTGAGGCCCAGACATGGGCACATTTTAAAAACTCCTCCAGCTGATTCCACAGGCAGCCAAGGTTGTGAGACTGGCCATGAAGTAAGGGACATATGTCCTGCTGGTTATTAAGGACAAACATTTATTAAGTATTGACTTATGTGCCAGTCACTATTCTAAGTGCTTCATGGATATTCTCTCATTTAATTTTCACAAATTATTGCCAAGTGTCACAAATAATTTCACAAATTATTATGACCAGATGAGATATTAATAATAATAACAGCTAAGGCTTATTTCCACTGTGTGTGCTCCCAGCACTGTGCTGAGGGCTTTACCTACCTTAATTTATTTAAATAAGGCAAACTGAGGCACAGAGAGGTTAGGTAACTTGCCCGAGGTCAAGGGTCGGAGGCGATGTTCAGAGGAGACACTCACCCCGCTAACCTGGCTCTGGGCTGAGGGCTCCGCCTATGCCTGGGTGAATTATGAGTGACCGAGAATCTGTGCAGATGAGGAACCAAGACAGGGTGCCTCAGGGCTGCTGTGAGGTCTGATGGATCTGGCTGTAACCTGCTCCCACAGAGGGGGAGCGAGTCCCCAGGTCAGTGCCTCTGGGTCAGCAGAGGAGGAGGCTGGTGCCAGAGCAGCCGTAGAGGCTGGGAAGGGGAGAGGTTCCAGAGCTGCAGTTCTGCTACAGGCTAGGTGTGGAGGAAGCACTCTGTGCTGTGCGTTTCCTCTCCCCCTAATCGCTGGGTCCCCCTGATTTCTGTTCTGTGTTGTGTAGCACAAATACACAACCATATCCCACGAGCTACAAGGGCTGCTCGAACTGGGAGAAACAGTTGCTTTCCGTTTTCCCTACCTAATAATGTGGAAAATGTACAGGGTTAGAACAGAGAAGAGGTGTTTGGTGAGAACCTGCTCTTTCTTGCGTCCTGGGTGAAGGGCCCTGATGGGCTGGTCCCATGTGTCCCCCTTCAGGTGAGGTCCAGGGGTGGACATCTGTGGATACTGGGCTGAGCATCGTTTGTTTCTGCCTTCCCATCATCCATTTCCCTCTCTACCGAATACAGCCCCTCGCTTTACTTTGGAGATACACCCTCCCCTGTTCCGCCCACCCTGCCCCCGACCCAGGGGCCGAGCATGCCACCAAGGCCCAGCCACAAGATTTATTCAGGGGTAAGCATGGTGTCCAGTGAGCTCGGGCCGCTGTGTCAGAACACCATACACTGGCTGGCTTAGAAACAGCACACATTTATTTTGCACAGTTCTGGAGGCTGGAAGTCCAAGACCAAGGCACTGGCAGACTCGGTGTCTGGTGGGGGCCTGCTTCCTGGTTCGTAGACAGCTGACTTTTCACTGTATCCTCACGTGGGGTAGCAGGAGGGAGTTCTCTGCGCCTCTTTTATAAGGGCACCGATCCCATTGGTGAGGGCTCCATCCTCATGACCTAATCGCCTATCAGAGTCCCCACCTCTAAATACCCTCACATTGGAGGTTAAGTTTTAACATAGGAATTTGGGGGCAGAGATGCACAAAATGCAGATCAGAGTACATGGCATGTAAGCCAGGCCACTGAGATCCAGTTCTGGATTTTGATGGAACAATCAAAAAGAGAAGTGCCCTTTGTGCTGGGATAGCTGAGAATATAAGTCATCAGCTTGGAGTGCTGGAGCCATCTTGACCTGCAAGATCAGGAAGGGCCCAAATGACAACAGAGAGAGCGGGAAACAGAGCCAGGCCCGAGTCCTGAGGACGTGTCTCAGCCTCCCTGTCGGAATTACCTACATCTCTCAGTTGAGGGATCAATAAGCCACGTGCTTGCTAAGCCAGTTTGAGTGGGCTGTCACGTAGAACTGAAAAGGTTCCCACACAGGTATTAGTCCCAGCATTGCTTTGTCCTACGTATTTAACCTCCCGGGGCCTCAGTTTTCTCATCCATAAAATGAGAACAATACTATCTACCTCATTTGGCTTCTGAAAGGATTAAATGTGATTCTTATATAAAGTGCTGGCAAATGGTAGGCCCACAATAAATGTGAGCTCCCTTCCCCCGGTTCCAAATTTAAACCTGAAATCTGGATCTAAGAGACACAACATGTGGCAAGAATTAAGAGAAGATATAAAAGTATAACAAGATGACCTTTGCCTCAGGTAACAGACTACAAGTGGGCATGAAATGTTCAGCGAAAGAGAATCAGAAAACTCAGACCCCACTGAGAAAATTAGCAAATATTTTGAGCTATCTTGAAGCTCCCACGACTTAAATGCTTAAGGAGAATGTATTTACCCTATAAAGTTACCAAGCCTTTTAAACAGACTCTAGTGAACTTTGCCTACAGCCTGGGAAGTTGCAGGCGGTGGGGGGGGGGGGGGGTGGTTGGAGAGGAGAGCGAGACAGGAGACACCACCCCCCCCAACCAACCCCCCCCCCCGACCCCCCGGGTCTGTCTTCAACTGATTTCATTTTGGTCCTTTTCATGTAGGGACTTTACTTGCCGGCGTACATGTTGTTTTATTATTGTTGTCCTTGTTCTTATTTTTGTAATTTTTCTCTCATTCAAGAGTATTTTCCTTTCTAGCTCTCTGGAGACGTGAAAACTTTGAACTGAAAATTTATGTTCCAGTCATCCAGAAGGAAGCTTGCGTAGCAAATCAAATAGGGAGACCTAAAAAGTTGTTTCAGTTGTAGTTGTCCTAGGTAAAAAAATCAATCAATCTATCATCAATTATCAGTGATTATTTTTTTTGAGCACCTATTTATACTTAGGACTATCCTGGGAAATTTGATAAAACAAAAGCAGCCTAAAGTGCTTAAAATCCAGAAGGCAAGGAAGATGAATTCTCACAAAATAAATGACAAGTATTTATCTGTGGGATCAGACTTTAAGTACAGTATAAGGTCTAAGAAGGTAGTGGTTAATGTAGCCTATGGCCTTTGGCAAAGATTCATGGAAGGAGGAGAGGAAGACTCAAATTGGTTCTCAAAGAGTTCACACAATGTGGAGGGGAAACAAGAATGGGTGTCAGGAGCTGGGTAATGAGAAGCCAAAGCCTGAGGTCTGTAGGAAGCTGGAATACATGGAGACTAATGAGGGACCAATCCTGACCATGATGGATGAAGGAAGAGAAATCCAGGCCAGCCATGGCCTGCCCAGTGATGATGTCCCATTACAGCCCATAATGAGAGGCACAGGGCAGCTGTGTTCCGGGTGGTGCAACAGCTCAGCAGTCCCACTGAGGGCTCCAGGTCGATCCATCCCCCCCTCCACCACCCTCCAGCATGGTGGCTTCTCACCCACAGACTTGTCACCTCAGGTCACAGGATAGCCACCACAGCTGGACAACCCGCTCAACCACATTGGATTGGAGGAAGCAAGGGAATAGCAGGTGGAAAGACAGGCATAGGTGCCTCTCTCTCTTGATTGAGGCAGGGGACTTTTACCAGAATCCCTCCTTACCAGAAGGCTTTCCCTCACTGGCCACCCCCAGCTGCAAAGAAGGCTGAGAAGTATGTATCTGGCATGTTTTAGCCTTAATTGTGGGAATCCACACTCTGCCAGCAGGACAAAAGGATTGGGGGTGGGGATGACTGTGGGTAGGTCAACCAGAGGATCTGCTCAGCAGACTCAGGAGAAATAAGTGGGGTGTGAAGAGGAGGGCAGGTCTAGCCTTGCAAGCCAGGCTGGGTGTTCAGCAACTAGACAGCAATGCTCAGGCTCAGGATGTGATATAAGAATACAGGAATCACCTGAGAAGGCTGATTAAAATGCACATGCCCCCTCCCACCAATGATCCTATTCAGAAGGAAAGGAGAGGGCTTGGATACCTGCCTGTTTAACAAGCACCCAGGTGACTGGAGCAGGTGGCCTGGCGGTCTCACTGTGAAAGGTACTGCACTAAGGAGGCACTGCAAGGTCTCGATCATGAAGAATCAGGAAGCCAGAGGAAGGCAACAGGCAGTTGTGACTGGGGCAGGGAAGCCAACCAGAGGCTACTGCAACTGCCCAGGTGACACGTGGGGAGGGCCTGAAGCAGGTGACTACAGGGGAATGCAAAGAGAGGTTATAAGATTATGAAGAAGTTATAGGACTAATGGCCACTTAGATGTAGAAAAGGAAGATGTCAAAGGCATACAGAGGATGCCTAGTTTTCTAATTTAAAAAAAAATAAATAACATAAAGCTTCCCCTGGCAGCAAGCAGGTAGCTGAGTGTCAGGCTTCTTTTTTGCTCCTGGGAACAGATTCACAGGGAAAGAAGGACAGTGTTAGCCCCATACAGCAGTCCCAAGGAGTGGTGCTATTCACCGCCTCCAACATCAAGACAGGAGGGACCAAACATTTTGTGGTCCAAAAGAGTTCCAGGACAACCTCCCCAAACCTAATGTAAAACACAGACTTCACTCAGACTCTCTGCAGGCCAAGCCTCCCAATGGGTAATAATAAATATTATAATAATCATTTATCAAGCTTCCACATCAACCATGCCTTGTCAATGAATGCTCCTACTGACCCCATCAGACAGCCATTCTTATTCCCATTTTGCAGATGAGAAAACTGAGAATTCGAGGGGTTAATTCACTTGCTTATATTCAGAGCTGGCAAGGGCAGAGTTGGATTTGAACTCATGTCTGTCTAATTCCAAAACCTCCCATGTTGAAAGACATCTCCTGAAGAAGGCTGCTCCACAACTTCTCTCCATAATCTCCTTTGATGGTTATCAGTTCTCTCTAAAAGCCTAAGGCAACTAAACAAGAAGTCATAATGTTGACTGAAGAAAACAAGTGCCCTGTTTTTTGTTACAAACTCAGGCTTTTCCCTGCCTGACAGCACTTTCCCCCTTCATCCTGTAGAGTGTTTTGTAAACCAATGGGATTGGAGACAGATTTGTCCAGTAAAGATCTTCCTCTTGGTCCTAAGTGGTTAGATATGTCAAAAGGACAAAATTCTGCTGAAGGCCCGCACACTCAAAAAAAAAAAAAATAGTCACAGTGTATGACAGAAACGGGTAGCTGATTAATTGTAGTAGGATTTCATGGATAAGCAAAAAAAAAAAAAAAAGAGAGAGAGAGAGATGCAGGTAAAACGCTCAAGACTGAAACAGAATGCCTGCCAGGTTGGAAGACTGGTTGTGACAAGACAAGATTTTTCCCAACGGGAAAAATCCTTATGGGCTGAGACTGGTTCTAACCTTCAGCCTACGGGTACCTGGCTCTACTCTCCAGAGCTGTTCCGCACCTGACTGTCCCTTCAGCCCCTCCCAGGCAGGCAGAAGGCAGCCTCCAGCACAGGCACTGCCTGCCATGATAAGCCACCCCCTTCGGCAGCACGTGCTCTCTTACCTAGCGCTTCCTTAATTACACAGCAGGGAATAAAGGAGCCGGTAATTCATAACTTCATTGCTGACTTACATTTTCGTGAGGTAAGGGGGGAAAATAACAGCTAGAGAAAAGAAAGATATTTATAGAACTGCATAGTGATTCAGAGATATTAATAACACCTGGGACTCACCAAGTGCCGTTGCCTCAAAATGCTTTAATAAACAAAACAACTCAAGCTTGCCACGCGTGTGGAGAGAGAGAGCAGCGTTCGTTAGTCACCCAGCCCCAGGTCCCAGGGTGGATGTGGTTGGCTCACACGTACAGAGCACGTCTCAACAGCAGGCCCAGCACGGAGCACTGAACATCATTGCCGCCCCTTCAAAAGGTGAGTGTTTTTATCCTCTTGTTATAAATAAGGAAATGAGGATGTGGATATGAAGGGCCTTATCTAAGGTCAGTTAGCTAGGAAGTGGAGGATCGAGTCCAATCCAGGCCAGTCCCAAAGCCCCACCTGGTACACTTCACTATTTAAAGTCTCCAAAAGATTGAAGCACTAGCCCAGGACACAGCAGGGATGAGAAGAAGAAACTTCCACTGCTTGAGCTCTCATGCTGTGATATAACATGAAACGTGGTAGGGAGAGATCTAAAAGTAGAGATAGAAATCAGGGATCTGATCAGGATTCTGACACTCACAGCCTGAGTGATTTTGATTGGGCAAATGTATGGGGTTTCTTAGCCTCCATACCCCATCTGTAAAATGGGGACTTGCTGGAGGCTTCCAGCCTCCAGCATAGGCACTCCCTGCCATGCTAGTTCAGTCCATGATGTAATATTTGGTATCAGAATTACATTCTCACCATAAGCAACTACAAAACTGGGAAAAAAAAATTGAAACAACTGTTTTCGGCCATTGTATAACAAACGATGCGGGGCTGTGGCCCTTAAGAGAAGAACAACACATGAAATGACTTTATATTTATGCCAATTCCTGCCTAAGAGCATTCTCTAAATTGTGGCTTGAAAGTAGAACTGAACTAGAGAGTAGTGTTTTCACTGGATGGAAGGAAAGTATTAGTTTGATGCTGATAAGGCAGCTGGAATTTGAGAGGGAGGATACCAAAGAAGCTATGCAGTGAAAAAAGTCCTAGAAATCTGCACAACAGACCTCTTGAGTCTGTGGACAAATACCGAGCTACATGGTTACAGGTGAAATTCCACAAGGCCTGGTAGAAAACTACTACTGGGAGCTGAGAGGTGAGTGAAGATTACAGAAATGGCACGGTGCTGGGAAATGTTGTAGGTCCAGTTAGCCAGAGGAAAGAATCCTAGATATTCAGTTTTGACCCCAGAAAAGCTATGTCCTAAAGTAAGGGCTACTCTAGCATGTCCTACCAAAGCCTAAAACCAACCTATGTTGCCAGTAAATTAACTGCCTGCAAAAATAAAACTCAACACACTTTAAAAGAGGAAAATATATTTCAGGTCCTCAACAATATTGCATTCACAATGTACAGCACACAACGAAAGATCACTAGACAAAGAAGTAGGAAATATGACCTAATACCAGGTGAAAACCAGTCAATAGAAGTAGACACAGAGATGACATAGATAGTGTAATTAACAGACAAAAAATCTTAAAAAGCTGCTAAATATTTATTCAAGGATTTATAAGGAAAATGTGGTTATAATAAGCAAATATAGATGGGACTGTCAACATAGAAATTGTTGTACATTTTTAGCTTGTGTGTAATTTCAGTCTCAGAAGGAGAGGCAAGAGATATTACAGCAAAAAACTATTGAAAGTATAATGACAAAAATTTTTCCAAATTTGATAAAATATATCAAATTATCAAATTCAACTCCAAGAAGCTCAACAAATCCTGAGTATTATAAACACAAAGAAGACCACATCTTGGAATGTCTCAGTAAAACTTCTGAACAACAAAGGGAAAATTTTTAAAGCAGGCAGAGGAATAAGACACACTGTATATAGAACAACAATAAAAATAGCTGAAAATGGAAAGGCATCTTCAAAGTGCTGAGGCAAAAAAAAAATCAATCTAGAATTCTATTTACAGCAAATACATCCTTAAAAATAAAAGTGAAACTAAAACATTTTCAAACTAAACAGAAGCTGAAGGAATTCATCAATACACTGCACTACCAGAAATGTTAAAGGAAGTTCATTTAGCTGAAGGGAAATGAAACCAGATGGGAACTCAAATGTACCTGAAGGAATAAAGAGAGTAGGAATGGTAAATATAGTATAACAATTTTTGTTTCTTAATTTCTTTACAGACAACTGACTGTTTAAAATAAAATTATTAAGACTATATGATGAGGTTGGTAGCATATTTAGAATTAAAATATAGGAAAAATAGCACAAATATTGGAAAGAAATAAATGGAAAATATTACTATAGGATTTTTACATTTTATAAGAAGTATAACATTATGTAAAGATAGACTGTGATAAGTTAAGAATATATATATTTTAATCTCTAGAGCAACCATTAAAAGACCCAAAGCCAATAGAGGAGTTGTAATGGAATACAAAAAATTGTTCAAATAATTCAAAAGAAAGGAGAAGGGGGAGGGGGAAAAGGACCAAAGAACAGATGGAATAACTAGAAATTGAATGGCAAAATTGGTTAAACATTTCAATTAAAAAGTAGAGCTTGTCAGACTGTATAAAAAGGCATGATTCAATGATAGGCAATGTATTAGACACACACTTTAAAAATAAAAGTACAGAAGAGTCTAAAAGCAAAAGAAAGGGAAAAGATATATCATGCAATCACTAATTGTAAGGAAGCTTGAGGCCTATAATCCCAGCACTTTGGGAGGCCAAGATGGGAGGATTGTTTGAGGCCAAGAGTTGAAGACCAGCCTGAGCAACATAGAAAGACCCTGTCTCTACAAAAAAAATTTTTAAAAAATTAGCCAGTCATGGTGGCACATGCCTGTAGTCCCAGCTAGTTAGGAGGCTGAGGCAAGAGGATTGCTTCAGCCCAGGGGTTGCAGTGAGCTTTGATGATGCCACTTTATTCTCTAGACTAGGCAACAGAGCAAGATCCTGTCAAGAAAGAAAGAAAAAAAGAAAGAAAAAGAGGAAAAAAAGAACGAAAGAAAGAAAGAAAAATAAACTTTGGGTACTTATATTAATATGTCAAGATAGACTTCAAGGAATATTACCAGAGATTAAAGAGGAACATTTCGTAATGATAACAGAGTCAGTTAATCAAGAAAACATAACAGTTTTGTTTGTGTATGCTTCTAATAAAAGAGCATCAAAATACATTCAGGAAAAAAATGAACAAAACTAAAGAAAGAAATAGACAAGCCTACAACCATAGCTTTATATATTTCCATGCCTCTCTGAGTAATTAATAGGAGAAATAGACAAAAAGAATATTTGAACAACAATGTCAACCAACTTAATTGACATTTATAAAACATAATATCCAACCCCATACACATTCATTTTAGGCATACATGGGACATTCACCAGGATAGATGATAGACTCGGTCATTAAAAAAGCTGCAATACATTTTAAAGTATTGAAATCATAAGAAACATCTTCTCTGACCAAAATAGAGTTAAATTAGAAATTAATAATGAAAATATCTAGAAGTTTCCAAATATTTGGAAATGCAGCTACATATTTCTAAATATTTTACGTGTCAAAGAAGAAATAACAAGGGAAATTAGAAATATCTTTAAATGAATAATAATAAAAATACAATATATTTAAATTTGTGGCAGGCAGCTAAAGGAGTGCTCAGAGGGAAATGTATAGTACAAAATGATTATATGAAAAAAGAAGAAAGATTTAAAACCAATGATATAAAACACTACCTTAAGGAGTTGGGGGGGGAGGGCAGATTAAACAGAAAAAAAAACTAGAAAAAAATAAGAAAAATAAGAAAAGAAAATAATGAAAAGAATAAACAATAGAGTAAATCAATGAAATCAAAAGTTGGTCTCTAAAAGTATTAATAAAATTGCTAACTCCATGGCAGACTAATTTTAAAGAAAGATAAATTCTTAATATTAGGAATATAAAAGGAGCTCTCACTACAAACGTACAATACATTAAAAAGATAATAAGGGAATATTATGGAAAATAAGACCAATAAATTCAATATCTTATATGAAATATATAAATTCCTTGAAAGACAGACTATTAAACTGAACTAAGAAGAAATTTAAAAATATGCTTTTCTTCTTATTTCTTTTTAAAAATTTTTTTATGTCAGCATAATATGGGGGTACAAATGTTTAGGTTACATATATTGCCTTTGCCCTATCTGAGTCAGAGCTACAAGCATGTCCATCCCCCAGATGGTGCACACTGCACCCATTAGGTGTAAGTATACCCATCCCCTCCTCTTCCCTTCCATCTGCCCGACATCCGAAGAATGTTACTACTATATGTGCACATAAATGTTGATCAATTAATACCAATTTGCTGGTGAGTACATGTGGTGCTTGTTTTCCATTCTTGTGATACTTCACTTAGTAGAATGGGCTCCAGCTCTATCCATGACAATACAAGAGGTGCTAGATTACCATTGTTTTTTGTGGCTGAGTAGTGCTCCATGGCATACATATACCACATTTTATTAATCCACTCATGTATTGATGGGCACTTGGGTTATTTACACATCTTTGCAATTGTGAATTGTGCTGCTGTAAACATTCTAGTGCAGATGTCTTTTTTATAGAATGTCTTTTGTTCCTTTGGGTAGATGCCTAGTAATGGGATTGCTGGAATTGAACTTGTAGTTAACAACTTTTCCTCAAAGAGAACTCCATGCCCACATGGCTGCACTGTTGAACTATATCAAGCATCTAAAGAGGAAATAATACTTTATTTACATGTGTAAATAAGAGTTTACACAAACTTTTTCAAAAAATAAAGAAATAAACACTTTTTAATTCAACCTACCTTGACATCAAAGCCTGACAAGTATACTAAAAAAAAAATCTGACAAATATCACTCATGAACCTAGACACAAAAATCTTTTTTTTTTTTTTTT
>VBSM01002608.1:99573466-99588015 GCA_008086735.1 Cheirogaleus medius | reverse complement strand
AGTCCCAGCTACTCAGGAGGCTGAGGCAGAAGGATTGCTTGAACCCAGGAGTTTAAGGTTGCAGTGAGCTATGATGATGCCACTGCACTCTACCCCAGGTGACAGAGTGAGACCCTGTCTCAAAAATAATAATAATAATTCACCATATAAAAAGAATAAAATTATACACTCATTAAATACATGCAGAAAAAGCATTTTACAATATTTAACATCCATTCATGAGAAAAAGGAAAACTTTCAGAAAACTAGGAATATAAGGGAATTCCCTTAGCCTGATAAAAGGCGTCTGTGGAAAAACTCTACTTAACAACATACTTAATGGTAAAAGATTGAACACTTTTCCCCTAAAATTGGGAACAAGAAAAAAGATACCTACTCTCCTGATCTTTTCATCTCCATTCAACCTTGTACTGAATAGGATATCTTAGCTAAAGAAATAAAACAAGAAAAAAGAAGACATTCAGATTGAAATGGAAGAACATAAATTTGAACCCTTTATTTGCAGACAATATGATTGTGTACATAGAAAATACAAAGGAATCTAAATTTAAAGCTGCCAGAATAAGTGAATTTAAGGAGATTACAGGATACTAGATTAATATGTAAAAATTTATTGTATTTCTTTTTATTAGCATTGGCTAATTGGAAAATGAAATATAAGAAATCCAGTTCCATTAACAATAGCATAAGAAATAAAAATACCTTGGAATAAATGTGACATAAGATGTATAAGGCCTCCATACTTAAATATTTAAAACATTACTGAGATAAATTTTAAAAGATCTAAATAAATGGAGATAACATGTTCATGGATTGGATGGCTCAAAATTATTGATATGTCAGATGTCCATAATCCAGCAGAATTTTTTGGCAGAAATTGATAAACTAATTCTATGATTTATATGGAAATAAAAAGGACCTAAAATAGGCAGAACAGTTTTTTAAAAATAAGCTGGAGGATGAAATTGCCTGATTTCAAGAGTTACTATCAAGCTACAGATTCAAAATGGCATGATATTAACAAATGAATTGACAAATAGATAAATGAAACAGAATGTAATCCAGATATAGACAAACACATATGTGGTCAATTGATTTCTAACAACAACAAAAAAAGTGATTCAATAGGAAAAGGAATTTTTTTCAATAAATGGTGCTAAAACTTGACATTATATGGAGGGAAAATATGAACCTTGATCCCTACCACACACCCAATACAAAAGCTAATTAAAAGTAGATTATAGATCTAAAGGTAAGTGATAAAACTATAAAACTGCTAGAATGAAGCATGGAAGAATATCATGATCTTGGGAGTAGGTAAATATATTTTTTAATTAAATGTCATCAAAGTCAAAAACTTCTAAAAAGCCACCATATACTGGAGAAAAATATTCCCAATCCCTATACTGACAAAAATACTGTTTCCAGTATATATGAACTCCTATTACTCAATATTTAAAAATAAACAAACAAATATACAACAAAAAACACCCCTCTGTTTAAAAAAAGCAAAAAACTTGATCAGGTATTTTACAAAGAGAGATGTACAGATGGCAAATAAACACATGAAAACTGTTCAATGTCTTTAGTCATCAAAGAAGTACAAATTAAACTTTAGTGACATACCACTACTTGCCCACTATAATGACCATAATTAAAAAGTCCCATAGCATCAAATATTGGTGAGAATGTGGAGCAACTGGAACTTTCATCCATAGGACTGATAGGGGTGTAAAATGAAACTACCTTGGAAAACTTTTTGGCAATTTCTTATAAAAATTAAACATTCATCCCTCTTACATATCAGCAAATTCCATTCCTAGGTATTATGCCAAGAGGAATCAAAAACATAAGTCCACACACAAAAAAAGATCTGCATAGAATGTTCATAGTAGTTTTGTTCACTATAATCAAAACCTGGAAACAATTGAAATGTCCATGAAATAAATGAACAAATTTTAAAATAGCCATACAAAGGAACATCACTCAGGGATAAAAAGAACAAACTACGAATACACCTGACGACATGTGTCGATCTCAAATCATTGTGCTGAACAAAAGAAGCCAGACACAAAAGAGCACATACTAAATGATTCCATTTGTATGAAGTTTCAGAAAAAGCAAAACTAATCCATGGTGATTGTCAATAAGTGATTGTCTTAGTTCATGTGGACTGCTATGAAAGAATACCATGGACCAGGTGGCTTATAACAGAGATTTATTTCTCACAGTTCGGGAGGCTGGGAAGTCCAAGATCAAAGTGCTGTCAAATTCAATGTCTGATGAGGGCTCACTTCCTACTTTATAGATGTCATCCTCTCCCTGTGTCCTCACTTGGTAAAAGGAGTGAGGGAACTTTTGGGAATCCCCTTTATAAGGGCACTAATCCCTTTCATGAGGGCTCCACCCTCATGACCTACTCAACTCCCAAAGGTCTCACCTCTTCTATAGCCTTAGAAACTAGGTGTCAACCTTTGAATTTGGGAAGACATAGACATTCAGTCTATAGACTTGATGCTTCTTGTGGGTGAGGAATATGGTGGCTTGACTGCAAAGGGAGACATGAAATTACTTTTGGGGTGATATCAGTGATCCCTAATGTGGTAGGAGTGTTCGTTACATGATTGTACACATCTGTCAAAAGTCATCTAACTGTGCACTTAGGATCTGTACATTTCAAAGAAGATGAAATTAATTAAAGTGATACAAATTAATTGAATACATAAAAGAAAAAAATAATAATTACTTTCCTATCTATCTCACATGAGAATGCATGTGAACATACTTTGTAGCTATTACGTGTACTACAAATGCATCTCCCTGTATAGCAGTGTTGGTGTCTAGGAAGAGGCGAATGCTTTCAGAGGATTCTGCAACCATTTACAAGGCAGCACGTAGAGTTATTGCACCTTCTCGAGACTCTTGAAACAACTGCTTCTGGCAGGAGATAGGACAGCTAAAGCATGCTGAGGTCTCAAAGTGATTATACACAGAGATGGCTATTTTGGTGACACTTCTACAAGACCCACATCTTGGCCTACCAGGTTGGTGACACTGCCTTCCCCCATAGCCATACAATCCCCACCCCATCTTGTTTGGCAAGCCTAGGGAGATGAATACCAAGAGCCTTCTCTTGCTTGACATTATTGGAATTTTGCATAGGGAGTGAACCAGAAGATGCCTGGACTATGTAGCTCTTTGCCCTCAAAGCAGGAAGCTGAAACACCCTGCTTTAGCTCCCTTCACAGAACAAGGGCTGCCTCCTTTGGTGGGTGGAGCACTGGCCTAATTACCTAAAGTGAACATTTGTGGCTTGCTCATTCTATACTTCCCCCTATAAAAAGAGTTATATTGAGGTTAATCTCATGTTCCCCTCTATCTTTCTATGCTATCCTGGGCTATGGTGAAATAGGAGCAGGAACACATAAATGTGGGTTTGGGTGAGGGCGAGCCTAACAGATGTTAAGTTTCAAGGATTTGGGGCATGAATTCCTAAATGTTCACATTGTTCCTCTATTCCAAACCTCCCACCCCCAAACTCTACCTAGACACGCTTGTACAGGAAAAACATATGGGGCACTTCCTATGTGCTGAATTTTATAGACTTCTATTTGGTTCTCTTTAAAGAGCACCCACTTTTTGTCTAGGTTGATTGGTGGTTGGTAGTTAGAACTTAATCTTTAAGGGGACATCACACCTGAAAACCTACCATTTGTTTGTCAGGTGGGTTATTTGGGGTGGGCATGCTTTCTTGCAGGGATTCTCTTTTAAAATTAAAATGTTCCTTGCTAACTTCTTGTGACACAGTGCAAAAATCAACCAAGGTTAGGGGCTCACAGGAGTATGCCCATGAGCCCACTCCCTGGGACCCAGGGCAAGCTAAACTCCCTGTGAGCCCTTCATAGCTGGGCTCTTGGGGTAAAGTGACATCTTTTGATCTATGTCCTGAGGGATAGATCTCCTGGTTCCAGGGCCAATGGCAGCAGGCTGCTCAACCACCTTGGCCACTGGCATCTCCATCAGCCTTTGGGGAGATGAGACAAGAACACAGCAGGTGCCTTTGTTGCCACTCCGGTCCAAGGTCATAGGCCTGTTTAGTTATACTTCAGCTCTTAGAGCTGGGCAACAGTATTGTGGGGCTGGGGAAAGTGCAAGCCTGAGCAATTGTGTGTTCAGTTCCCAGTGCTACCATTTACTACACAGACTACATAGGCTCCGAGCTGTAGTTTTCTGATTGGTAAGAATGGGGATAAAACTACATACTTTAAAATATTTGTTATGCGGATAAAATGACATAACCTCTGCCTAATTCAGGGTTTTTCAAACTTTTCTGACCACACCCGTATGTTTTTCAGTATGTATAGAAGGCCTCACAAATATGTATATCTGGAGCAATTGCATTGCACTACGATTGCTTTCTTTTCTTTGCAACACATTTCTATTTCATTCTGTTCTATTCTGTGGGGTTTTTTTCTGATGGAGTCTACGTTTACTTTGCAACCCACTAGTGGATTAAGACCCACCATTTGAGAAACTCCAGCCTAGTCAGTGCCCAGCTTGTTCAGCAGCCTGTGGGGCTCCCAGGCAAGGAGGACTGGGTGAACATGATTTCTGCAGTCAGGTCTGCTACGAAAGCCACAGCCTCCCGGGCATATGCTTGTCTTCCCACTACAAAAGGACCAGTGTGTTCGTTTCCCAGGGCTGCCATACCAAAGTACTGGTCCCCTAAGACAGAGAACTTTGTTTTCTTACAGTTCAGGAAGCCAGAAGCCCAAAAGCAAGGTGTCCATAGGGTTGTTTCCTTCTGGGGGGCTCAGAGGGAGACTCTGCTCCCTGCCCCTCCCCTGGTGCCTGGTGGCTGACAGCAATCCTTGGTGCCCCTGGCTTGTCACTCTATTGTGGTGTCTTTGCATTGTCCTCCCTGCGTGCATCTGGGTCTCCTCTATTCTTCTTAGGATCGCAGTCATAGTAGATTAAGTGCCCACCCTACTCAAGTATGACACCATCTTAACTAATTACATCTGCAATGACCCTGTTTACAAAGAAAGTCACACTCTGAGGTTCTGGGATGGACACGAATTCTTTGGGGACACCATTCAATCCAGTATAGCCAGTAGTTTGATTTTTTCCATTCTGAGCCCAGGGGCTACATTTACCTGATAACACAACCTGTGAGGCTGGGCTCTGGGCTGCAGCCCTCCCCACCCTTTCCCCAGGGTGGTTTGAAGTTTAGAGTCACTAAATGCTGGAAAGCTTGGGTCTTGGGAGTTATTTAGGGGAAGGTTTCTGTCTATATCCAGGTGGCCACCCACTGAGCCTGCTGATCTCAAAGGCTGGGAGGCAAAGCCCCTGTACGCTGGAATTCTCTCCCCAGGAATCCTGCAAATTAGGAGCAGAGGGAGGGGAATCTGCTGCAAGGGAAAGAAAGACAAGCTGAGAGGGGACCCAGAGGGGACATGGTGCAGGGTGCAGAGTGCAGAGTGAAGGGCTCAGCATTCTGGGGAAGGAAAAGAATTCAGCAAGAAAGCCTGACCTGCCAAATAGACCACACACTCCGTGGCTAAGTTTAACAAAATACACAAGTCCATATGTCCAGGAGAGACAAATGAGCAGAGCGTAGCTGCAGGAATGGAGCTCTCACAAATATGATTTATTCACCTGTAATTCACAGAGCAGGCCACATCCAGGGGAAGCGGCTAAGAGCTGAGAGCCACTGATAAAGAATTTATTGGAGTGGTTTGCAAGACACTCCCAGGATGCGCAAGCCCATTTATTTTCCAAGATGTACATCAAAATACTCCAAATGCACTGGGTCAGGTACGGAGCTAAGTCTGATGCTAAGAGCTGCGGTGTGTAAATCAAAACAAAATTTGCCATCAGGAATTTAGAGACCTAAGTGTGAATTCAGTTTATCTCTCTTTCCTCTAACGGCAAGGCGCCTCATGGCTCCAGCCCCAAGTGTCACTCTGTTGCTCTGTGGACAGCCACTCCTGTGCTTCAGACATCCCTACCCAGACCCAGCACGGTCTCCAGGCTCTGAGCTCCGGGATGTGTTTCCAAGGTGCAAATGTCCTGGTTTCTGTTCTGGGCTTAAAGGTTGTTAGAGGCTACAAAGTGTTGTCGTTACAGACTGAGGGAAGGCTGAGTCTGTGGGATCCTTCCCACTTGTGTTCATCTTTTAGGGCTGGACCTGCTCAGATGAAGGCCACTGACCAGCTCCTGTTCCCCTCAGCTCGGTAGTGTTAATGGCAAGGAGGGGAGGAGGTGAAGGTTGGCAATGACAACTACAGCAAAACAGTCATGAGAATCATAACAACAACAATAATAGTTTAGGGTGGAAAACTTAGTAGGTGCTCACTGTGCAGGGGAGAAAGCTTTCTCATGCTGAGATTAGGAGATATATATATGTTTTTAAAAGTTTATTTCGTCTTGTTAGAAGGAGAGAGAGAGGAAAGAGAGGGAGAGCAGGGAGACGGTGTGGCATCCCAAAGAAAGAGAAGAGAGGGTACCAGCCCTGAGGCCAAGGGGCTCGCTGACTTTAAGGGGGACGAAGAGAAAAAAAATGGTGATGGCTGTCGGTTGATAACAAAAGTGGCGGCAGGATGTCACAGTCCAAAAGTTAGTTTCCCGGTCTTTCCTTGAAGTCATCACAGGAGACGTGACTCTGCACTGGAGATAACGGTTGAGGCTGTAGCTCGTTCTCCTGCTGAGTAAAAGCAGATTCTCAAAAAACTACTTTAAAGAGAAAGATTTACATCTCTTTTCAATCTATTCAGTTCTTTTTAGAAGTTGTACAAAACAGAACCCCCGCAGGGTGCCTATTAGTGGGAGAACATAGGACTGATCTTTAACTGTTACTAGGAAATTGCGGGATTAGGTATTTTCCTGTAATTCCAGCAAGACCGCCCCTTTCAAATAGCTTTTATCTGGTGCTTGATATGTGCCTGGCCCTCTGCTAAGCATTTTATGTGTATTAACTCATTTCTTCTCCACACCAACTCCTTACGATGGGTACTATTATTCTTTTTTACAGACAAGGAAACTGAGGCACAGAGAGGAGTCCAAAGCACCCTCTCATTAATTCTTGAATCCCCCTCACAGCCAGGGTCTTTGTGAGCTCCTTCTTCTTCATCAGCCCGCGGTCTTGAGCCATTAGGCATGCTCAAAGCCAGACCCAGGGAGAAGATGGGCTGGATTCAGTGGGATGCCTTGTAAATAACTGTGAAGCCATGTCCCTGCCAGAGCTGAAGGTTTCTTCCATTTTTAGCTCCAACGACCATTTAAAGAGCTATTCGCCTGTGGGATCCCCTTTGCTTCCACACCTCTCAGTAATTAAAATAGGTCATGCCCATGACCGAGGAAGGGCGGGGGTTGGCTGCTACATTTGCTGCGGTTTCTCTCTCTCTCTCTGTCTCTCTCTCTCTCTCTCCCTCACACACACACACACACACACACACAGGCACATACACACACCCCTGGAATGCCACCTCAGGGTTGCCTACAAGCCCCTCTCTTAGACAATAAGCTCTCTGAAGAGTCTTTTTAAAGACAAGAGTCAACCTGCCTCTAAGAAACACACAAACAAGAGAAGTTCTGACCTACATATCGTACTTAGGACAGTGCCAACTAGGCCTGTTACATCACTCGGAACAGCTATTTATCCCTAATAAATAAAAAATCCTTTCTCTTGGAGGCAATGACAGAAAACCCACAACTGAGAGCTTTCCCAGGAGTGGAATGTGCGCCTCACTGACGCAGGCTGGCAGGAGACTGCGGGCAGAGGCTCCCGAGGGGCCCAGACCGCTGCTGTGGACGGTCCCAGTGCCCTCCACTGACAGGAGTCCCTGGGGCCTGGCTGTGCCTGCCAGGGGCTGCTGCTCCCCGGGGGCAGGGCCCCTGCCCCGTACCCAGTGCAACTCATCCTTCAAGGCTCCACTAACACCTCTGCCTCAGTGACATTGTAACACTTACCATACTCGCAGTTACCTACTTAATGCAGTGTTCTCCACCCAGCTTCCTGGCCAGGGTCTTCAGTGCCTAACAAGGAAGGCTCTAACACACAGCAGGTCTCCAATACATAATTGTGAACTGACTTCAACTAATCAGAACAGCTAACTTTTATTGGGCACATACTATATGCCAAGCTCTGAATCAGTACCCTGTATATCCCAATTTCCTAGGTGGGTAGTGTGAGGCATAGAAAAGTCCAGTAATTTGTTCAAAATCACACAGCTGGAAGGTAGAAGAGGTACAGGAAGGAACTGAACTCAATTAGTCTGACACCAGACCCCAAGCACTGGACCATGACACTCAATAGCCTCCCAGACCTCCTGGGGCCTAGGCTCCCTAGAATCCTCCCCCCTCCCCCATGTCAATGGACCTGTCCCCTAAGAGGGGCCCCACGCTCCAACCACCTCTCCAGACTCAGAGACCCCTGGGGAGATAATGTCCTTTAAATGAAGGATACCACACCGGCTGTCATAGGACCTGAGCTTAGCCTGGCTTCAAAACCAGCTGCCGTTGTGACCTCAGGCCAGCTACTTAACTTCTCAGGGTCCTTATCTTCCATGCATGACCAAAGCCTCCTCAGAGCATCCTTCAGAACACCAGCCAGACTGAAGTGGGCTCAGCAAGACTGGCTTCAATTTCTGCTACTCCACCTACTAGCTCTGTGACTCTGAGGCAAGATAAATGACATTGGAGCCTCTGCCCCACTAATAAAATGGGGAGAGTGACCATCATATCTCTCCCCCCTGCCTGTCTGCAGCAAGGACACGGAGGCCCAGAGAGGTGGAAGTGTCTTGCTCAAGGCCCTACAGCAAACCAGGGTAGAGTCAGGGCTGGCCCCTGTCAAACCCGCTGGAGTTGCTGCTCTTAACGACCTCACTGTGCCGAGCATTGGAAAGCAAATGAAAGACCTGCCTGTAAAATCCATGCCACATGTATCCTTTTCTTGCCTCATCAGCAAAGCAAGTCTAAAGAGAATGGACAGTGCAGGTGCCAGCCCCAGAACGTGACTCAATGTGACCCTCGTAGAACAGTTACTCGATTTGTCCCAGTCTTGACACTAGTGAGGGCCCTTTACGTGGGAACACGATTGTGTTCCAATGGGGTGGTGGGGTGGGGGAAGTAGTCTGAATAAGAAAATAATGCCAACGGCATGGCCTGGGAACTTCCAGAATGGCAGAACAGCCCTACGGACCCTCTTCCCAACAAAACAGCCAGTTAACCAGAGAAAATTTTAAAACAACACGAACATCAGTTATTTAAGAGTCTCTGAAAACTTCCATAAGGACACACATAAAATAAAAAATATTCATTCAAGAAATCTACTAAATCCTGGTAAGAAGAGGGAAATTCTATGGCATTTGAGCCCTGACCTGCTCCTTCCCCACCCTCTCCCTGACTCCCTCTCCAGAAAACTCTGCTCCAGGTGCTCTCCCCAGGCCAGACAGCCTCAAAGACAAGAGCCCTCTCTTTCTCCAGCCCCCAACCTATGAAAGGGGCAGCTTTACAAAAATTAACAGGAAATGATCTAATCTCGCAATTTCCTGGTAACAGTTAAAGATCAATCCTGTGAGTTCCTCACTAACAGGTACCCTGCGGGAGAGTTCTGTTTTGCACAATTTCAGAAAAGAGATGTAAAATTTTATCTCTTAAAATTGCTTTTGAGGATCTGTTTTTACAGAGTCCCTAGTGAACAGCAGGGTGTGAGCTTCCGGCCTCAGCCATTTCTCGAGGGCAAACTCACATCTGTGATAATCCCTTCTTCAAGGAAAGGCAGGACAGCCAACTCTTGGACTTTGACATCCTGTCGCTGCTTCTGATAGCATCTTGCTGCTGAAAAGAAAGAAAGGAGCGGGTGCTGTAGTTTCTCACAGCAATCACTCTTTTTCTCTTTCTCTTTGTCCCCATAAAAACCGACCAGCCTCTTGGCCTCTGCGCAGGAGCCTCCCTTATCTTTTGAATGCCTCACCATGCAACTCCTCTCTCTCTTTTTCTCTTTTTCCAGCCCTATTTCTACCTAGAAAAAAGTAAATAAACTTCTTCCTATCCTAAACTTTGTCTGGAGAAATGCTTCTCAAAACCCACAAGTACTAGCTCTCACACCCTAACAATCCAGGGCTACAATCTCACCCCAGGATGGACAGGCCACTGGCATTTCTTATCTCCTGTCTCTACTCCTGGTGGGTGTGGCTGAGAGTCTGAGGCTCCTTTCGCCACCCAGCCCCCACTCATACAGCAGAAGCTCTACCAAGGTGCTGCTGGACAAGAAGACTGAGGTCCAATGCCCCTTCCTCTCCTCCCTGCCCCAGCTTTCTCTAAGGGTAGAAGTTACACACCTAGGGGGGCAATCCAAGAAGGTCAAGGGCAACCACCATTCCCCTAGCAACCACTGGCAAAGCAAGGGTGTCATTCCAGCAAAAACAGGCAGCTGGACATCCCCCACCCCCAGCTCCTGTGCAGTGGTGCTGAAGTGCTACCCAGGGGGCCCTCAGGACAAAGAGCTCTGCAGTTCTGCCTAAAGAGACTGGCTTTATTTGGAGCCAAGCATGGAGAATACCATGCCTAAGGCCATTGCCAAAAACAAAGGGGAACTTGGTGGAGCACAATTAAGAGGACTCTCTTAGATCTGCGATACTAGTTGCAACAAGCAAAGCAACCAGAAATTTAACAATGAGAACCCAGGAAAGGGCAATGCAGAAGAGCCCTCCTGAGATCACAACCAACCCTGGGGGTGGGGAAGGCTGTGGGCGTGGACTAGGATACCCACTCAGGAGTAATAAGAGCATCAGTCTTAAAAACATTCAAGGCTGCATATAATCCATCATCCCATATTCAGAGGCCTCACAATGGGCTAAACCACAACTTCTGACCAAGCACTGGCTGAACAATAAGCATCTCTATCCAGGGAAAACTTCTTGAATGCTAGGATTAAAAATACAGTCGCATGCATCTCTGGCAGTCTGGAAGACCTTATGCATGTCCACGGCTGGGCCCTGTCAGCAGTATCAGAAAGGGAACATCCAAGCTACTACTCCTTGGCTGAACATGGGTCAAAGCATAAACTCCTTGAACCATGATCATAGCCTCCAAGTCACACACAGTAAAGGGCAAAAAAATCTAACAGACCAAGAGGACTTAAGCACAACCTTTGACCAATAAGTGTTTATGATGACCCAGAGCAATCCCTGAACAGCTAGGCGAAAAGATGAAACAAGGCAAAAAAATGGAGCAGGGATATTAGAGGCTGCACAATGCATAGGAAATAGACTTCACAGAGTTTGTTTGGCCAAGTCACTAAACAAATGAATAAATGACCAAACAAACAATAATGACAATATCAACTTGGGTGGGGTGAGGAGGGGAAAAAGAGTCTGTATCTAGAGTCACAGGACACATTATCTAAAATACCAAGTTTTCATTGTAATAATTATGAGGCATGTAAAAGTTATAATACTTTCTAAACAGGATAATATGATCCATACTCAGGAATAAAAGCAGTTAATAAAACTATCTAGGAGGGGGCCCAGATGTTGAACTTCCTAGACAAAGATTTCAAATCAGCTATCATAAATATGTTCAACAAAATAAGGAAATTGTATCTAAAATATTAAAGGAGAGTATGACAATGTGTCTCACTAAAAAGAGATTGTAAGTAAAGAGATACACATTATTTTTTAACAGAAATTCTATCATATCACATTCCATACCATCTAAAAACTGCCAACCTGATAGAGTGATAAAGTGACTTATTGAAGACACATCTTAGGCACTGGGATGAGGATGGTGTGTCATCTTCTCGGATGCAGTGTATACACTAAGTCAATAACCTTTATATGTCACTGTGTCCTCAATAGGTAAAATACATGGATTAGTAACCAGCAGGTAGCACTTGGTGAATTTGTGTATCCCATTCTGGCAAATCTGAATTGTGAGTGTTTAGTGGTCTTGATTTCCAAACAGGAATACTTTCAAAGGAACACAGGGAGAGATCCATTGAATTATAAGTTATAACTCTTTCCAGGGCATGTTTGGCTGCTTGTACCAAAGGACCATTAGGCAAGAAGAGGAGTCACCATCCTCATAGGAGTAATTTTTTATTTTAAAGAGAAAATCCTGGAATTAAAAAGTATAGTAACTAAAATTAAAAATTCACTAGAGGGGCTGAATAGTATTTTTAGCTGACAGAAGAATCAATGAATATGAAATAGACCAATCAAGATTATGCAATGCAAAGAACAGATAGAAAAAAGAATGAAGAAAGAAGAACAGAGCCTCAAACACAAGTAGGACACAATTAAGTGTAACATAGTGTAATGGGAATCTCTGAAGGAGATGAGAGAGAAAAGAAGAGAAAATATATTCAAAGAAATGATGCTAAAATTGTCTCAAATTTGATTAAAATTATTAATCTACACATACATGAATCTCAATAATACCCAAGTAGAATAAACACAAAGAAGTGCACACCCAGACACATAGTCAAAATACTGAAAGCCAAAGATAAAAAGAGTTGAAAGCAGCAAGAGAAAAATGATTCATCACATTTCAGGGATTCTCAATAAGATTAATATCTGATTTCTCATCAGAGACCATTGAGGCCAGAAGGTAAGGTACAAAAGGAAAAAAACCAAAAAAACAAAAAACTGTTGACTAAGAATCTTATATTCAGACAAACTATCTTTCCAAAATGAAGGCAAAATAAAGGCATTCTCAGATAAATAAAAACAGAAAATTCATTGTTAGCAGACCTATCTTACAAGAAATACGAAAGGAAGTCACTGAGGAAGGAAGCAACTGAGATCTGAGAATAATTCTAATCCACATACACAAGAAAACAAAGAACACCAGTAAAGGTTTATGTAGTATGTAGTAATTATGTAGTAATTATCAGGTAATTATACAAGATAAAATAATTGTATGTTTCTTCTCTTAACTAATTCAAAACAATAAATAAACATAAGCATAAGCATAAATAAACATAAGCATAAAACAATATATATTATTGCCTTATTGTACTTACAGCTTATAGACATGTAATATATTTGACAATAACAACACAAAGGAAGGTGGAGGGGGACAAAAATGTACTGGAGTAAGTAAATGACATGAGATAATAATTCAAATCCACAGGAAGAAATGAGGAGTCTCAGAAACGGTAAATAAAGTTAATGTGACCAAGCAAAGAGTGAGAAGAGAGAAGATTCAAATTACTAAAACCAGAAATGAAACAGGACATCACTACTGCTTTATAGAAACAAAAAAAATTAGAAGGGAATATTATGAACACTTGTATAACAATAATTTAAATAACTTAGATGAAATGGACAAATTTCTAGAAAGACACAAACTACTGAAACTGACTCAAAAATGAATAGAGCTATAACAAATGAGTTCAAATAAGGTTGCAGAATACAAGATCAATATACAAAAATCAATATTGTTTCTATACACTAGCAATGAACAATCTAAAAATGAAATTTTAAAAATTCCATTTATAATAGCATCGAAAAGAATAAAATACCTAGGAATAAATATAACAAAAGAAATGCAACACTTGTACATTAAAAAGTAAAAAACATCGTTGAAAGAAATAAAAAAAGATTGGAAAGACATTTTACGTTCATGAATCAGAAGACTTAATATTGTTAAGATGGCATCCCAAATTGATCTATGGATTCAAAACAATCCGTATAAAAATGCTAGCTGTCTTTTTTTTCCAGCAATTGATATGCTGAACCTAAAATACTTATGTAAATTCAAGGGACTCAGAATACCCAAAACAATCTTAAAAAAGAACAACAAAGTTGCAAGATACATTTCCTGATTTCAAAACTTACTATAATGATACAGTAATCAAGAGAGTGTGGTACTAGCCTAAGAACAGACATACAAATCAATGGACTAGAACTGAGAGTCCTGAAATAAACTCTTATATTTATATTTATGGCCAATTGATTTTTTTATGAGGGTGCCAAGACCATTCAACAGCAAAATAATAGTCTTTTTAACAAAGGATGCTGGAACAATTGGATACCCACACGCAAAAAATGAAGTTGGACTCTTAGCTTAAACCATACACAGAAATTCACTCAAGATGGATCATAGACCAATATAAGAGCTAAAACGATAAAACTCTTTAAAGAACATATATGGGTAAATCGTTATGACCTTGAATTAGGCAAGTTTATTAGACATGACACCTAAAGTGACTTTGGCACAAGCAACAAATGAAAAAAATAGATAAATTGTTCTACATAAAAAATTAAAAACTCCTGTGCTGCAAATAATACCTTTGAGAAAGTGAAAAAAGACAGTCCACAAAATGAGAGAAACTTATATTTGCAAATCACAAATGTAATAAAGAACTTGTATCTAGACTATCTATTAATAGAAAACTTTTACAACTTAAGAATCTAAAAAAAAAACACATAAAAACCCAACTAAATACTGGGTAAAGAATATGAATGACCTTTCTTGTAAAGATATACAAATGGGGCCGGGCGTGGTGGCTCACGCCTGTAATCCTAGCACTCTGGGAGGCC
>VBSM01002608.1:99489328-99573366 GCA_008086735.1 Cheirogaleus medius | reverse complement strand
AAAAAAAAAAAAAAAGATATACAAATGGCCAATAAGTGCATGAAAGGATGCTCAACATCATGAACCATTAGAGAAATGCAAATCAAAATGACAATGGGACATAACTTCATACTCACTAGCATGGCAATAATCACCAAGAAAGGTAACAAGCATTGGGAGGGAAGTGAAGAAAGTGGAACACTCACTTACTGCTGGTGAGAATGTGAAATGCTGCAGCCACTTTGGAAAATTCTTTGGCAGTTTAGCACTTCCCCACTTCCTCTTTTAACTCTGTGCGAGTTATTACTCTTGCCCCTGGAGCCCTCGTTGTGCCAAATCCTTTCCTGTTACCAAATATCCAAATAAAAAGAATTTTTTAAAATACACACATTTTTAAAACTCTAAAACATTAATAAAGCAAAATGTTCTCTGTGGGAAAACATTTAAAAGCACATTAAACCATTATATTAAATGATCTTCTAATGGTAGGCAACAAGATTATCATTTTTACTGTGCATGCTACAGGGCTATAAAATCACAAAAGCTAATTTCATGAATCACATGAGAATGTGAGACTCATGACTTATAGTCTCCTTTATTAAAGCATGAACCATTGTGTTAGATATTTGCCCTGAGATAAAAATCCGAAAAGCATCATCCTTCACCATGGGGTTGAAAGGCAAAGGAAGAGTTTATCCCCTTGTGGACGCTGGAGTGGTCAGGGATGTCCAGTGTGCCGTTTGCCCTGGGCTGGCTTTGCCTATCATCCCAGCATGCCAGGAGGGAGAGCAGACAGCCCGTGACCCAGGCTCCAAGCAGCTTCCCACCAAGTAGGGGTGGGGGAAGGTGAGCCCTGCCTACCATCCCTGCCCACCATCCCTGCCCCAGGCAGTTGGCTGGTGCTGAAATATGCCTGGCACCGACAGACCTCTGGTCCTAGGCCCCAGACCCAGGGGTCTGCCTGGATCAGTTTTGGGGTACACCCTCCAGACTTTTCCAGGTGTTACTGAAATGCTCTGGATGAGATGGTCCCAGTGAAGGCTAGGTGTCCTGCCTGGAACTCAGTGGCCTTCTCTGAGCCCCTGGCAGGATGGCCTTAGCTGACGTGAATATGCCAGGCCCTTCACACATTCGAGTCTCACATGAGCCGGGAGTGGAGGGAGGCAGACAGGAGAGTTCCCCAAGAGCTCCCCTGGTGTCTGGGGGCTGCCCAGGGCCTGACAACGGAGCCGGGAGACCCAGGAGCCTCTGTCCTCCTGCTGGTCAATAAACAGTGTGCAGTTTGACTGTATTCCTTTTGGAAAGTGACCACTTGCTTTTACCTTCCAAGCAAGTAGACTTATAAACCAGTGAAAACTCATTTGTATAAAAGAAACAACCCTCCAAGGAGGTCGCCAAATGTTTAAATGGATGAAATCTTGCCTTGAAGGGGAGTGTTATGGGTTGAATTGTGCCACAAACACCTCCATTCATGTGGTGAAGTCCTAACCCCCAGTTTCTCAGAATGGGACCTAATTTGGAGATAGGGTCTTTATAGAGGTGATCGAGCTAACATGAGGTCATTAGGGTGGGCCCTAATCCAGTATGACTGTTGTCCTTATGAAAAGGGGAAATTTGGACACAGAGACACGTATACAGGGACAATAGCCATCTGCAAGCCAAGAAGAAAGGACTGGCACAGACCTTTCCCTCAAAGACCTCAGAAGGAACAAACCCTGTCAACACCTTGAATGGACTTCCAGACCCCAGAACTATGAGAGGATAAATTTCTGTTGTTCAAGAATCTGGTCTGGGCTACTTTGTTACAGGCAGAAAATATGGTGGATTTCAACACCCATCTGGAGTCCTCTGAAAGGCCAGTGAATGCCCTACATGGCAACATCCCCACAGAAGATGCTTCTCCTCAGGCTGTGGCCTGGCCACCCAGGCAAGGCCTTCACAGAGTCCTTCCTCGGGAAGACCCCTAGAGGCTGGTTTCTGCTCTGGGCTCCTGACCACGCTGGCAGACCTCCAAAGGCCAGACCTGGGGCGCCCAGACGCCTTGTGGGTGGGGTGGCGAGGACACAGCCCAGCCGAGGCACCTCCTGCCTTTACTCTTCACCTACCTCTTCTCCTTCAAGGCAGCCCCTTCCTGGCATCCAATCCCTCCCCATTTTACTTCCATCATTTGACAATCTCCAAGTCTCTGCTTCCTATTCCGTGAGGATTTGGGCTTCTGGTGCCAAGGCTCCCTCTTCACACCATCGGCGTCCACACCTGGGGTCCCTCCATCGCCAGCCTTGCCATAGCTGGGGCCCTTCCACTCGGAGATTGTCCCTCCCTGCAGCTCCCTGCAGTGGGGCACAGCCTGGGCTGGCCACAAGCAGGGGCCTCTCCTCTCTCATCATGACCTGAGCCTCCTGCCTCCCGGTCCCACTGAACCTGTCCACCTCACCGCCCCAATTCCCCTCCACCCTTTTCACCAGCATCTTAGAAGAGGGAGCTCTGAGAGGCCGGGATCCACTTAAAAGTCTGGGCCCTACTCCCCTAGTCAGATCCGGCTTCTCATCTACCACACGTTCTAATTCCACGCGCCCCCTGAGCTCAGTCTTGGGCACTCCTCACCCTTGAATAAGACCAGTGAGTCAGTTCTCTCGCCTCGACCTTGACCCTTCTCCCCATTGAGTCTTTGCACATGCCCTTAGGCTCCACTTTTCTTCACTCCCCACTCATCATCAACCCACTCCCTACTTGGCCCAGCACAGCCTGGTCAGTTTGCATAGCTGACCCCAATCCCTTGAGGGCAACGACTCTTCCTCCTCCTCTTCCTTCTCCTCCTCCTCCTTCTCCTCCACCTCCTCCTCGTCCATCCACAGGCCCTTCAGCAGGCTCTCCTCCCCTCCTCGCACCATCCTTAACTGACGTGCATTCCCATTCGTCCTGCAACTGTTCCCACCCTGGCCACCTGGCTCCCTGCAGGAGACGCCTCAGCTCCCTCCTCCAAGAGGTAAGTGTGCAGACGCCTGCACGCCTGCATTTCTGAGAGCGGGAACACTGCGTGTCTGTGTGTGCCAGAGACCTAAGAGTGGGCAAAAAGCATTGATGTGGAAGAGAAGAAGGGCCTCTCTGAGGCCCATTTCCAGCAGGAGTTTCCATTCCCCGGCCATGGCCTTGAGAGCTGTTTCACTTTCGCAGAATCTGCTGCAGGTGCAGGAAGCACAAGGAGGCCTTGGCCTAGGAACTGGAAACCTTCAGGAGAAACAGAAACGGGCACCCGCTCATCAGTTAGCACCCTCCTCTTGCAGCTCCAGAAGCACCCCCTGGGCTGTGCTGCCTGCCCTGCGCCTGGAACCCAGGCCCTTGCATCTGGCACGATCATCTGTCAGTACTTTCTCTCCAGTGGACTCTCTGCCATCCCACGCCTTCCCTTCCTCAACACATTCCTTGCAAGGATCCTCGACACGGCTTCATCTCCTCCTCATCCTAAGACAGTGTAGTCTGGATTCGGACCCCAGACGGCACCCCACCACACACCCTCGGCAAAATCACAGCCAACTCCAAACTCCCGGATCCAGGGTTCCCTCCCTGATTTTTGTTATACTCAAATCCTTGGCAGCATTTGACTGAGCACTGCTTGCACTCTGGCCTCCCTCTTCTCCAGGGCACCTCTCTCCCGCTTCTCTTTCTCTACCTACTTTCCCTCTTCCACCAGCTGCTCTGCAAACGGCACCGCCCTCCCCCAGTTCCACACACCTCCTCTTTCTACAACCTCTTCCAGAGGGTGCCTCCTCTCTCTTGCAGCCCGGAGTGCAATCAGGGTCTCCATCCTCCCGTGCAGCTGAGCTCTGGACACCAAATTTCAAATTGCCCACCAGACATTTCTTCCTGGCGTCTGGGAAACTTCCAGATACCTTAAACTCAACCTGTACAGAGTGTAACTCTGTTGATATGATGCTCTAATTAAATATTGTGATAAAGAAAAAGAAAGCTCACACCTTCCTCTCTTGTCCCAAAATGAATACACAGTTTGAGGTTATAGGTGCATTTAGTGACATCACCAATGTAGTGTTTTTAACCAGGGGTAAATTGCACCACAATGCAGATCAGCCGCAAGGATAACTAGGATTCTGACTAACTTTTCTGGAAAAAAAATTTACCATGGTGCTATAGTTTAGATGTTTGTCCCCTTGAAATCTTGTGTTGAATTTTGATCCCTAATGTTGGAAGTGGGGGCTGATGGTGGGTGTTTGAGTCATGGGGGTGAATCCCTCATGAATAGATTATTGTCCTCCCTGGAGGGACAGTGAGTAAGTTCTCTGTATTTGTTCCTGTGAGAGCTGACTGTTAAAAACAGCCTGGCACCATCACCCCCTACTCTCTCTCTCTGCCCAGTGGGTGTCGGTCAACCCTCTTCTCTTCCTCCACACTCGTCAACGATGTGCCCGTCTCAACCTTCTCTGCACGCTGCCTCTGTCTGTCTGACGTCCTTTATGGGTAGCACCCAGGAGCACCCATTTTAGAGTTTATGGACCCACATGCCAGGCACAGACAGATCACAGGTGGTTTTCTCATTCCACATCCTTGTGGAGGAGAAAGGTAGTGGTTTGGGTTTTGCTCTTATTTTCTTGTTTGTGTCGGAGAGGGAAGGAGGGTTGAAATATAGCTGCATTACAAGTCACGGCGCCTCCAGCAAGAACCACCGTAGTGACAACGGAAATTTATTTTCTCGCCCTACTTGGTGCATAATTTGTTTATTCATAGAGAGACAAGCACAGGGTAGAATATAAAAAGTGAAAGCCTGCGAAAGGATTTAAAAGGGTGTTTACAGTCTTATTAAAGTTCATTCCTGATGTCACAGTAGGGAGGCAATATCATAAAAGTACATAACACACTTTAGAAATAATAGAGCTGCCGCAGAGTGAGTAAAGGATGGGAACCACTGGGGGGCTGCGGGGGGCGGGGAGGGGGCGACAGAGACGCACGGTGGGGGGAGGCAGAGGGGCGAAGACTGTAAGATGGGCCCCAGGCTCCCACCACCCTCTCTGGGTGGGCTTTCCCGGAGAGTCGGGGGGACACAGGCACCTGAAACCTTGCCATTTCCCTTAGAGAATTTTAAGCCTGTGACTATGAAGAACAAGAATTGAGGCAGGAGGGGGAACTCTCTGTGAATAGGGCTTGTGATGAAAAATAAAATAAAAATTTAAAACCCTCTGTAGTGCGTCTTCCGTAGGTGCTTCATCTGTGAGTGGACATGGCGGTGCTTGCTGCCCGGCTGTTGGCACGACCCTCAAGTCTGTGAACGAGTCCAACGCCAGACCCACGGCCAGCCAACCTGGCCAGAGTTCACAAAGGGCTAGAAGGTGTCCACGGCACAATAACTGTTCTTCTGGATGCTTCAAAATGGGGAAGTATGTTCTTTAAGTCAAAGGACTAAGAAAGGGGTGGTGGCCAGCCACATTCTAGCCAAAGCGAAGCCGGTGGTGAGCTGAGGGAGGAGGAAGCCTGGTGCTCAGACCATCCTGGAGGCTGAGCGCTGTTCTGGTTACCACTTGATTCTTGCATCAGAGCCGTGGGCTCAATTCCCAGCTCCACCTCTAGGAAAGGAGGGTGACGAGAGATACGTAGGATTTTAAAACACCGTGTGTATGAGATGTTTACTGCAAAGTGCCTGATACATACTCATGTGCAACGTGCTCAGGAAAAACTTGGCTATTAGCATGATCTTCCTGGTCTCCAGGAGAGTCTCCTACTCTTTGGTTTCTGTTCCTTTTCCTTTGCAGATCCCTCCCCCCACGTGAGTGGCCCTGCCTTGCCCGCCCCAGAGATGGGCACCTGCCCAGCTTGGCCAATCGGCCCACCCCTGCCCTACAGCTCAGACATGGGTCGGGGGCACATGCCCCTGTCTCTGGAATCACCCTCAGTATGCTGGTGTGGAGGGGTCATTTCTGCCTCCTCCATAGAGAGATTATGCCCAAGAAGGAAGCCATCAGGGACAAATCAGAGCTGAGATATGAGGAAGGAGAATCTAGAAGGCCCCTCTGAGCTTGGCTAGGATCCAGCAGGTGAGGAGCCAGCAGCACCCCCTGAAACATCCCCATTGTGGGAGCCAATCAGTTCTCCTTTCAGCTAAAGCTCCTCTGAGTTGGATTTCTCTCTCTTGCCACCAAAGAGTCCTGCCTAACATCCTTCCCACTCAGGGAGGAGCCATGTGTAGGGTGCCCACCAATGACCATGGGAGGTGGTCAACCCTGATTATGCACCAGAATCACCTGCAGGGCTTTTAAAATTCAATGCAGCTGGAGGGAGTCTGAGCATCCTTCTGTGTTAGTCAGTGATGGATGGGGAACCAGGCCCCTCCAGGGAATCTCTGTCGCTGCAGGCAGAACTATCAAGTTGAAATCAGAGCCAGGCACATCACTCAGAGTCCTCTAACATCAGAGAAAGGCCATGATAGCATCGCCTTTGCTTTACTTGGTAAGAAACCGACTCTTTCTGATAATAATCATGACCTTCCATTTGATGTAGCCAGTGATCCAATTATTGCATGTTAATACTAAGAAGCCATTTCCATCAACCCTTCATGCAGGTTCATTCTGAATCTGACAGTGTTGACTTCCTCCCACCGGTATGGCAACCCAGCACAGATACCACTTGTGTGCAGGCAGTTCCTGTGTGCACTGTGCCCTCACCCGGCTCTGGAAGAGACTGGCCAACATGTATGGAGCCACAGTGTGTACGTGCCCTTTTCCATCCTGTAGGGACTTTATTGAAGCCCTAACTGGGGCTTCTCTTCTCCCCAAAGGGCACCACACACAGCATCTTTGTGTCTTGAAGAGGGAAGAAGGGAATCCTTTTCGCTGTAATCCAGTGTAAGGTGAGGAAGGGGCAGGTGGGCTATCTGAGTTAGGGACTGTTTTAACTAGGTGGGGCTGTGACAGCGGCCACAGCCATTCAGTGAATAGCCCGTGGGACTCAGCTTCTGTCAGGTCAGCTGGAATGTGAAGTCCACGGTCTTGCCCCAAGTCACCTCTTAGCCTTATCCAATCCGATGGTCAGGGCCTTCTCATTCCAAACATCTCAGACTCCCTCAAGTTCATGAATTCATGAGTATAGCTAATAAGGTCACTGGTTGCAAGGTATGGTTTCTCAAAACAAGGTCCAGGAACCCTCCACAACCCAATCCCTTGGAAATAGTTGGTTTTGGCGAGGGGTGGGGGTGGGGGAGCCATATTCAGATTCCTAGGCCCCTCCCAGACCAATGGAACCAGATCCTCTGGAGCAGGGCCAAGGGATCTGCACTTTACCCAGCCCCTGTGCCACTGCGAGGCACATCAAAGTCTGAGAATCTCCATGGTGGGTGGCTGCTTCCCCTCTCTCCCCTCTCATGTTTCATAGTGAAAACTAGAACCCTAAGCAAGGCCCGGGGACGAAAGCAGGGAGGCCAGTGCGAGTCATCTGTTCAGCGGCCCTTGGATGAAAGGCAAGAAGGAAAAATGGTTCTCCCACGAGGCTGGCATTTTAGAAAACCCTGTTTCAAACACCCTGAATTTTGAGGCCTGAAAATGGTTATTATTTCTGCCCTCATTACCTTCTTTCCCTATTTAAAATGTAATCATTGTCAAAAGAAAACTGCAGCTCCCACCTCCCTGCCCCAGCCTCACACAATAGACACTAAAAATAGGCCCTGCTTCCAAGCTCCAAGAAATTCTCAAAACTGAGAAAAAAATATATATACATATTACTGGAGGTCTGTCCCGGCTTGTCTACTGACATCCGTTTTGCCTTTACTTTCCCCCAAAATAGCCTTCCATTCTTCTCAGAATGACCTCGTTTTCCTGATGCACACTGACTCCCAGCACTGCTGGCCTGGCCCCCTCGGCCACTCTGCTTGGTTTTCTGTTGGGGGCAAAGCAGATCTAGAACCTTCTTGGCAACATCCGACTTTCTGGCAGATGTGCCGACGTAACCCCTGTCCTGCTCGCCTTTGACACAAGCCCGGGAGGTGAAAACACACAGAGATGTGAACGCAGCTTGGCCAGGTGGGTGATGCTGCTGCCAGGCTCAGAGGGCCTTACCCAGAACTGAGGTGTGAGCCCCACGGCCGCGATGGGAATGGCAGAGTGACTTCACAAAGGAATGTGCCGGAAAGGAGGATTCACACATAGCGCGAGCGCCGCCGGGGATGGAGCTCAGTGGCTGGATGCTGGGAACTTCTCATGGGCAGACATATTGCTGCCTTGGCATTATGGCAAATCCTGCCACTCGAAATAGCTCGGCTGCTTTTTAAGTCCCTCCTGGCATCTGCCCACAGCACCCACACCCAGGAAATAGTGGGCGGGGTCTGTTTGCACCCACCTCGGTGAGCTGGGACAATTTCACTCGCTGTGGAAAAGAATATAGACAGGAAATGATTGCACAGCGGGGAAAGGCAGAGCTTTCAGGGAATTATTCTGTTCTCCTTCTGTGCTGTGGCCCTGCGGCGACCATTGCATGTGCTGGGCACAGGCCCCCGCGGTGGGGGTTTCTTGCCTCCACTGATGTGAAGTGTCTCCCATCCCCCACTGATGCCTGAGCTCATTCCCTAACCTGGTATCTAGATGTCCCGTGTCCCAGACCTGCAGTGGGCTCACTCCAGGGCCAAGGGTTCCAACAGCCACCCCTGTCTGGCCCTGCTTTTCTCCTCTCTGCAGCGCTGCCGGGAGCCGCTCACCTGGGCCTGGTGACCTGGGCTCAGCAGGACAGGGTGGACCCCACCATGGCATTTTATTATCCTTAGAAGCCATAGTCGGTGACATTACCCTGGATGGATGCCCATTGTCCACGGGCCTTCCCAGCAGACTCTTCCTGGGCATCCCTGGGCATGCCATCTCTTGGGCAGCTGCCACTACACAATAGATGTGTTCCAGGAAAGCTAAGTGTGGGAGGGATTTTTAAGATCTAGCCTCGTGCTGAAAGCAGATAATTATCTTGGTAGTTGTAGAAGTTTTGTTTTCATGACTAACTCTCCTACCCTGTGGCTCACCACTGCAAGTTTTCACTGACATTCTGGAGACAGTGAAACAATCACGTATATCCGGACTCTTTCAGTTATCTACTATTGTGTAAGAAACCACTCCAAATTTAGTGGCTTAAAAGAACCATTTTATTATTCCTCAAGTTTAAGTGGATTGATTAGAGCTCAGCTGGAAGTTTCTTCTGCAGTCAGGTGTCTGAGATGTCCTGGAGAGCCCAGCTCACGTGACAGGTGCTTTGCTGGGGTTGGCTGGAAGGCTGGGCTCTCTTGTTCAATTCGCTTGGTCTTTCCACCTGACTGTCATGGGCCTCCTTACAGCATGGCGCCTGGCTCCAGGAGCGAGCATTCCAAGACGACGAGCCCCACCGTGCAAGAGTTTACCAAGCCTCTGCTTGCATTCCTCCGGCTGATGTCCCTTTGCCCATAGCCAGTCACATGGCTGAGCCCAGAGACACTGTGGAAAATACCAGAAGGCTTCCTCGAGAGCTACAGATATAGCAGTCTACCACACCAATCATTCCACAAATGCAATCTACTTAGAGATAACCAAGTCTGGCACATGTTAAACACTCTAAGCAAATCTTCATTTCCTCTTTTCTCAGGGAGGAAACTAGGACATAGAACCATTAGCTATCACAGGAAGAGCTGGCCGGCTTTCCTTGACAGGCAAAAATTCTCATTAGCACCAAAGGGAGTTTGAGCACATTTCTGGTCTGTTTCTTTCTGTTGTTTTGATTTTACTACTTTTACTAGCATTTTAATTGAAAAAGTAATACATGTGCAGCATAGTTCACTGTTTATATTCTTCAAATCACTCGGTTTGATTGACAGTAACTATTTACCCTCCCACTGGCCCACAATCCTTCCTTAGGCTTCCCTCACCTGAGAAACAAGACTGCTGAGTTTGCACGTAGATTCCTCAGTCCCTGCAAATACATCCCACTCAGAGGAAGCTTTGCCATCAGATGCTGATCTCGCCTGCTGTTGTCTCTGAGACAAAAAAACATCTATTCGGCTCTAACATCCCTTCCCTGGGCATGGATATCCATGATGTCTAGCAACTGGTGCTTTAAAAACTTAAAACAGGCCAGGCGTGGTGGCTCACGCCTGTAATCCTAGCACTCTGCGAGGCCGAGGTGGAAGGATCGTTTGAGCTCAGGAGTTGGAGACCAACCTGAGCAAGAGCGAAACCTTGTCACTACCAAAAATAGAAAAAATTAGCCGGGCATGGTGGCATGCACCTGTAGTCCCAGCTACTCGGGAGGCTGAGGCAGGAGGATCACTTGAGCCTAGGAGTTTGAGGTTGCTGTGAGCTAGGCTGACTTCACGGCACTCTAGCCCGGGCAACAGAGTGAGACTCTGTCTCAAAAAAAAAATAAAACTTAAAACAAATGGAGGATTTTGTTTTGTTTTATTTTGTTTTCAAGTAGAATTGATCCACTGTTCTAGAGTCCTACAGTAAAAAAAATGTTATGAGTTTTAAAACCTCAAAGAGTAAATTCAAGGACAATTATTTTGAATAACAGTAAGAGATGAGAATTCAAGACAAACCATACAGTTAGTTGTACGGCATAAAATAGCATAAGAGGAGCAAGGGGAACAGAAGTTTTTTTTAAACTTTTCCTTACAGAAAATTTGAAACATGTATAAAGGTAGCCAGAACATGAATCTCTTGTGTCCATGACCCAGCTTCAGTAATTATCAATTTGTAGCCAAACTTAGTTCACTTTACTTCTACCCATGCAGCTCCCCAGATCCCCAGATAATTTTGAGGTACATCCCAGACACCATATCATCACATCTGTAAATGTTTCAATGAATCTCAAAATAATTATGCTGAGTGAAAGGAGCTAGACAAAATGAATACGTATTTTGCGATTTTATTTATTTAGAATTCTAGACCACGCAAACTAATCTATATTGACAGAAAGTTGGTCAGTGATCGTCTGGGGACAGAACAATAAGAGGCAGGAGGGAGGAATTACAAAAGCACATGAGAAAACTCTTTGGGGCGACTCTGGATGTGTTCATTGTCTGCACTGTGGTGATGGTTTCACAGGTGGCTACCCATGTCACAACTCACAGAGTTGTGTGTTTTAAGTATGTGCAGCTTGTAGCACATTGATTATACCCCCATGAATCTATTTTAAGATAACACATTAAGGTTGAAGATTGGGTTTAAAAACAATCAGGGCTTTAAAAATTGAGCTAGATGTTTAAAATAATTTTTCTTACTCTTTCTGTTTTTAGTGACATAAATATTTAAGGATAAACATGTCCCTTTGAGTACTGCTACAGCTATAACTCACAGGTTCTGTGATAGTGTTTTCAATTGTCATTGTTTTCTAAAGTCTCTTTTTGGAACTAACAGTTGCTTAAGAGAGCTATTTCTATTTAAAAAATATTCTAATAGAGGGATCTTTTTGTGTTTCTTTAACAATGTCTAGTAGTTTAATCATATTATGATCAGAGGATTTTGCTAGTACTAGTTCTACTTTTGTGGAAATTCTCATTATGGACAATTATGTGATCAGTTTTCACGGGTGTTTCATTGACCCCATCGAAAGAAGGTAAATTTTCCATTTCCAGGATATAGAATTTAGTATATATCAATCAGATCAACTTTCTTACTTTTCTACTTATTTTTGCTATTTGTTCTGACATGAATTAATAGCTTTGAAAAGTTTCCTACTATGAGTGTGTTTCTATTTCTCCGTATATCTTCTGTAATTTCTGCCTTATGAATATTGTTGCTATGCGATTTTATGCATAGACATTCATTAACTATTCTATCTTTGTTGTGCAATGTATCCTTTAGCATTATAATGTTCCCTTCTTTGTCTCATTTCATGTTTTTTTTTTTTTTTTTGGCCTGAATTTATTCTTCTTCGAAGGTAAACTGGTAATTCTTGCTTTTGGTTTGTACTTGCCTAGAACACACCTCTGTCCATCCTTCTCATTTTCAACCTTTATGGTTCACTTGTTTTAGGTATGTCTCTTTAAAACAGCATAGAATTAGATTTTGCTTTATGATACCATGTTAAAATCATTGATCTTAATGGATGAGTTAATCCCATTTATATTTATTGACATGATAGATGAGTTGATTGTAGGTCTGTCATATTATTTTGTTCTCTGAATACAGTTATTTAAAATCTTTCAGTATAAGGTCTGTTTGCTTTTTAGGGGGTGGGCTGAGTGAGGAAAGAGAGGAGAGAAGAGAGGAGAAGAAAGGAGAAAAGGCCTAGAGAGATGAGAAGAGAATTAAGTTCCAATATTTACGAGGATTTAAACATTGTTCTAATGATTATCTTTATAATTACATTATTATATAGAACACCTGGCCATCTACTTTTTAAACAGTATTGAGTAATAATAAAATTTGTATGTATTTTCTTCCCCTTTCTCCTACCTCTCCTGCACTTCCTGACTTAAATCAATAATATTATCTTTGCTAATTTTTAACTGGGACTCTCAAATGTATTTATATTACTACTATTTGATTTTTTAGCTTTAAATTATTTCCTTTTTCTCCCCGACTTTATCAATGCAGCAATTACTATTCTTCCCGGCCTCTTCACCCCTTTCCCATCCCAATTTGTTAGTTGTATTATTTCTACATTATCAGGGCATGGAAGATTTGCATTCTATTATGTTATGCTAACTGACACATTACATTTAGTCTTCCAGCTGAGCCTAAATATAATCAATACTTCAGTCAGACTTTTGGTTAAAGTGTCTGTACTTGACTTTCATTTTGTCCAAAGTTCATAATCTGGTCATTTCCTCAAGAAGGATTCACAGGAACGCTATCCTTTCTAAGTTCTTGTATGTTCAAAACATTTTTCTATGTCCTTTATAATTGTTGAACAGCTTGGATGACATAAAATTCTTGGTTTGTACTTTTCTTAAATACCTTTTCAATGTTTCCGTATCCGCTTCTAATGTTGAGTGTTGTTTTGGTGAAGTCTGAGTTCAACCTGACTTATTTTCCATCTTGTTAGTGACCTAATATTTTGTGCCTTACTGCCCAAAGACTGCTTCCTCTAAGTCCAATGACTTTACCAGGCTGTGTCTCAGGTGGAGATGGTCCTAAATCAGGTTTCCCTGGTAAGTGATGTGAATATTCAATAAGCAGATTCAAGTCTTGTTTTATTTCAGGAGATGTTCTGAATTATACTTTTATTTTTTTTATTTATTTTTTATTTCAGCATATTATGGGGGTACAAATATTACGGTTATGTATATTGCCCATGCCCCCCCTCCCCCCTCGAGGCAGAGCCTCAAGCATGATGAATTATATTTTTAAACACTTGTTGCACTCTATTGTTTTGGTTTCTTTGGAGACTCCAATGTTGCATGTGTTGCTTTCCTTTTCCTCCCTGCTGAGCTATCACTTTCCCTCTCGTCTCTACTCCCTGTCTTTATTACGAGGAGCTCCCATGTCACATCCCCACCTCCTGCTTCTCTGATGGTGCTTTCTGCAATAACTTTTCTCCCTTTACTTTCTTCTGCTTCTTTCTTGAATCTTCTAATCCTACCTCATCACCTGTCATCTTTTATTTGAGTTCCTTGCTTTGGTGCTTTGTGGTTTTCCTTTAGAGATCAAATTGTCTTGTGAAGGTGTTTTGTTTTGTTTCTAATTCACGGTGGAATGTTTGATCATATTTTTCATCTCTTTCAAACCACATTTTTCTGGTACATGTTCTGTTGACATGATTTGCTGCTCTTTGTGTCTTATAGTATGTTTGTATCAAGGTTTTCCAACTTCTTTTAAATTATTCATAGAGCATACAGGTTGGACTACCCTAGATCAACTTTTTGCTAGATGTTCTAACTGGGGTGGGACAAAGACAATCTTCCAGAATTCTTAATCCCACAGGACCTCTTCTTCTCTGTTTCCACGGAGACAGAGAGCTTCCTGGAAATATGGTGTGATCCTTTATAAAGCTCTGCCTCCTCAGCTTCTCTGAATCAAACTGGGTCCCTGAGGGCTTCTGCTGCCAATCCTAGGAGCTCCCGTTCCTTTCCAGCCCATGCAAACAAGGGATTGGTGTTTGTTTCACCCTCAGGAAGTGGAACTTTGGCTTGTGCTTTCTAAGCTCTGCTGCCACTGCCTCTCTAGACACACCTACTCTTCCTGTGAGCTTTCTGCTCTTGGCAGCCCTTATACATGTTTTGGAATCTACAGATTATATCTGTCTCTAAATTTCAATGCAAATGAAACTCCCCAAAGCAGTGTGTGATTTCCATGAGGAAAAGGAAGCACCACCACCATGCTCATTTCCAAGTCTGATGATTTGGGGAAATTGAAGCTGAGCTTCCAAGCCGTCCTTCCCAAGGCTCTTGGAAAAGTATTAATACAGTGAAGGCCTGATAGAGGTATATTCCTCCTCCACCACTTTCTTCCCTCTCTCTGGGCCCTGCACCACTGTTCCAGCAGGAAACACATCATATGCTGTAGGGAAGAGGAGGTCAGTGAGGAGACCCAGGAGTGGTAGGAGCTGTAGCAAAATAGAGAACTCTGTGCCACCTAAAAGCATTCAGCATCAACTAACAGGAAAATGTGTGCATGCACACACACACACATACACACACTGTGGGCCACATAGAACACACCTGGAGGCCACTGGTGTACCACCTCTGGTCTAGATCATCTCTAGGGTCCTTCTCTGCCACCTTGTATTAAGGATCCAACCACTCCTCCCCATGTTAAAAAGTCATTTTAATTGAAAGGCCATTAGTTCATGGTGGCTCAGTGCTTTAAGTTCCTATATAAGCAAACATAAACCTAATGTAAACAGTAAAACAAATCTAGAGATTTTACTAACCAGAAACCCCTAAGTAATCTCTAACTGGAGGCTTCTAACCAATCAAACATTATTGGTCTTCCTTCCACGTCAGCCTATAAAAGCACACCGCCTACACTGCTGCCGTGGAGCTCTCTGAACCTCTTTTGGTTCTGAATGCTGCCCAATTCGTGAATTGTTCTTTGGTCCAACAAACTCTGTTACGTTTATTTTGTCTAAAGTTTTTCTTTAAACACCCGCCACGACTGCATGTTGTCTTGGTGGCTTCTCCACTCCCCACGGCAATCCCTGAGGCTATTCTTGATGCTGATTCCATCTGTATCACAATGTATTTACTGAGAAGCATTGTTTTTCATGTGTACCTTAGGACTCTAGCTTTGGCCCTGTTCCAGCCTGAGTTCTTTGCCTTTAACAGGTACTTTCTTATGATGCAAGTCCTTAACTTAAAGCAGCTCTGTGCAGGCTGGAGCTGGCCTGGGCTCATGCACCACAATAAGGAGGCTCTAGTTGCTTCCAGAGTAAGACTTTGGACACCCCAACATCCCAGCTTCAGAGTGTGGACACAGCAGGGTAAGGCAGCCCTGCACAGAGTAAGACGAGCTGGGTGACTTGAAAGGAGAAGACGGAGGGATGCTGATGTGGCAGGGTAGCCAGGCTGGACCTAAAAGAGAAGCAGAAGACAGGCCCCGGAGAGGAGACATAAGCCCTGAATGCCACCTGGGGCTGTGTGGATATTCCTGGACTGTGGTGGGCTCCCAAATGCTCTGGAACAGAGTTGGGATGTTGTTGGAAAGCAGCCTCAGCAGGGGTAGGGGCCAAGTGTTCTGGACACCTACCAGAAATAAACAGACTGCAGTGAAATAGATCAAGAATCCCTTCCAATTAGGACAGTTGTGTGGATTTAAAAAAAAAAAAATTCCTGAAATAGGAAAGGGAACAAAATGCAAAAATCTGTTCTTTTCTTCCAAAAGACTTTAAGTAGCAAATAAGCAAGGTGTCAAGACTGGGAAAGCCTTCTGTCTAGGCTCTGAGTAAATGAACTTGCCTTTTGGTATAGAGCTTGAGTTAAAATTAAACAGATACATATGCATAGCTTGCAACAAGAATGATCCTACATGCAACGCCTTAAAAAGAAATCTGAACATTTTTCTGAGTAGGGCAAGCAAAGAGAACAGACAACAGTCCCTCCTCCAGAAATCTATCAACAGCCCCTCTGCTTCCACAGCAGAGGAACCTTCTCAAAGCAGCTTACCAAATGTCCTCATGGTCTGAGAACACAGCAGAGGTCTTCACTGGGCTCCTCTGGACAACGGCACTTACCAGTGCCACCAGCAACAAAGACAACATCCATATGAAGAACTGCTCCACCCAGCTCCACATCTGCCCCACCCCCAGTGGAGTCTTCAAAGTCTGCCCAAATGTCTGCAGTCCCTATACCAATTATCTGCATTGCCCCGTTCTTATGCAAATTTGAATCCAGTTTTAAATTCCAATTTAGATTCTGTATTCTCAAGACCTAGAATAGTGCCTGGCTCATGGTTGACACTCAATATGTCCAACTTCCTTCTCTCTCCTAATTTCAACTGTAATTGACTCTTTGAAAACCTGAGCCCAAAGAGTTCAGTTTATTTCCAATACAGCCACAGATGCAGCCCAGCAGAAAGCCGTCAACAACCTTAGGAAGGGCTGATGGGAGTGCTTGGGTGACACCCCAAATCTTTATCTCTACTAGAAAAACGACTGTGTTAAGTTGACTCTAGGGATGTTGGCAGACATTAGAAATTCAGATTTAGGAACTTTTAGAGTGAACTTATCACAGAAGGTAAGCTATCTAGAAAGTTGCCATGGGGGGTCTGCACCTAACCCTGGGGCAAGTCATTGAGAATGGACCACACCACGTGTTTCTCACTTCCACAGACTTGTCTCATGGCCCCCAGATTCTCATTCATTGCCTCTCCAAATAGGCCACTCGAAGATCACTGTAGGCAGCTAGGGTCTGGATTGATGTGGCCCAGGGAGGGGAGGTGCCTGCACTGTCACACACAGAGGTGAGGAAGAAGGGAGGTCTCCCGGGGCCGTTAGTGTAGAGTATGGCTTCTTCATCCCTACGCATGGCTGTGTAATTCGATTTTCCCTGAATTTAGCAATGTGGTCAGGCCCCAAGGAAACTTACCACCTTAAGACCATCTGCTCAACCCGAGGACACTCAGGGCCATATCGTATATCTCTGTCCTCAGCAGCCTGTCCCTGCCCCACACCCTCCCCTGAGGACGGCAGCTTCCCCCTTTGGATGTCTGGCATTTTTGCCAGTAGGAACACCCACCAGGAATCCCAGACACTGGACTTCTGCCCTCCCTGCTCCCACCCTCTCGGAAGCACAGTTTGACTCATCCGTGCTGTTCCCTCTGTGAGCTGGCAGGTGCTCTTCCCTCCCCTGATGCCATCCTCGTAGCTTCTCCTGCTTGGCTACTTGCATGGAAGCAGCCCGTGGGGTGGATTCCAACTGAGACCTTTAGTAGATCATGTGAAACTCTGCAAGTGGCATCCCATCTAACTGAGGAAAAAACAAAGGCAAGCTTTTTCATTGTGTAAGCCACCAAATAGCCAATGCAACTCCTTGGGAGTGGGGTTAACTCTTATTTCTGGAGGTTTTTTGTAGGAGCTGGTGGGAAGCACTTAGAGTGTGCATGGTGTGCCCATTACGGAGAGGTCTGGGTGAATTTTGACCAAGTTTGGTATTTGCCTGAAGTGCAAATGTTCTTCGTTAGAATCTGCAGAAGGCATGTTTAATGGATTTCAGTACATTTCAGGGTTGTCATTAGACTAAAGGCAAGAGCAATGGTTCACAGAAACCACCCAGTATATACGATGAAGTTCTTATTTCCATTATTAAAACCTCATTTCGTGTCATGATAGGGAGACCACTCAAATCTTGCTGAGAGAGGATACACAGTACAATTTAGTCCTTTAAGACAGAACTTCCAGACTTTTGTAGCTCAGGCCCCTGCTCATTAATGTACAAATCTCATACTTTCCCATCCCAGCCTCAAATTCTGTGTGGCCCCCACCTGAAAATCACTACATCTTTTGTATATTTCCTTCACCCAAAAAAATTTCTGTTGAACTTTACCTTTGGTGGTTTATTACTGCAAAAACTAATAGCTTTTTAAAAACTTTATAATACTAAACATTTACATAATGTTGAATATGCTGTTTACATCACACTTGGCTCCTTAAGTGTCTCTGACTAGGGGTGAAATCTGAGACTCACCTCTGGATGAGACTCATTTCTGGGATAATTGCTGCTCTTCCTAAGAGATTCCTTCCTCAGAGCAGAGTGCTTGGTGTTTCACTGTCAGTTTGGCAGATGCTTAAGCCTAGACCACCTCCACTTTCTGCAGGAAGAAGAGGAGAAGGCAAGGAGACAGTGGAGCTCAACACTGGGAAGTAGCCAGCACCGCCCCATCCAGAGCTTTCTGGACCAATAGAATTGGGAAAATCATTGGCAAAACGGATGTATTAGAACAGGGGCAGGGTGGCATTGGTGAGGCAAGTCACCATGGCCAACAGGCCACCGCAAATAGCCAGGAAGGAGGAAGACTGCCCCCCCCCTTTTTTTTTTTTTTTGCTGCCAACTTTTTATTTCAGGATGAAAGATGAGAAAATATGCCCAGATATTAACATTTAAGTTGCAACTTTGTCATCTTTCGCACTGACATTTGTAGGAATCAGCTGTTGCTGCATTACTAACTATCTCAAAGCTCAGTGGCTTAAAACAATTGCATTTGCTGTTGCTCACAGTCTACAGATTGGCCCAGCAGTTCTCCCAGACTCAGTGGGTCCAGTAGGCAGCTCTGCCGATCCTGCTTGTGCCTCCTCATTTGCTTGGGGGTTGGCTCCTCTATGGCTATAAAATTCCAGGGTGCTAGGGCTGCGCCAGCTGGGGGTTCTTCCTTGTGAGATTTCTCGTCCCCCTCCCCGGCCTCCCGCAAGCCAGCCTAGGCCTGTTTACAGCACAGCATCAGGGGCCCGAGAGGGCAGGAGCATTGTAGGACCTCCCCAGGCCTCAGCTTTCCCTGCAGCTGAGTGGCCAAAACAAGTCCCAGTACAGCCCAAATTCAAGGCAAAAAGAAGTGGACTTTACCTTCTGATGCCAGACACAGCAAGGCCACATTGCAAAGGCTGTAGATACAGGAACAGTGAAGCATTTGAGACATTTCCCACTCACTCTACAACATTCCTCTGTTCAAAAGAGTATATTACCAAAAACACAATTTTCCCCTGGAATTCAATAAAGGTCTTTATATTTTACTATTTTTTTAAAAACAGGTGGCTTGTGTGTGGACAATTCTTCACTACTCTAATAGAACTAGAATTAGTTGAGGTTTCATCATCTCAGTGAGTGGAATAACATAAACATGAATGATTGGGTCAAAATACAGCATTCAAACTCGGAGTCACCTGGGGCACTTGTTAAAATGTAGATTCCTGGTTCCAGAAAATCTAACTCAATAAAGGCCAGGCTAAGGCCCTGGAATCTGCATGTTAACAAGCAACTCAGGGCTGTGATGCAGGTGATCCTGGAAACCCTACTTTGGGAAACACTGATATAAAGTAGTGAGTGTGCATGTACACTCACACGTGCACATGTGTGTGTGTGTACAGGGCAATAATATCATCTTCATTTTACAAGATAGGAAATTAAGGCTTCTATCTGCTTAGTGACCTTGCACTGTTTGGTGACCTTTCAGAGCTGGGATTAGCACCCAAGTCTCTTGGCTCTAAACCTGTGATTTGAGGGATGCAGAGATCCCCCATTCCTATTAAAAGTATTTCCCTAATCAGGTTTACTACAGTGTCCAAAAGTACCCCATTGTCCTCCTTGGTCTCCTCTTTAATATCAGCAAGATTATCCCCAGCCCCTTCCAAACCTTACAAGGGGTCTGGAATTACTCAGACACTGGTAAAGTAGAAATATATGAAGTGGGGGTGGAGGAGAACACCTTAAAACCTGCTGGCCCAGAAGTCTCACACCTTAGCTTAAAGATTGCATTAGTGGCTGGCTCCCAGCTTAGTCCTGAGCAAGTATTTTCTATCTCCTGAAGAGCATGCAATGACAAGAGAGGAGGAAGGGATGAAGAATGAGAAGGAAGGAGAATGGAGAACATTTCTACGATCACTGCTCTATCTCTCTCCAGGTGGATTCCTAGTACTTCCTTGATGACAATGATGATGATGATGATGATGACAACAATGACAACCATCTCTGTGCCCATTTTAAACATGAGAAACAAGGGCCCACAGAGGCTGCCCCCGACCTTCGTGGATCTTGCTGGCCTTCTTCCTAGAAAATTATCACTTGAAAAAGAGCAGTCCCCAAATTGCTTTGCTTTGGTGTGGTTCCTCAGAAGCCTACAGCAGAGATTGTTGGTTTCCTATGGAAGAAGAGAGAACTGAGAAACCAGCTCACTTTAAAAATAAATTAAATCTTTAAGCTTGGTATGAAAAATGACACCCAGGACATATACTCAGCTGGGAATTTGAGATGGCACGGCCCCACTCCTATGGCCCTTCAATGCAAGCAAAATGTCATCAGGCAGACAAAGACGCGCCCCTGTGCCCAGGCTCTTCAGAATTTTACGCATCAGCATCCGACCGCCCCTTGGGCTGATGAAGAGAATAGTCCTCATCAGTTTGTCATTGGCCCTCATCTCTGGGTTGTTTCCTGAGGGCTCTGTGGCCATCTCAGATGTGGTGTTAGGGCCCTCCAGAGAAACAGAACCAACAGGATGTGTGTGAGTATAGTAAATTATTATATCTATACAAAATGCCTATATACAGATGTTGTCTATCTATGTCTATATATCCACAATGTATATCTATCCATCTCCATCTATCTATATATCCGTGTCTATGTATCTATATCTCTATATAGAGAGAGAAAGAGCATTAAGAAACTGGCTCAGCAATTGTGGGACTGGCGAGTCCACAATCTGCGGGGCGGGCCTGCTGGCCGGAGAGCCAGGGAAGGGCTAATGCTGCCGTTTGAGTCCAAAGGCCGTCTGCTGGCAGAATTCACATCAGTCTTTTTTCTATTAAGGCCTTCAACTAATTGGATGAGGCCCACTCACGCTATATGGGGTTATCTGCTTTACTCAAAGTCCACTGATTGTAAATGTTAATATAATAACATCTAAAAATACCTTTGCAGCAACATCTAGGCTGGTATTTGACCAGAAACTGGGCACCCTGACCTAGCCAGGTTGACACACAAAATTAACTATCACAGCTGGGCAGGAAGCATCCAAAGACGGGAATGGGGACCTGCGTTTAGAAATAGGCTTATTGCGAACCAGACTTGATGGGGGTAGAATAGAGCAGGTCACATGTGACCACAGAAACTTCTGTTTCTGAAACACGGCAGGGTGGGGGCAAGAACGGCTGTAGCCTACAGGGAGCGAACTCATTCTTTGCGACTGTCGGCATAGTGGGCCCTGCCGCAGGTGTGAGCTGGGTGTTATTCCACGAAGCACACCCTCGCCCGTCTCTGCTACGCCTGCCGCACGTCCCGTCCTCCCATCAACACCGACTTTTTTACCTGGGTGTTCCTGGTGAAAGTTGTATATTTTTAGCCTTGATTACCTGAATAACTTGCTCTCACATGAAGTAAAATTTGATTGAAAAAAAGACAGAAATGTCAAGTGCTAGAGAGGGAATTCTGGAGAGTTGGGCTGGCCTGAGGCCAAATTGGAAGTTGGCAGCTGCTCTCGGACAGCTCTCCCTGGCCTTCCCCTGGGCGCCTGAGCTCAGAGCCACCGTCTGCAGCTGACCTTCCCACTGCGTGCCCCACCCCCTCTCGAGGACCTACTGTGTGCAGGCAGGGATCAGGCACCTGTTATTCCACTGAGCCCTCCCTCGCCACGGTCCTGCAAGGTGGTAATGACATCTGACCTTCACTGTGTTCTTACCATGTGCCTGGTGCTCTTCTAAGGCCTTAATATAATATACGCCAGCACATTTAGGAAGGAAAAGTCCCATTTCGCAGGCCTGGAGACGTGACATGCCAGCCAGCGATTCACATCTCCTCTACCTTAAAGGCCAGAGTAGTCCTCTCTGCAGTTGTACACAGCCTCTCGCTGTTTCTGACGAAATACTGAATTCTTAAAGGACCTTAGCACTTACCTGGTCAACCCCCCTCATCGCACACTAGCGTTGGCCGAGGCCCAGGAAAGCTGAGCCACCTGCGTAAGGTTGCACAGCAGACTGGTGGCTGGCTCAGGACTAGAATTCAGATGACCTGACTCCTGGCCCCACCGAGATTTCTATTTGCTGAGAACTGATAGACCCATTCACACTGTGATGACAATGACTGACAATGGCTTACTATGCCATTCCTGGAGCACTTGCGTTTTCACAGAAAAGGAAACTGCCCACCACTGACCAAGTGGGGCATGGGCGGGGGTGAGTTAAAGGAAGTTAAAGGAGTTAAAGGAAAACATTCCTGGTTCTCCCCAGATAGTACCACCTAGGCAGTCAGCTCCTCTGCTTTCTTCGTAGGCCAGAATTGCGTAACAATTCACCCACCATACCACCCTAGGGTCTAGGATTGATGAACCCTTATAATCTTTGACACAGAAGGAAAGTGGCAAATATGCAACGTGCTGCCATGTGTCCCCACAACCCACAGGAGGCACGCTGATCAGTTCCGAACGGCTTACACTTCTTTCCTCCACCCCAGCGCTGCTGAGAAGGGACCGATTCTGAATCCTTCTCAATCGCCAGCTCTATCGATTGATTATACTTGATTGAGGCCTTGGCACTCAAAGTGTGGTCCATGGACTGGCAGCTCTGGAGCTGGTTAGAAAGCCAAAGAAGCTCAACTCAGCCACAGATCTACCAAAGCAAAATCTGAACTTGCACAAGCTTTTAGGTGACCCACGTGCACACTGAACTTTGGAAAGCTCTGGGTAGATGGTTGGCACAGTCACTCCACAGCAGTGACAGTGGTGGGGAGTGGAGAGGTCTTGAGACGGAAGCCAACCCTCTTGGTTAACCCATGGCATTAATTAGGGCTGTGACTTGGGGCAAGTCACATACACTAGACTCGGCTGGACACTCCTCCGGAGTTTGATGTCTAATTCACCTCTGTATCCTTGGTGCCTTGGGTATGTAGGATTTCAGGAAGTGCCAGGGAAAGAAAGTCCTTGTGGGCCTCAGTTTCCTCACCCGCCAATGGAGGTGTGCTGAAGAATGCACACACTGAGACTCTTGTGCATCCAGGAGGCCCCGAAGGAAAGGAAACAGGAGTGGCTGGCTGAGGGCAGGAAGGAAGTGAGTGAGCCCGCCCCCCACCCACCCTACCCCTGCACACTGCTTGGGCAGGCCCCGCCCAACTTTCCACACTCCTTCTTGCCCCAGGTGCCCAAAGCTTCCCTTAGTTCCTGAACCAGGCCTGGGCACCCTGGGGCTCTTCCCTCCTCTCTCCAGCCCCACATCTGAGCTGCCCTTCCCCGAGGCACAGAGCACATTTTGATTTTAACTGTTTCATTGCCAATCTTTATAGGCAAACCACAGAGTTCCTACCCCACTCCTGAGCACCCTGCTCCCTCCCACCCCTCTCCAGACTGAAGAGGTGTCTTCCCTGAGCTGAACCTAGGGTAGTTTTGCAAACACTCAGCTTCTTCCTTCCCACCTGGAGCCCCAGAGAGCCTCCCCTCCCCTCTCCTGGAAAGCTGCTTCTAAAGGTAGAGGATTTTATAAAAAGGGGTGGGGAGTGCAGGGAAGGGCCAGGAAAGAGACCAAGACACCCTTAGCTACTTGAGGACCTTCACTTTAATCTGACCCAACACGGAGTGTCTCCACCTCCCTGGGCTGGAGCAAAGGCAGCCTTATCCTCCCACCAGGATCAATTCTCCTTCATGTTTTGATAAAATAAAGCTGTTGGCTTCTTGGGGTTCCCAGGTGAACCGCACTGATTGATTTGACAGAAGGATACTTTACCTTAAGCACGAGTTAAGCACTTAAACTAATATTTGAAAAGTGCTGTGGTCCTTGTGCTCTTGTTGAATTAATAGCATAGGTTATTGGAAAGTCACAGAAAAAAAAACAGACACGGTCACCCTTCCTTCAGTATCTGTGGAGAAGTGGGTCCAGGGCCCACGTGGGTACCAAAATCCACAGATGCTTATAATCTACGCACATCCTCCCATATACTTCATTTAAATCATCTCTAGCTTACTTATAATACCTAACATAATGTAAATGCTATTTAAATTGTTATACTGTGATTTTTAAATTTTGTATTTAAAAAAATTTTTTCAGATATTTTTGATCAAAGGTGAGTTGAATCCACAGATGCCAAACCCTTCTCACCAGGGAGGGGAGGGGAGTAGAAGGCCAGGCTGACTGTGTATGAGACTAGGCACTGCAAATGCATGCCTACAAAGTCATCCACCAACTAACCTGGCAAGTTATCCACCAATTCAAAACATTCAACAAATGAACCAACCAATCACAGCAGAATAATGGCCATGAACTTGGGCTGGACAGGCTGCCTCCATGGCTGGGCTCCCGTCAGCACTGGTTGCAGGCCTGAGGAATGACTTACATGCTAATTAATTGGGGCCTCGACTAAAGATTTTACCTTCCCTGTAGGTCTGTGGATTGAAAGTGAGAAAAGTCAGGAGCCCCAGTGCCCCTGAAGGTGAACTGACCAAGAGTCCTGAGCTGTCAAGAGTGCGTGATGACATTCCCACACAGCATTTACGTGTGGGTGGCTTGTGGAGATATCACTGTCAGTCTTGTTCTCATTACTGTCAGCAGCGATACAGTTAATTTTCCCCTTTGCCCTCTTTTCTGGAAACATAGTTAGGCCTTTTAGTTCTGGAGTTTGGTGCTATCCTTGCTAAAGGAAGAAGGATCCAGAATTTGTTTTCTAACTCCCAGGCTCAGAGAGCTGTGGGGCCCTTTGTCTGAAAAGGAAAAGTTTCCAGTCCACAAAGGACAGAGGGCAGAAGGTATGGCTTGACCTGGGAGGGTGTGATTAGGTGAGCAGTTTGGGGGAGGCGGTCCATGTATGCCGGAGACCTGAGCCCCAATTTTTCAGAGTCCCTGTGAGGAAGGATGGCTTCTTGGTGTGCCAGGGGAAGCTGGACTCTAGGGTCTTGCTACTCAAAGTGTGGTCCACGGCCAGCAACGTCAGCATCACCTGAGAGCTCATCTGAAACGCAGAGTCTTAGGCCCTTATCAGACCCACTGAATCAAAATCTGTGTTTTCACAAGATCACCAAGTGATGCGTGTATGTGTTAAGGTCTGAGAAGCACGTCTTTAGGTTATGCTGTTTGGGAGGCCCAGCAGAGATGCCTGGACCAACTCAGCACAAAGGAAGAAAGTGGGGTTGCAACATGAGAATGTTCCCTGCTCTTCTCGGACAAGATACTTTAGAAGCAGTGATCACAAGCCATTCCCCAGTTTTCTGGACTAGCGTTTCCATACAATCCCGGGAGAGACCCCAAAACATGATCAAAATGGAACATTCTATCAACCCTAAATGTGATGGTGTGAACCAGGTTTAGTGAATTTATAAAATACAAGGAAATCTGCTGTGTCTTTCCCCTGAATGCTGTGGAAGAAATCCATACACTTTATCTGGTTCAATGGATTTCCAGACAAGCTGTGCATGAATACCTATTTCCTGCTATCACCATGCACAATAGATTTTAATTCTTATTGTTGAAAATATGACCAAATCATGTGTCACCCAGTGAGGCTGTCTGGATGCTGAAGGCTCTCACCGCCCCAGGTCTGCCCAGGACCAAGAATGTAGAAAGGCAGAGAGAAGCCTGCTTCTCCGTGTAATGCCGAGGCTATCTTGTTAAATGTCCCCTGCTCATTTCTTAGTAACCTGATCTAATGGCAGCAAAAACACCCGTTAACTTAGGGGGTTATTTTGTGCAGTTCTGCTTAGTCAAGAGTTTCCTGATTTAATACAAAAGGCTTTCATGTTTTAAAACAAATATTCTATAATTATGAATTTTAAAGAATATGTAGTACAAATTCAGAACAGATTCCCTTATAGAAAAGTTTCAAAGAAATAGTATATGGTATTAATATAATAATAATGGCAAGAAGGATGACAACATTTATGGACTGCTTACCATGTTCCAGACACATTTAGTCCTCAACTAACCCTATGGGTTAAGTTATAGTATTATCCACATTTTAAAGACGAGAAAACTGAGACTTAATTTCTAATTAAGTAGTTGTGTGAGCGTCAGATAGCCAGCCAGAAGCATGAAAAACATCTTGAAGTGAACGTCGCTTAGCCTCACTGCTCTTGTCTGTGAAATGAGAACAATAATCCCTACACTGATGTTATTAGTAATAAAGACAATACCGTTGACAGCCAGTTATAGTGTAGGCATTCAATGTGACACCTACTTTAAAGGGACACAACTGCTTCTTTTAATTTACATAGGTTTAGGGGGTGCATGTGCAGATTTGTTACATGGATATACTGCACAGTGGTGAAGTCTAGGCTTTTGTGTAACCCTCACCCAATTAGTGTATGTAGCACCATAAGGTGATTTCTCATCCCACACCCCCTCCCACCTTTCTGAGTCTCCAGTATCGATTATTCCGCTTTCTATGCCCATGTGTACTCATTATTTAGCTCCCACTTACAAGTGAAAACATGTGAAATTTACTTTCTGAGTTATTATTATTTCACTTAAGATAACAGCCTCCAGTCCCATCCACGTTGCTGCACAAGACATGATGTCATTCTTGTTTATGGCTGAGCAGTGTGGACTCGGCTTCTTGATCTACAACAGGAAGGCATTCCCTGAGGCTCTTCCTCGCTGCAGGAAACTATCAAGGGCTTAATTCTTACAATCAACTCCCTGAAAAAACTAATAGAGAGCAAAGTTATTATTTTCTTCCAAGCTTCCCTCCAAAATACTCAATGAGGACTTGAAAACAATATTAAGGCATGGTCGGACGTTTTCTACGAGAGAAATAATATACTTTTATTTCTTTCCTCTGGTAGGAGGGGGAGGATCAAGGAAAGAGGGTGGAGGAAGAACAGAAAAGCAGAGGTTGAGCTGGTGTCGATCTTTTCCAGGGGCTCGCTGGTGGGAGCTCCTTCAGGCTGGAGAACGGAGGCCTGACAGCAGCAAACAACCCACATACCAGAGAAATCAACCATCACCCTATACTGGGAATGGAGGCTTGCTATGGTTGGAACGTTGGTGTCCCTCCAAAATTCATGCTGAAACTTAAACCCCAATGTAATAGTATTAAGAGGTGGGGGCTGTAGGAGGTGAATAGTCCATAAGGGCTGCAATGGATGGGATTAGTGCCCTTATAAAAGCTCTTGAGGGAATGAGTTCATTCCTTTTGCCCTTTTGCTCCTCTGACATGTGAAGACTCAGCATGAAAGTGCCATCTATGAAGCAGAGATCGAGCCTTCCCCAGAAACCAAATCTGCTAGCACCTTGATGTGGATTTCCCAGCCTCTCAAACTGTGAGAAATAGACTTCTATTATTTATAAACTGCTCAGTCTAAGGTATTTTATTACAGCAGCAGGAACAGACTAAGACAAGGTTAAAGATGCCATACCTGTTGCAAATCCATTTTTAATCCCCGAAGATACACAAAATCAAAAGACCATAAGAGGATATTATTACCAAGTTGAGAAGTCATAAAAACCAATGTAACATGCTTTCTTGTGAAATGTGTTTTAAAAACAGCCAACCATAGACACCACAGCCTTTGAAAGGATAATAAAGAAATACTATGAACAGCTCCACACGCATAAGTTTAGCAACTTAGATGAAATAGACCAATTCCTTGGAAAAAAACTACCAAAACTCACCCAAAATGAAACAGATAACCTCAATAGTCCTGTAACTATAACAGAAATTGAATTATAGTTAAAAAATCTTCCACAAAAGAAATCTCCATGCCAAGATGGTTTTAATGAAAAATTCTACCACACGTATTTTTAAAAAGACTAAATATGCACACTCTCTTCCAGAAAATAGAAGACAAGGAAATATATCCCACTTAATTTTATGAGTCCAGTTTTACTCTCATATCAAAACCAGACAAAGACAGTACAAAAAATTGAATCTATAGACCAATCTGTCATGAATTTAGATGCAGAAATATTTGACAAAATATTAGCAAATTGAATCCAGAAATTATATACCACAACAAAGTGGGATTTATTCTAGGTATGCAAGACAGGTTCATCATTCAAATAATTATTCAAAAATAGCTCCTGTAGCAATAAGCTAAGAAGAAATATCATATGATCATATAAATTGATACAGAAAAAGTATTTGACAAACTCCAACACCAACTCATAATAAAAATTCTCAGCAAGTTAGGAATGGAAGGGAATCACTTCAACCTTATAAAGAGCATCAACAAAAAACCTACAGTTAATATCATACTTAATGAGGAAAAACTGAATGCTTTGCCCCTAAGATCAGGAACAAGGCAAGTCAAGGATATCCACTCACACCATAGGATTCACCATATTACTCAAAGTTCTGGATTCTGTAATAAGCCATGAAAAGTAAATAAAAGTCATATTGATTGGAAGGAAGACATTATACTTACCCTATTTGCAGTTGATGCCATTGTCTACATAAAAAAAATCCTAATAAATCTACCAAAAACTCCTATAAATAATAATTTAGTATATTAGTCCACAAGGGCTACCATAACATAATGCCACAGACTATGTGGCTGAAATAACAGAAATTTGTTTTCTCACAGTTCTACAGGCTGGAAGTCCAAGATCAAGGTGCAAGTAAGATTGCTCTCTAGTGAGGCCTCTCTCCTTTGCCTGCAGATTGCTGCCTTCTCACTATGTCCTCATATGACCTTTCTCTGTACACATACATTCCTGGAGTCTTTTCCCCTTCTTATAAGGACATAAATCCTATTGGAATGGAACTCCATCAGTATGACCTTATTTAACCTTAATTACCTCTTTAAAGCCCCTATCTGCAAATATAGTTACACTGGACATTAGGGCTTCAACATATGAATTTTGAAGGAAAACATAATACTAAGGAAAACAACACTAAGTCATGTTCCAGGATACAAGGTTAATATACAAAAATCAATTGCATTTCTAAAGACTAGTAATAAACAATTTAAAAAACCACAGAATTAGTGTGTACAAGAGCTCCCCCCAAAAGAAAATGTGTAGGTATAATTCTAACAAAATATACATAGAATCTATGTGCTGAAAGCCTTAAAATGCTGATGAAATAAATCAAAGCAGTCCCCAATATATGGACAGACATACTATGTTCATGGATTGACAGCCTCAACAAGAAAAGGGCGAATTCTTTCCAGATTGATCTATGGTTTTGATGAAATTTTAATCAAAATCCTAGCAGAATTTTTTTGTAGATATGTGACAAACTGATTTTGAGATTCATATGAAAGGCAAAGAAACTAGAATAGCTGAAAGAATATTGGCTTTGGAAGAATCTCACTATCCAATTTTAAGTCTTACTATAAAACTACAATAATCAAGACAGTGTGATGTTGGCAGAGGGAGAGATATATAGATAAATAGAACGGACTAGAGAATACAGAAATAGACACAAATACAAGAATTTTTGTCAATTGTGCAGAAGCAGTTTAATGTCGAAATTATAGCATTTTCAATAAAATGGTCTTGACATTCACGTACACAAACGGACCTCAACCTTGCAGCTACATGTAACTGTGTAACTAGGTCTTAGGCAGTGGGATATAAGTAATTCCTTCAAAATGAAGCTACTGAGATCTTCCCTATCCTCCATCCCCTCTCCTGGAGGTGGCGCTGGTGAGCTATTTTCAACCACAAGGTTGAGGACAACTGGACAAGAGCCTTAGACCAGACAAAGACAGCCACCTGTTGAGAAAGGTAGACATGCCAGGCCAGTTGGGAACCTGGAGGACCTCATAAAGTCGAGCCCATCTTTCTTCCCTGGACTATACCTGAGGAGAAAATAAAATTTATGTAAGCTAATGCACTTGGGGATCTCTTTGTTATAACTAATACACATATTCATTGCAGAACATATAAAAGTTATCCAGTGTCTCACCACACATACTTTGATCTCACCTTGGCTCTTTTAATATCCTGGTAGAGTGACATAAAAAAAAAAAAAAGTCAATGAGGGTGAGCTTAACTGGTATTGTGGCAGATTTCTTAAAGAATCACGGAATTGGGGTTTGGGTAAAAGTATGTCATTCCTTTTCAGGGCTTAGATTGCAATAACTCCCCTGGAGATTGTGCCAGTAATACATTACTACTCAGCGCAAGAGTCTAGCAGATTCTGATTGGTTGACAGCCAAGCAGACAGCCCCTGCTGAGGACGTGTCCCTACCCCATACTTAGTGAGAGGCATTAGTACAATACAGTAGTTAAGACATGGGTACAAGTCCTAGCTTTGCTTCTTACTACCTGTGTAACCTTGGGTAGGTGGCTTAACTTGTTTGGATTTCAATTTCCTCTTTTCTAAAGTAGGAATAAATAGCAGCACCTCCCTCCTAAGGTTGTTGTGAGAATTTAATGCGATGATAGGCGTGAGGATGTGGCACAGTGCCTGGCACACAGTAAGTACCCCTACATGCATGCTATTCCATCACTTGTGCAGGCACCACAGGTGAGTTAAGTGCCTGCTACTGCAAGGCGCCTTTCTAGGCACTGGGACATAGCAGTGAATCACACAAAAATGATCCTTGCTCTCATGAATCTCACTTTCCAGAGGACGGGAAGGACAATAAACAAAATTTTAAAATAATAACTGATCTGATGAACTTAAGATGGATAGAGAGTGACTTATTGCTAGTCATGATAATAGCTTCAGCATGTGCGAGGATGTCTGGATCCGGTTTCCTGCTTTGGTTCTGGCAGGGCTTGTGCTAAAGCCTGGGCAGAGAGGACGGCAGTGAATGTGGACAGGAGAACTCACACAGTGTACAACTTTGTGAGCCGTGGCAGGCGTCCCACTGAGGGGCGTTAAAAATTCTCCTCTGGGGACAAGGCTGAAACCTTCACCTGCCAGAGTCCTGCGACCACAGGGCAAGGGGAAGAGCCTGGATTCCAAGGGTGTGGGCAGGAGGCAGAGGCCAGGGGTACACCAGCAAGGTTTCAGATCTCCTGGGCCCTCTTGCAAGAGCCCAGGTGGCCCTCTTTGGGGACCACTAGCAAGCAGAATTAATTTTTCCTAACTGGTAGATGGCAGGATGTTTCTATTGAGAAAGAATTTCTCTATTCATGAATCAAGAACTAAACAGCAGTTCTGAACCTGTTTTTCATCAGAATCACTTAGATCTTTAAAAACAAGAACAACAACACCCAAGCCATCCCATTCCCAGAAAGTCTGATTAGTGTAGCTCAGGGATGGAGACTGGGCATTCTTGCAGTGTTCCCATGAGATTTTTTTGTGCAGTCCAAGTTGGGAGTGACTAATTTCACCCTTAAACTAAATCATGAGCCACCTCATGCTCCCAGACAGGAAAGGTCCAGAAGCCATTGTCAGGCCAGCTTGTCACTTCCCTCCACGGAGTTTGGAGAAGGGTGGCCACGGTGGAGGACTAGAAACATCCCCATGGGAGAAACAGGCAGGCTCCCAGCGGTGCAGAATTCCCTGGTCATGCCAGCCTCCACCCTCTGTCCAGCAATCTCCCTCCTCTCTCAGTCTCTCCAAGGTCCAACCAATCCTCAGGCTTTCCACGTCCAAATCTCTACTCCCACAAGAGCCTCTGCTTTCTTTGTAATCTGGTCCCTCTCAGTAGTAACAGAACCTTACAGTTTATAAAGTACCATTGCACATATTTTGGTATTTAATATTCACAGCACCCTATGAAACAGATATTATTATTTTACAAAGAGAGAAGCCACAACTTTAGAATATTAAATGGTTCACAAAGGCTCCTGAGCCCATAACCGGCAGATCCAGAGCCCAGGTCTCCTTCCTGCAAAGGGCTCTCAATTTCTACCCCAACTGGCCAATTTCCTTAGTGTCCTACTGCCTGACCATTTAATTTCTATACGTGTCAAGGTTGTTGGTTTAATCTTTCCAAAACTTGATCATAAAATTCACATTTTGTTTGCTTCTTTTGTCACCCTTGTGTTAAAATAATTCATTCATGATAGTCCCCATTCAAATGCATCTGTTAAATATCTATTGTTTACCTAGTGCCAATTGAAAATGATGTTATTTACCAAAAAAAAAAAGAATTCATAATTTATTTTCTGGAAAAGATTGACTACACAAAGTAAGGCACACTTTTCTAGCTTTAGTTCTAAATTCTAAATTTAGACAGTTGACAACAAATGTGAGCCGGGCTGATTTGGTCTTTCCTGATTGGTTTGCTGAAGGCACAGAGGTTCAAGATCACAGGGGTTTGGGATTATGAGAGTTTGGGTACCGTGGTGTTTTTAACAATGCCCTTCATGGAGCCGAATGGTTTCCCACATAAGCTCCTGTGCACTGGCATCATTTAGTGTGTGTGCCGAAAAGTCTGGGAACAGCAGCAAAGTACTTTCTCTGGAAGGTCATCAGCCCCATTGCTTTAACATTTCCTTGCGGGAAAATTACAAATGATTAATCAAAGATGCTGAACCACCTGGGAGAGATAGTTAAATGATTTGTACATTGAATAAAAAACACTGCCTTTGTCTCCTCCCCAGGATGACTTTTCAGGGGCCCATCCCTTTAAAGTGCATTGATAGAAATGATCAGAACCAAACCATTAGGCAATTGCTCATTTCATTCAAATCCCAAGGACACTGGCACAATAGGCTTGGCATGGGACATCTCCTAGTTTCCTCTCACGTAGCTCAGATTTCTTCATCATTCACAGCAGTCAAGCTAAGCAGCTCTGTCGCTTGGAGAGAACTGGTGGGCTGCCAGCTGCCGCATTGTGTGGACCGGGAGATATTTCCAATTAGAGGAGAGTGGGAGGCTGCCCGAGATGATGGGAAGATGACTACTCCTTCGCACTACAAAAGGGAAAACAATATGACCCTCTGGGGAGAGTTCACAGTTGAGAAATAGCTGCACTTCCACTCAGTTGCCTGCGAGGGCCTCTTGCAGCAGACCAGAATGCAGCTCTCCTCCCTCCCAGCTGAGCCCAGCGGAAGGTGGGGAGCCCACCCTGGACCCTCAGCTCCCAGAGCCTGGCTGCTGCTGGTCTCCTGCCTTTGCAGTCTCTCTCCCACCCTGGATGGGACCAACAGCGGATTGGACACTGCAGAAGAAAAGAAGCATCAACCTAAAGATGAAGACGTAGCAAAATAAATTATCCAAAATGTAGAGCATGAGACAGAGAAGAAAAAAAATTTTTTTAATGAATAAAACGTCAGTGACTTGTGAGACTCATCAGGCAGTCTAACATACACGCAATTAGAATCCCCATAAAGGGGAAGGAGAGGGGGAAGGAAAAAATACACGAAGAAATTATTTTTTCCAAATTTTATAAAAACTATAAACCCTGAGACCCATGAAGATCAACAGACCCCCAAAGAGGATAAACACAAAGAAAATGACACCAAATGACACCATAATCAAATTCCTGAAACCCAGTTGTAAAGAGTTTCTTAGAAGCAACCAGACCCCCCAAAAAACCACTTTAAAGACAAAGAAACAAAGATAAGAAGAGCTTTAAATTTCCAGAAAGAAATTATAAGAAAATACAAGAGAAAGAAACAAAATATTTAAAGTAATACAACAAAAAAAGTTCACCCTAGAATTAGATACCCAGGAAATATCTTCAAAATAAAGAGAAACTGAAGACTCTTCAGACAAAAAAAATAATAATAATAAGCTGAGATAATGTTTCCTCAGTAGACCTGCGCTGTGAGAAGTGGTAAACAAAGTTCTCCAAGGTGAAGGAAAATGAAAGCAGATGGGAACTTGCATCTATATAAAGAAGTGAGAAGCAAGAGAAATTTTAAATATGTGGGTAAATATAAAATACTTTTTTCTTTGTTAAAAAAAAAACCTCCTTAAAAGATAATTGACAGTTTAAAGCAAAAATAATAACAATATATTCTCTGCCTCGAGGAGGGAGGGCAATATATGTAACCGTAATATTTGTACCCCCAAAATATGCTGAAAGAAAAAAAAAAAGAAAAAAAACCCAATATATTGTGCAGTATATAACACAAGTGGAAGTAAATGAATAACAATTGCACAAAAGATGGAGGAGGGAAGTACATTGCAAGGTCCTTATCTGTGAGGAGGTATGATATCAATCAAAAGTAGACTTTGATAATTAAAGGTGAGTAGGATAAATCCTAGAACAAACACACACAGAATAAAACAAAAGATATAGCTAATAAGCCAATGGTGGAATAATAAAATATATTTACTATAAAATGAGGAGGAAAAGAGAAAAACCGAATAAAGAAGAGATGGAAAGTATTTATAAAAAATTAAAAAACAAATAACAAGATGGTAAACTTAAACCCAAGCAAATTAATAATTACCTTAAATGTAAATAGTCAACCTGTGCTGTCCAGTACTTAAGCCGCTAGCCATATGGGGCTATTTAAATTAATTTTAAATATAATAAAATCAACAATTTAGTTCCTTGGTCACACCAGCCATATTTCAAGTGCTCCACAGCCATCTGGTTAGTGGGTAGCATATTAGAGCAGTTTTAACATTTCCATCATCACAGAAAGGTCTATTGAAAAGGCTTAGTCTAAGTGCTCCAAGGATAAGCAAGGATTATAAGACTGAATAAAAAAGCAAGAACTATTGTCCAAAAGAACACACACACACACAGGTACTTCATATATATATATATATATATACACACACATACTTATCAAACATAATGGGTGAGATGTGTAACGTTTAGGGGATGGTCATGCTTGAGGCTCTGCCTTGAGGGGGGGCATGGGCAATATATGTAACCGTAATGTTTGTACCCCCATAATATGCTGAAATTTAAAAAAAAAAGTTAAAGAATAGAAAAGATATATTAATACCATGCAAACACTATTCATAAGAAAGCTGCAGTGATTCTATTAATGTCAGACAAAGACATTATTCAGACTTCTGAACAAGGCATATAACCAAGGATAAAGAGGAATATTTCAAAAATGATAAACAGATTAATTCATCAAGAAGACTTAACAATACTGCAAATCTTTGTACTCAGTAACAGAAATTGAAAACCCGTGAAATACTGTACTGCACTTACCCTCCTTGTGTGAAACAACATACGTGGACAAAGCATGTGAAACAATGGTTTTCAAGGCTCTTGGCATCAGGCATCAAAGGACAGTGATCCCTGAGAGACAGGAGGCCAAGGAGGGGAGTCCTACATAATTGCCCATCTCACTGCCCGAAGAGAGTGTTGAGGGATGAGGGAAGAGCCTGGTGAAGCCCCTGAGTGGCAGAGCTGGAAGCGACGGCCCAGGGGGTGGGAGTGGCTGGAGATGACAGGACAGAAGGCCAGAGAAGAGGGGGCTGCACAGAGAGAACTCCAGAGGTCTGCAAGACTCCCCACTGACTATTCCTAGAATGCCGATCCGTGCAAATGAGCGAGGTTGGGGAAGGACCCGCCAGAAAGGAACAGGGGAAACATTACCTGGAGCTCATAAAAGGCCAGAAATCCCTGTTCCAACCAGCCAGAGAGGAAAACCTCATATTTAAGAGGGCACAGGATAGAATATTTCCAAGGGTCTTGCCAACATAGTAGACAAAAACTAGCCCTAAAATGGTTTCACATGGCTATACATATGTCAAAACTTATCAAATTGTACACTTAAGTATGCACAATTTATTGTATGTTAATTATAGCTCAACAAGACTTCTTTTTAAAAGAGATAAGAAAATACATGAACAATGTTACGCCAATAAATTCAACTTAAATAAAATGGACAAATTCCTTGGGAAACAAATACCAAACTACCTCAAGAAGAAATGGACAACTAAAGAATTCTATATCTATGCAAGAAATTGAATTCATAATTTTCTCACAAAGAAAATCAGAGGCCCAGATGACTTCACTGGCATCTGAAACGTTTGAGGAAGAAATGACACCAATCCTGCTCCAGCTCTTTCAGAAATTAGAGGAAGAAACACTTCCCAACTTATTTCATTAGACCAGTATTATTACTCTGATACCAAAACCAGACAAAGACATTACCAAAAAAAGAAAATTACAGACCAACATCCCTCATAAACATGGATTAAAAAATCACAGAAGAATTTAAGAAAATCAATTCCAACAATATATGAAAATAGTAACATTCAGGTTTCATCCTAGGAATGCAATATTTGTTTATCACTGGAAAACTTATCAATGTAACTTACCATATTTACAAAATTAAAAATAAAGCAAAAGCAATAGATACAGAAAAATCATTTTATAAAATTTTAAACCCATTTATTAAAACAAAAACTCAGCAAATTAGGAATAGAAGAGAACTTTCTCAACTTGATCAAAGGCATCTCTGAACAACCTACAATGATGGATAGAGAGTATTCTTCTAAGTTCAGCAACAAAGCAGTGTCTACCCTCACTGCTTGATACAAATCATACTGGAATGATATAATAAAGCAAAGAAAACAAAGATATAAAAGGCATACAGATTGGAAAGGAGGAAGTATAACTGTCATTATTGAGAGACAATATATTTGTATACAAAGAAGATCTGTAGAATCCACAAAAAAGCTACTAGGACTGACAAACTGAAGTTTAGCAGGACCACAGGACAAAAGTCACAGGTAAATAAACACAATGAATTGTACTTCTATTTACTAGCAACAAACAACTGAAAATTGAAATTTAAAAACCATACTATTTGAGGAGAGTGGTAAGGGGAGTGAAAAAAGAAAAAAAATACTATTTGCAATATCACCAAATAACATACATAGTCGGGAATAAAGTTAAACAAAATATATTAAAGAATTATATACTGTACACTATAAAACATTACTGATAGAAATTAAAGAACACTTAAATAAATGGATAGCTCTACCACATCCATGGAAAAGAAGACTTAATATTATTAAGATGGCAATTCTCCCCCAAATTGATCTAAAGATGCAATACAATCTCCATCAAGTTCTCAACAGGCTTCTTTTGTAAATTTTAGATAATTTTGAAATTTATATGGAAATGCAAAGAACCTGGAATATCCCAAGAATTTTGAAAAGAAAGAGCAAAGTTAGAGTCTTTATATTGCCTAATTTAAAGACTCTCTATAAAACCTGCAGTGATCAAGACAATGTAGTATCAGTATAAGAATAGACATATAACATATACCAATAGAACAGAAAAAATGTCTAGATATGAATCCATACACTGTTGGATTTGTAACAAAGAGGCTAAAATAATTCAATAGGAAAAAGATAGTCTTTTCGACATGTGGTGCAAGAACAACTGTATATTCATATTGGAAAAAAATGAAGCTCACCCTCTCCTTCTCAGAATAAACAAACAAGCTCAAAGTAAAACCCAAAATGGATCATAGACCTCAATGTAAAAGCTAAAATCATAAAGTTTTAGAAGAAACCATAGGAGAATATGGAACTGATCTGGGATTAGACAACAGTTTCATAGACATGACACAGAAAGCAATAACCATGAAAGGAAAAATTGATACATCACATTTAATCAAAATTTAAAACTTCTGCCCATGAAAAGACACCACTGGGAAAGTGAAAAGGAAAGCTACAGATTGTGATAAAATGTTAGCAGAAATTTTATCTGACAAAAAGGGCTCATATGCAAAAGAAATAAAAAAAAAAAAACTCCGCAACTCAGAAACAAAAAGAACTCAATTATAAAAGAGACCGGGAGCAAAAGATATGAACATACACTTTGCAAAAAAGATGTACAAAAAGCAAATAAGCTCATGACAAGATACTCAACGTATTAACAATCAGGTAAATGCAAATTAGAATTACAGCATATCAGTACACAACCACCAGAAAAGCTAAAATAAAAAAGATTGGTGATGTGAAGTGTGGTGGCCAAATTCTAACACGGCCACCAGGGACCGCTGCTTCATGACATTGTGGAATCCCTCCCCCCCACCCCCGTAGTGGGGGCGGGACATAGGACTTGCTTCTAAGCACTAGAATATGGCAAAGCTGAATGGATGTCACTTCTTTGTTGACATCACATAGACTGTAACCTCCATCTTGCTAGCCGACTCTCTCTAATGACTATCTCCCTTGCTGGGTTTGATGACGTAAGCCGCCACATGAAGAGGCCTGGAGGACGAAAAACTGAGTGTGACCACAGGCCAAGAAGGAGCTGAGTACACGAGGAAGTGAATCCTGCCAACAACCTCAAGAGCTTGGAAGTGGATCCTTCTCCAGTCAAGCCTCAGAAGAGTCTCGCCTTTGAGTGCAGCCTCATGAAAGAAAGACTCTGAAACAAAGGACCCACATAAACTGTGCCACGATTCCTGACCTGCAGAAACTGTGGGATGATAAACGTATGTTCTTTAAAGCCTCTACATTTGGAGTCATTTGTTACGCAGCAATAGATAACTAGTAGGTGGAACGATTGGAATTGTCATACATTTACGGTGGACTATGAAATGGCACAACCAGTTTGGAAAACAGTTTGGCAGTTTCTTACGAAGTTAAACATACACTTACCCTAAGACTCAGCAACTGTACTCTAGGTATTGAATTAATAAAAATAAAATATATGTTCATACAAACATACATGAATATTCATAGAAGCTTTATACATAACAGCCCAAATGTCCATCCGTAGACAAATGAATGAAGTGTGGAATATCCATATGATGGGATACTACTCAGCAATAAAGAGGAATGAACATTAATACATGCAACAATGATGAACGTCAAAAGCATCATATTGAAGGAAATCAGCCAGATATAAAAGAGTGCATTATACATGATTTTATTTATATTAAACTCTAGAAAACACAAATATGATCTGTGGTCATAGAAAACATCTGTGTTCATCTAAAACTGGGGGTGTAGGATTAGGATTGACAGCAAAGGCTCACAGGGGTGATGGCTTTTAGGGGTGATGGACATGTTCTACATCTTGACTGTGATGGTATTTACAATCAACTGTCAAAATTTTTTGAACTATTTACTTAAAATTGGCACATTATATTGCATGCAAATTATTCCTCAACAAAGTCAATTTTTAAAAAAATGATCTCAAAGTAGATTAAAGACTTAAACTGTAAAATTCCCAGAAGAACACACAGGAGGAAAGTTTCATGACATTGGTATCGGCAATGATTTCTTGGTTATGACACCAAAAGCATAGGCCACAAAAGCAAAAATGGACAAGTGGGAGGGAGTACCTGAAACTAAAAAGATTCTGCACAGCAAAGAAACAATTAACAGAGTGACAAAGGCAGCCTATGGAATGGGAGAAAGTATTTTCAAACCATATTCTGATAAGGGATTAATATTCAAAATATATATAAAAAAATTCCTACAACTCAATAGCAAAAAAAACAAAATAACCTGATTGAAAAATGGGCTAAATACCTGAATAGACATTTCTCGAAAGAAGACATAAAAATGGCTAACAAGTATAAGAAAAGATGTTCAGAGTCACTAGTCATCAAGGAAATGCAAGTCAAAACCACAACGAAATATTACCTCACACCTGTTAAGACGGCTATTATCAAAAAGAAACCTGAAAGATAAGTGCTGGGGAACATGGGGAAAATTGGAACCTTTATACACTGCTGGTATGAATGCAAAGTGGTACAGCCACTATGGAAAACAGTATGTCAGTTCCTCAAAAAATTAAAAATAGAACTAGTATATGGTCCAGCAATCTCACTTGTGGGTATTTATCCAAAAGATTAAAATCAGAATCTCAAAAAGATGTCTGCACTGCCATGCTCATTGCAACATTATTCCCAACCGCCAAGATGTGGAAACAACTTAAATGCCCATTGACGGATAAATGGATAAAGAAAATATGGCGCACGTGTACAATGGAATATTATTCAGCCTCAAAAAAAGAAGGACATGCTGCCATATGTGACAACGTGGATGAAACTTGGGGACATTATGCTTAGTGAAATAAGCCAGTGACAGGACAAATATTGCATGATTCCACTTACATGAGGAATCTAAAATGTCAAACTCATACGAGCAGAAAGTAGAATGGTGGCTGAGGAGAGGGGAAAATGGGAAATTGCTACTCAGTGAGTATAAAGTTTCAGTTCTGCTAGGTGAATGGATTCTAGAGATCTTCTATACAACATATTGTGTACAGTTAACAATACTGTATTGTATACTGAAAAATTTGTTAAGAGGGTAGATCTCATGTTACGTGTTCTTGCCACAATTATTTAAAAAAATAGATCTTCCAATGGGCCTTTTACCCAAGCTCTATCAGCTACTGAACCTAGACCAGGTTCAGCTGTACAACCCTGGAACCCTGGACTTCCCTCTGCACGGCACTTTCACAAGTGTGTGTCATCACTTGCTTAGTTGTAGGTCTTCCCTTCTAGAATATAAGCCTGTGAGTCCAGGGCCTGCAGCCGCCTCGCTCACTCCTGCCTCCTCAGTGCTGACAGCGCCCGGCCCAGGACAGACACTCGGTAAATATTTGTGGAATAAATGAAACTATGCAGTTTTCTGACATTCTGACATTACGTGGGGTGAGTCAGTCTTAACTGGGCTCGTTTGTGGTTTTCGTAAAATTCCCCATTGAAGACTGCGCATTCCATCTAGACGGAATTTTCTATAGACATGCTCTATTTCTGTGCCAGGTCCCTCTAATGAACAATTGTGATCTAAACTCTGCCAGAAGCGGCCCAAACTAAGAAAACCATCTCCCCCTCTCCCTTCTGTCCGGGCAGGCTACTCCTCACATTTGACAATGCCCAGTCTTGATTAGCAACAGCTGCACTGAGCTGCTTTTCATGTTTCAGTTTTAGGGGATCGAGGAAGGTTCTCACCAGTTGTCCCAGGCAGGATTGGGGATTCCTTTCTCTGTGACCTCCAAAGCCCATTGTTCTTACCTGTAGCCTAAAACCAGACGATTGTGTTGTCATTATTGTTTGTGTATCTGACACTCTGGCCAAGTACGATCTTTGTAAAGAGGGAGTCAGAATTATCTTTTTAGCTCTCATTTTGTTCATGTATTTCAACATTTCTGAGCACCTACGGTCCAGCTGGTATTGAACTAGACATATCCTTAACATGGCTCACCGAGTACAGGGCAGGCTTTCGATAAATGTGTGCTGCTCTTAGTCTCTGTGGCGGGAGTCCTGATGGTGGTATCCCCAGTTCCTTGGGAATCCAGGTTGCTACTTTCAGAACAAAAGTTTCCCCTGGCCTGCCCAAGGGGGCCTTACAACTAAATAAAATGCAGTGGCTTTTAAAAGATACAAAGGAGGACCCAGTGGCAGACTCCTGGCTGCTTTCTGAGAATCCTCCTCTCCTTCTTCTTTAGTAATGGAATCTGGATTTTAACTAGGGCACATTACCACCTACCCAAAAGACTATTTTTTCCCCAGGTCCTTTGCTGCTAAATGTAGCCATGTGATTAAATTTTGGCAAATAAGATAAAAACGAAATCTTTATGTCAGTTCCAAGATCTCTTAAAGAGAGCGGGCATGCCCTTCTTCACCCTTACCCATCCACTACCTGGAACAAAGATGTGATAAATGGAGCTGAGCAGCCATTTTGGACCATGAGGCTAGAGGCCAAACACTGGAGATGACAGACTGGAGAGCTAGAAGGAGCCTGGGTTCTAAGGACTTGGTGAAACTCTCATGTCAGCCCTGGACAGGCCATGTTCAGACTTCTTTCATGTTAGAGGACAATAAACTGTGATTGTTTTAGCTACTATTACTTTGGGCTTCTAAAAATATAGCACTCACCTGAGAATAATGCTTTAATTCCACCTATAGACTTTTTTCTTTGACTTAAGGGTTATAAGCTTTTAAGTTAAATGCAATTACACAGACTTCTATTTAAGTCTTGAAGGTGTCTGGCAAGTTGAAGGATGTGTAAATGAGGGGGAAAATCTATAGATGGCAGAAGAGGGAAGAGATGCACTGTGAGAGATTGACATCTAACTGTTGCTATGTCATCCTGTTATGCTTAGGACACAATCCTACTTCTTCCCCAGAACTACGAGGTTCCCTATGATCAGCCCTCCGCCCTTCTCTCCAGCATCTTGCCCTTGTTCACACAGCTCCAGCCACACTGGTACTCTCTCTGCTTCTTGCAGTGTTTCACGCCCTGCTGCCTCAGGGCCTTTGCACTGGCTGCCCCACAGCCTGGAAGGTTCTTCCTCCATATTTTCACATGGCTGCCTCCTGTTTGTCATTCAGGCTTCAGCTTACAAGTGACCTTCTCAGAAAGGGCTTCCTTGATGTACAACTTACCTCACCTGACATTTTGCAATGTATGTATTTATTTATGTCTGTCTGCCCCTTACACACCAAGTGCATGCACATTCGACAAGTCACTGGACTTACCCTATTCACCACCGTGCCCGAGAACTCCAAACGAAGCCTGGCACATGCATGTTTGTTGAACACGTGTCGACTGATTGAACACAAGACTGCACAGGAAGGGCCTTCTTCCTGACACAGCTGCTGCTCTGCTTTTGCTCATTCCTACTTGGCTTTCTGTTTTTAACACGTCTTTCTCTACATCTCAAAAAAAGTATCATGTGCCGAATGGAGCAATTTCTTTTAGGCATAATTTGCATAAACCAATTTTTCTGTAATCCCCGATGGTATCTCGACACTGTCCTACAGTACTCGGGACTGTCATCAATTATTTAAACATCAATAATAATCAGTCCACAACATTCATTCCTGGGCATGGTTTTTAAGGAGCCGGGGATGGATAGAATGTGAGAGCCTGACCATCGAAGGGGAAGGAGTATCCCCCAACGGAGAAAACACACAGAAAGAGGAGATGAAGGTAGATAAAATTTAATTTCTAACTCACAGCTTTGCATAGTCTACTATTGGAGATGGAAGTTCAGCAATCCGTGAGAGAGACTCCAAATACCAGTGGCTTACGTAAGTCTGAGCTGATAGGATAGCTCTGCTCTACGAAGGCATCAGAGACTCAGCCTTCTTCTACCTTGTTGCTCTGCCACCGCTAGGATGCTGCCCTCACTGGTGAACCCCAAACCAACTTATCGCCTATTTGGCCCTTGGGAAGATGGAAGGGGCAGGGAGGGGCACTTTTTTTGCAAAAGACACACACCACCTCTGCTCACATCCCATTGGCCGGAGCCCAATGGCATCGCCACATGCTGGGAAGTAAGTCTCCTGTCTGAACAGCTACATAAGCCACAAATCAGGGGCTCTACTAAAACAGAAGGGGACCATGGAGACAGGGTCGCCATCAGCAGCATCTGCCCCATGCAGTATGTCTTGCTTAGGAGGATTTTTAATGAACAGCCCACAGAGGCATGCTTATAAAAAAGATACATAAAATATACCCACACACATTTTTCTACCAGCCTGTGCTTTCCTGGGAAACCCAAGTGTGGTAACATTCAGGAAATCTAACTGTTTTTCCATTCCTACAGCACCTTACTATTCACATTGGCCAAGACTGGGTCTCAGTTTTCTGGCCCAAAGTATCTACATCACAAAACTTGTTTTCCTATGGACATGCTACTTGAGTTCCCTCATCTATTAATACTACAAGACACATTACACCTTAATAGAACTCATGGCTAAAGAGGGGGTCACTTGAGGTGTCACAAAAACTATGGAAAACTGAAAAGCCCTTACTGGGAAGTGTGTAGACCCAAATGAGCTGACAGTTGGCCATGAAAGTCAAAGTTGCCCTGAGTGCAATGATGTCTTTTTGTCTCTTCCAGCCCTGCTAAAAGCAGACTGTCCCAGGCAACCCAGGTTGAGTTGGTCACTCTACTTTCAAATGAGAGAGTTCCTTACTGGGAAGGAAAGTGGAAGTAGAGAAACCATAGTAGTTTCTCACCCAGACTAACACGATAGAGCCACACAACTCTAACAACCACGGTTTCCCCTGCAATACCTGTGCTCACGCACAGATGGGATCCGGTGAAATTCACAGGCTGCAGTCTGGTAAAATAGGCCTTTGGTGACGATGTCCAGGGAGACAGCTATAACCCGACCGCTGGTGACCTGACCCACACGTCCCCCCCCACCCAGCTTCTGCCTTTATGGTTAAACACCCACATGCTGAGCCCCCCAACAATTGCTTCTATGGCTCCTCTGCCCATCCTGCCAGCAACTCACGGATACGCACTTCTGCATGTGTGCTTCTGCCTCTGTCCCCGCTTCCACCACTCTGCTCGTTGTCCCTGTGTGGTGCTCGGAAGCGGCGGTTAAGTGCACAGTGTGGGAGTCAGGTATGTGGGGTTTCGATGTCACTTCTTTTCAGGAGGCATTTAGGCAAAGCAGACTCTTCCAGACTCTGGAAAATGCGAATAATAATATCTACATAAAAAGGTAGAGAAAGTGACACAGGAAAAGTCTCAATTGACGTTAACGCTCTAGTGCAAGACTTTGCCCTTTGGCCCTGTGTCCCCAGTGCCCGGCCTGAGGTGTTTGTGTCGAAAAGATGAGGCTCTGACTTCCAGAATTGGTTGCTGAGAGCACCTTTCAGTCATCGCAGGGAGACTGCAGAAGTGACAGGTTGTACCTTCTCGGCCCTGAGGGCTGAGTGCTGAGGACATTCTCAAACTCTCCACGTCTAAGAGTGGAGAGAGATTAGGCACACGCAATAACAAAAACCTTCAAAATGGCCAATTCAACAATTGCACTTCTAGGAATTTATGCTACAGAAGTAATTGGAGGTTATACAAACGTGTCTACAGAAAGTTGTCGAGGGAGAACAGTGCTGTTAATCACAGTGAGAATTACCAGTAGCCTACCTGTCCCCGGAGACTGGCTGGCAGGTACATAAGGGAGGTGCCATGCAGACAGGTGGAGCAGCCAGGTCCCGACGTGGCCTGCCTGGGCTGCCCTTACCAGCTGTGCATCCTGTGCCTCTACATCCCCGTCTGTAAAATGGGGCTACAGGAGAGGACACAGACCTTAGACAAGTCTCTGGTGTGTGCTAGGCCTTCAATGTGGGTTAGCTACTAGGATTATTTTCCTACTATTAAAAATCCTATTGTAAAAGGTGAATGACATGAGACATTGTTGCAGAGATATTATTCCTTTTTCTAAAACTGGGTGCAAAAGTGAATGTTTAGCATAACCCCAATTTAAATTCTAAAATGTAGCTTTTAGAACTAGAGGAATAGATACGATAACCAAAAATGATCCCCTCCGGGTGGTGGAGTTACAAGTGGCTTTTTCCTTTCCTTTTTGGTGCTTTTCTGTGTTCTCTCTGTTTCCTTCAATGAATGGTTTCTGGCAACATTCATACTATTAAATAAAATGATAAGCTGGTGGCAGGACAAGCCACAGGGAAACTTGAGCCAGGGAGAGGACCCAGGTCCCGGCCCCTGTCCCCTGTCCCCTTCCTCACACAGATGGAATGAAGGGTGGGCTAGAGGCAGGCTGCCATAGGTCCCCTCCAACTCTGAGCTCCTCTGAAGCATGTGACTCAGACGTAGGGACACATTAGATGCTTGCCAGAGAGGCAGAATTGAGGGCAAGCTGAAAAAAATCATCTTTACTAAGTTAAATGAAAGCTGCTTTCCTCATAAAGGCCAATTCTGACCCCTATTAGTCATGTGTTAAAAATGAGCCAGGTCACCCTAACCTAACTGCCCTGAAGCTGGTACTTACCTTCCTGGTGAGCTCTGAGGGGACGCAAGGGGCCCAGCTTCTGAAAAATATCCTTTCTACCGACTTCTCAGGCGTCTTCTATCTCTGTGCTGTAAGTCCTTTGGGAAGCCATTATCTGTAAGCAGCTCTGTTAACACACAGATTTTTTTCCATGATGGACTTCACTGTGTACCTAGCCAGCCCTACTTATCTCACCCCTCTCCATGGTGGACACTTTGCTGGGCACTGGGGGCGCAGAGTGTCTGAGGTTCGGCCTCTAATTCAGGCACTTGCAGGGTGATGGGAGGCAGAGGGAGGGAGGGAGTGAGGGCGGCCCACGCCAGGCAGGGGGGAGAGGACCCGTGAGCAGCAGGAGGGGCGCGTGTGGGGGAAGGGATGAGGAAGACTTCCTGGGGCAACCGTGTCTGAGGTGGGCAGCCCAACCTAACCATAGAAGGTGGCCCAGGGAGGCTCATTTCTCTCCTGGATCAGATGAGAGTTTCTCCCATATCAGGTGAGCCCCAAACTGCTGGCAAGTAGGGTGATTGGGAGCCCCAAGAACTAAGTAGCGAGGGGCAGTATTCTCTCCCACAGGCCTGAGATTCCCCTCGCCCACCAAGAGAGAGAGGGATGCTCAGAGGGCGCTGCGAAGGGGAAAGCACGCCACAACAAAGGGTCTGGCCCAGGAAGCCTCTCGGTACTCACAGGCCTAAGACTCTTTTCCCTCACCCAGAGGTGCCAGGGCAGCTAGAGGGGATCAGTAGGTGGAATCCTACAATAAGCACCTGGCCCGGGAAGGCTCTTGGTTCCTGTAGGCCTAAGACTCCCTCTCCAACCAATAGATACTCCAGGACCCCAGATGGCCCCAGCAGGGACCATGGGAGCCTGGCAGCCCCAGCTAAATGCTCAGAAGACTTAACAGTCATTGGAAGCACAGTCCTTGCAAGTAGGCCAGTGTCTACAGGCTAAATCTAGACAGGGCGACTGCCTACGAAAATATGAGTTAAATAAGAACAAGAGTCTCCTAACATACTAGGACACAATCGAATGTCGAGGACACAATCGAATATCACCCGCCATACCAAGAACCAGAAAAACCTCAACTTGAATGAGAAAAAACAATAAACTGATGCCAACCCCAGGATGAATCAGAATTTGGACAAGAATTTTAAAGCTGCCTTCATAAAAATGCTTCAATAATCAAATATAAATTCTCTCTAAACAAACGAAAAAACAAAATCTCAGCAAAGAAATAGAAGCTATAAAAAATGAACTGTAGAGGATTGGAGAGCTATTGGTCAAAGGATACAAAATTTCAGTTGGAAAGGAAGAAAAAGTCCAAGAGATCTATTGTACAAAATGGTGACTATAGGTAATAACAATGTATTTTATTCCTAAAAATTACTATGAGAATAGATTGTAAGTGTTCTCACCAACAAAAAATGAGAAGTAATGTGAGTTAATTCATATGTTAATTAGCTCAAGTTAGCCATTCTACAATGTATGCATATTTTAAAATATCATGTATACAACTAATATATTTAATTTTTATTTGTCAATTTAAGAAGGAAGGAAGGGGATAAAAACCAAATGGAAATTATAATACAGAAAAATATAATAACGGATATGAAAAACTTGCTGGGCAATTACAATAGTAGAGTGGAGACAATAAAGGGTAGAATTTGTGAACTTGAAGGCAGATCAATAGAATTTACCTAATAAACAACAGAGAGAAAATACTGAAGAAAAAAATGGAAAACCTCATGAAAAATAAAAAGAACCAATATTCGTATGATTTGTATGATCAGAGAAGAGAAAGAGATTTGGGCTAAAAGAATGTTTGAAGGAATAATGCTGAAAACTTTCCCTAATTTGGTTAAAGACATTAACCTACAGTTTCAAAAAGCTGGAAAAAAAAAAAACCCAAATAGGACAAACTCAAAGAAATTCATGCCAAGACACATCACAATCTGATTTCCAAAAACTAAAGACAAAGAAAAAACTTGAAAGCAACTAGAGAAAAATGATGCATTATCTATAGGGAAACACCAATTTGAGGTACATTTCATCGGAAACCATGGAGGCCAGATGGGAGTGGCACAGCATTTTTCAAGGACTGAAAGAAAAGAGCCGTCAACCATGAATTTTATATCCGGCAAAACTATCCTTCAGTAATGAAATGGGAAATGAAGACATTCTCAGACAAAAGAAAACTAAGAGAATTTGTCACTAGCAGACCTATCCTTAAAGATTGAAGAAAGTTATTCAAACAAAATGATCAATGAAGGAAACCTGGAGCAGCAGGAGGGAACAAAGAATGACAGAAAGAGCAGAAATATGGGTACATACAATAGACAATCCTTTCCCTCATGAGCTTTATAAATCATATTTAATAATTAAAACAAAAATTATAACCACATCTGATACTCAAGGCAATGATATTTAATAATAGGAAAGGTAGAGGGACCTAAAGGGAAGTAAAGCTGCCTTCATAAAAATGCTTCAACAATCAAATATAAATTCTCTCTAAACAAACGAAAAAACAAAATCTCAGCAAAGAAATAGAAGCTATAAAAAATGAACTGTAGAGGATTGGAGAGCTATTGATCAAAGGATACAAAAGGTTCCTGCACTTGAAGTAGAGACATTGATACCACTAGGCTGTGATAACAACCAGAGTAACCACTACGAAATCTATGCAAAGAGCTACACTCAGAAACACTGTAAATAAATCAGTATGGAATCCTAAAATTGTTCAAATAATCACAGGAAAGCAAGAAAAGAGAAACAGAGGAACAAGAACCAGAGGAAACAAATAGAAAACAATAAAATGGCAGACATAAACACCACCTTGTCAATAATTACCTTAAGTGTAAATAATCTAAATATACCAATATGAAGACAGATGACAAAATGGATAAAAAATCATGACCTAACTATACGCTGTTGACAAGAAACTCACTTTAAATTCACTGTAGGAAACAAAGCCCTGAAAGTGGAAGGGGCTTACTTCAAGTTCCAAGGCCAGTTAGTGGCAGGGCAGACTTTAGGATCTAGGTCTCTGCTGTCCCCACCTCCAGCCCCCATGCAGAGCTCCCACCTATTTCACCTTGCTGTCCTCCCTTGACTATACTCTGGAGGTACATTTCCCCTTGCATGTAACAGGAGTGCGGGTGTGGGAGGGGGTCCTTTACCTTTAATGCAATTTGAAATAGAGAAATGTCTCATGTGAACAACCTGGCTGTGGCTCCCTTTCATCACCCTGGAGTACTCCTATCTAGCAGAATTTTTCTTGCTAGTATCGTGTTGCTGTGTTGGATCTGCACCCTCCCTCACCCCCGAACTCTGCCCTTGTTATCCCTTAGATCATTTCGCAGGTGACAGTTACCAGGTGACAGGCTCCAAATTGAAGCAGCCAATCATCCTTCTGACAACTAAAACCGTGCTGCATTGTCTGATGTTGACACGGTGTCGCCTCCATTGCAGGGGAGATGTGGAACTGCATTTTCCAGAATTGCCATCCTGTGTTGCTGCAGGCTAGAGTCTGCCACTGAGAGGAACTGGAGGTGGAGAAGGAGTTATTCTTAGGAGGAGGTTGCACAGATGTGTAAGCAGCCAGCAGGTGGGAGGTTCATGTCAGCTTCCAGGTGAGCATTACCTGCCTGAGAATGTAGGCATGGACCTAGTAGGTGGCAGCTTCTTAAGAGGCCACAGGCTGAAACAGTTTTGCCAGGAGCTTTATAGAGTTTCTTGGGACTCTTACCAGCTCTCAGGTGAGAGAACTGCAGGCTGAGATTTTGGGGAGTGGCTTCTCTGACCTCTGCTACCCCGGTCTCCCAGTGATTGTAGAAGCCATAATGATATAAGCTAAAACTTCATTTTGCAGCTGTGGCTGCAGCTTTCCTGCACTGTGGAGTTACCAGTACCATTCACCAAATATTTCTGTCTTTCTTCCTTCTGGGCTTAAGGAAAGATCGCCTTGCCATACAACTTGCGTCAGCCACTGAAATGCAAGGACAAGTGCAGTATGGCCCTTCTGGGAAGATGCTTTAAGAGCCAGTGCACTGTTCACCACCTTCCCTTTCCTCTACATGCTCTGATGGAACCTCTGTCATTCTGACCTGCGCTGCTGCCCCACACCGGACATGTGGCATGCGTACGAAATAAACCTGATGCGTTGCTGAGATGTAGGGGTCGTTAGTTACCACAGCATAACCTTGCCGATCCTGACTGCCACAGAAGCAAGAAACAAATATGGTGTCAGGCCAAGACCATGGTGCAGACATTTCTCTTCGCCGTATGGTTATTATACCTTATGAAGGTGGCGTATCATTTCAAGCTATTGCCTAAATGAGAAAACTGAAAGCGAATCTGCATATCTGCTAAAAAACAACAACAATAAAAAGAAAAACAAAGAAGCACAGTCTCTCAACTGTCTACATTCAGAAGAGTGAAAATTCTAGATTCATAAATATCCATTCATTCAAAAAGTATTTATTGTACAAGACGTATGAGTCAGATACTGGGGTAGGTGTGCAAAATAGAAAATCAATAGTTCCTTTTCTCAAAAAGCTTGTTGTCTTACTCTGCAGATGGTATGAAAACAAGTCAAAGACAATGTGATAAATGGGAAGGAATAATATCCACCATGCACCAGCTCTATGCAAGCCATTTTCTACACTTTATCTTATTTCATCCCCACCATCACCTCATTAATCGGAGGTTATAATCTCAGTATTAAACTTGAGTGAACTGAGGCTCAGAGAAGATAAATAACTCACCTGAGGTTACCCAGCTGATGAGCGGCAGATCCAGAATCCAAACACAGATTGTCACACCTCCAAAGCCTAAATTCCTTTCAATACTCAGGACATGGTAAGTGTTAGAACAGAAACATGGGCACGGTAGCAAGGAACCAAGACTGGGCCCACTGCTGTTTTCCTGTAGTTTGGGGAATATCAGATCAAAGCACTCTGTCCTTAGGCCAGCTACAAATCGCCTTGGTACAGGAGAAAAGCTTTGCTCTTTAGGATTCCCAACACCCCCCAACTGTGTGACGGTACCAGAGACTCCACGCTCCTCTCCCAGGTCCCAGCATGTCCGGCAGGGACAGAGGATATGGAGAGTGGACATCACCTGAAGAGAGAATCCTGCACCAAGCTCTCTCCTGCAGAATAGATCTGCCCTCAGATCACTGAGCTTCCAAATGAAAGGACAGTAGGTTCACCTCCGTACCAGGCGGGAGAAATGTGAAGGCCCTTGACCTTCAGTGGCCTCAGAGAAAGATACTTGGGAAGCTTCCAGAAGCAAACTTGGAGAGCCGGAGGCCTCCAAGGCATCCAGAGCCAACAGGGCTTGTTGGATGTGTGTAAGCTGACTGGCTTGTCTGCAGGAGCATCCCTGAGTCGGACGGAGCTCAAGAGGAGGAAATCCTGCCTCCTGGGAGCCTGGGACAACAATGCCTGTCGCCAGGGGCACACTGCTGAGCAAATCTAAGGAGCACCTTGGATGCCTCATGTCTTCTGGTGCTCCAGTGCAGTCAGGGCAGGGTTATTATCCTCATTGCGCAGCCAAGGAAGGCTCGCCTGAGACCAGTTAAATGGCCTCTTCCTGGTCCACGCCTGTGTGGTTTCCTCTGTCTCCCAGAGATGGCCTCTCAGGTGTGAACCAGGGACCTGCTCAAAGTGAAGTTGCCTTCATCATTCGGACTATGCACAGAGGGTCTGAGCTGGGCTTCTGGGGCCTCTTTTTCAGTACTTCAGGCATTATCTGCTAATGCTTAAGTAAAGAATCAGAAATGAGCATCTATTTCCCCAGAGACAGAGCCACATGGCTCATGAATTTCCATTTTTTGAGTCCCTTGGATAAATTAGTGAGCTGTAATGTCCAAGTCTTACGTGGCCCAGACAAAGGATGGCAGCCTCTAAGACTCATTTCAGGCCAGAACAGGGAGAGCTTGCACCGTAGGACAACCTGCTTATGGCTAACTTGTAAGCAACTTTCAGGGTCCTTTGCGATGAAATTCAGCCCTTCAGATACTTCGTGCATGATTCTCCCAGCATGCTTCCAATATAGGTAGATTTGCTTAGCAATGCTATCTTATGCGCTTTTATTTTCTGCTTCTTAAGAAGCTGAAAGAGAAAGAGGGTCTATTCTATCAACCTTAGGCATCTCTCTAGAGAGATTTTGGCAGCTTCTTTTATTCAAAGGCTTTTATTCAAATCCATTGATTTTAAAACAAACAAAACACAAAACTTGGTTTGTTAACATTCAGTAATTCCCAATCTTCAATCCCAAGAGTAGCCTCCATTTATTTTTCTTGTTTTGATCTATGATTTTCCTATTTTCACTGAGCCTTATGAAAATAAAACATCGGAGTTTTAACAAGATGTCAATTTCCAGTAGATAATATTGGTGTGAAGTTACACTTCATGTTTATTTGTATTTTTCCTGGTATTGCTAATATTTCTTATTGCACCATATGGGCTGCATTTGTCACCTATTCTACCCCTTATCTCTGACTGATTTTCTGTATCACAATCAGCAAGCTCTGCAAAAACAAACAGAAAAAGAACTGTCGAGTTATAAAAGTTGTTTTATTCAAGACTATTTTAATTTAGTTAAGTATCATTCTTCCAGTTTTCTCAGCTATTCTCATTTGGAATTATAGGAAAGGACTAAATGAAGTACAACCTTATATTTGTGAGCACATACCGTGTGCAAGGCACTATAGCAATGATGATTCTTTCAGTGCAGGAATAGAAAACTCACCTCTGAATGGCATAAGCAACAAAGAAGGTTTACTATCTTATATCGTAGAAGTCCCAAGGTAGGATAACTCCTAGTTGGCTAATTCAGCAACTTAAGAACATCAAAGCCACCCTCCCTCTCTGCCGTCCTCAGACTCCCCTTGCAGTCACAGTATGACTGTCCTTATTTTCGAGATAGCAACACCCAATAGAAGAGGTTGGCTCTTCCTCTGTGTCTTTCTGTGAATGAGGAAACCTCTGCAAGAATGCCCTAAGCAGATGTTCACTCAAATGACAACAGCCATATCTCACCCCCAAGCCTAAACTCACCATCAACAAGGGAACGGGACTAGCCCATTAGCTTAGGGATTCACCTGGCCACATAAAGGTGATAGATTATCTGAGCTAAACAAGAAGGAAGAGAAGTGGGTGTGAGTGAACACTCAGAAAGGACTACTACACATAACCCATTTCACTTGATCCCACAGCAATGTATGAGTAGCTACTGTTATCCCCATTTTATAGATGGGAAACTGAGGCCTACAAATTTTAAACGCTTTGTCTGATTATCCATACATAGAATATAAAAGAACCAGGATATAAGAATTGTCTTCCCAATGAATTCAAACTCAATTGGAACCATTTCACATTCCTACTTAGAGGTTACAATGCTTCTCTGTTCTCATTAATTAAGCCAAAATTTGAAAGCTCAAGGCACAGAAACCACAGAGTTTTAGCACTGGGAAGGGCCTTTGATGTCTCACTGCTACAGCATTCAAACAAGTGGTTATTGAGCGTCCACCCTGTGTGAAGCACCAAATTGAGAGCTGCTGGACCTGCCAAGAAGAGCACGATGTGGCCCCCATGCCTAGGGCTCACCAAGCAGTAGGCAGAATGAGAAAAGTGTACAAATAATAATGCCATACGGCAGAATATACTATGTGTCTACCCAAAAGCATTAGGAGGTGTTAAAAAAAAATGTTAACCACAAAAGGTTATCATGGAAAAGGTAACATTTCAACAAGCAAAGATGGGTGGAAGGGGAGTGGATCCCAGAATGGAAACCCCAAGCAGGAGTAACCATACAGATGAAACATCAGGAGTTAAATTTGGTTGGAGCAAGTTACCTTGAAAAACAAGGCTTGATCTTGAATGCCAAACTGAAGGGTTTGTTTTTAATTCATTGGGAATTAAGGAGGAAAAATTAAGGTTTTTGATCAGGTGTGGCATGATCAAAATTGCCTTTTATAAATACTAATCTGGTCACAGTATATATAGTAGGGTGTTTTGTGTGTCTGCTGGGAGGTTTGGGCTGCCAGCAACAGAAAACCCAACTCAGTATGGTTTGACCGACAAAGACATTTATTCTCTCATTTAAAAGATGGCTGGAAAGTGGGGCTGTTCCGGGGTTGCTTATTTCAACAGCAGCTTTCCATCTTTCTGCTATACCATTCTTAGAACATCAGCACTGTACTCTGGGTAGCTCCCCTTCAGAAAGGGGCTGCCTCCGTTCCCAAGTCTGGCAATCGTACACAATAACATTCAAAGGAAGAAGAGGCGATCTCTGCCTGCCGTCTCTCTCAGGAGTGAGGGAATCATTCCCAGAAGCCTCCGGTAGACTTCCCCTTACATCTTATTGGCCAGAGTTGAGTCAGATGTCCGGGCCTAAACCAATCACTGATAAGGAGAATGGGATCGCCATGACTGGCTTCATCCATTATTATTTATCTTTTAGAATATGGAAGACTCTGCACTCCCAAAAAAATTAAGATTCTTCAAATAAGGAAGAAGGGAAAAATGGGTGCTGAGTAGACAATAAATGTGGCCTCCTACATGTTCTGAAGCAAAAACTGGAATCAGCTAGAAGTTTATCGTACTAGCTAAGAAGGGACTGCCTCAACTGAGGTCACTTCTACAGAAATGGAAAAGGGCTCTTTCTTGCCTGACATATGATCCCTGGATCCATCAGATTCTCTGCTTGATTATCTTCAGTGATAAAGAACTCTCACCCTCCTGAGGCAGCCATATTCTTATTATTTAACGGTCCTTGGTGTTGAGCCAAAACCCCTTGCTCTTTTTTACAGGAAATGTTTCCAAGCCAAGAATTCCCTGTATTGTATTTATGCAACTGAGTTTTTCATCTTAAATGGTCTTTACTCTTATCCCCATAACATTTAGTTTTGTTAGTTTCAGTACAACTTTCTAGCTGGATTTTTCAACAACCATTGCTTAACTCTCTGCTGTGCATGGGTATTATACCTGGCACTGTGGTAGCGAAAGAAGGAGCGCAAACTCTAGTGGGGAAGTGGACACACAGACGAGTAGTGTAGTTACAAACCTTGTGAGACGATGCTGTGACTTCAAGCAGCGTTACTCAACATGTGGGCTCCCGATCACCTACCTCAGAATCTTCCTGGCACTTGTTAAAAGCACACGCTCCTGCCCTCCCCAAGACCTACTAGGAGTGGAATCCAGACACCAGCATTTAAAACAGCATTTGGTTGATTCTTATGCCTGTTATGTTGGATACCTACAGCAATGGAGAGGCAGAGGGAGTAGGGAGGCAGAAAGATGGATGTGAACTTCTGGGACTCTTTGAACAGTGACTCTGGCCTGAGACCCATGACTCATCTTTCCTGGCCTACAGCATTTGCAAAGAGGAAAAACTTCCACCACTCCTCTCAAGTCTCTGCTGAGAGTGTTGATGAGGATAAACAGGCAGTGAAACACTCCAGGACTCCACAGGGCCGTAAATCAACGCTTTCAGGTAGAGTTGTCCAGCCAGCAATGAATCCACCTAGCTCTGCTGTTTTTCCGACTATATTTCTCCATTTTTTTTTTTTTTGGCAAAAGGAGCCATGGGAAATAGTGTCAGATATCTTGCCAAAGGCAAGATCAATAACATCTATAACTTGCCACTGTTCTTTGTGCCTCAGACACTTTTCTTCTAGTTGCATGAAAAAGAATTTTCTGTTGAATTTTTTCTGACCCACCTTGGTCGAGCAGAGACTCTGACTAACACTGGAAAACTAATTTCCATGGCCTTCACATTGGAGGTTGGGCTAGGAAGATAAAAAACAAATATTTGGGCTAGTGAAATATCTACTGCTTTAAGTGAAGAGAAGCAACATTGCTACTTTCCTAGTCCATCACCACCCGTCACCTGGACAGCCACAACAGCCTCTGAACAGGTCTCCCTGCTTCCACTCTCATCCCTATGGTCAATTCTCCATCCAGCAGTCAGAGAGAGTCCTGTGTGAGGCCCTACAATAACTTTTCATTGCAAGCACAAGAAAATCCAAACCTCTTGAGATGGTCTTCAAGGTTCATCTGGCCCCTGATGGCACTCTGACCTCATTTCTGGCCACTCTTCCCATCAGTCACTATGCTGTAGCGACAGTGACCGTCTCTCTGCACTTTAGTCTCAGCGCCTTTGTATTTACCGATTGCTGTGCTCAGGGTGTCCTTGCCCCTTTGCATGCTACCTCGTCCTCAGCACTTGAGGGTCAGCTCAGCTCTCACCTCCTCAGAATGGCCTTCCCCAAAACTCTAGCTAGAACAGTGGCTGGCACAGAGTGGATATTCAATTATGCATGCTGAATGAATTAATGAATGAAGTGGAATATGAGCACTAATATGTGTATATTAGAGATGTGGCAACTCTTTTAGAATTTGTTAATAAGATGACTTGCTGATGATGTGTAAGATGACTATTGTCTTAGTCCATCCCTGCTGCTGTAACACAATATCTTAGACTGAGTAATTTATAAACAACAGAACTTTTTTTTCTCACTGTTCTGGAAACTGAGAAGTCCAACATCAAGGTACCAGCAGATTTGGTGTCTGGTGAGGAACTGCTCCTCACAGATGGTGGTTCTCTGTGTCCTCACATGGGGAAGGGGCAAACAGCTCCCTTGCACCTCATTTATAAAGGCACTAATCCCATTCATGAGGGCTCCACCCTCATGACCTAGTCACCTCCACAAGGCCTCACCTCTAAATACTGTCACATTGGGGATTAAGTTTCAACATACAAACTTGAAGGGGACACATTCAGACCATAACAACCATATACTTTCATGTTCAAATCTAGATATTTAATAATAAAAGGAAGAGCTCTTCATAATTACACCAGGTTACAAAAGTAAACCATCACTGTCCCAAACAAGCAGAGATATATGGTCCCCTAATTACAGATAATTCTGAGTATAATGTCTGCTTCCCTACTAGATGATAAACCACATGTAGCACATGACAGGTACACAGTAAATATGATGAATGAATGAATGGTATGTTGTATTTGCCACACTTATTGGGAAAACTAGCTTCATCCACCAGGCCACAGAGCCAGCATAGGGACACTACATTGAATTGTTGGCCCAGTGAAAGCCACAGTGTTTGTGCTTCCACTTCAGATTCAAGGGAACCATCTGCAGTTTCCCTGTAGTTACCAGCATTTCATAAATTTATCATCTCCCACAGAGGGCCTCCCCAGAAGGAGGCTGTTTCCCACAGAGGTAGCACTTTCCAGTTTATGAAGCCCATACGTATATCTTACCTCATCAAACCCTTACACCCATCCTAGGATATGAATGTGGTGTTTTCACTCCTTGCTACAGATGAGAAAACCTAGAGTCACAGGATGCGAAGTGACCTGAACCAAGGCTTTAGGAGACATGGTCAGAGCCTGTCACCTCCATCATCATTTTTCTCTCTACCACAGGTTTCTACGGCAGGAATCCCAGCTCTCTCCCTAAGGGCAGCCTCAAACAGAAGGGTAGGAATTGCTGAATAAATACATCTGCTTCCTTGTCCCTCTGAGGGAACAGCTCTGAGGTGTTCTCTACACTGCTACCCTAAGACCCCAGGAGGACTGAGCCTCAGTTGCCCACAGTGGTAACTACTCATTAAAACACTTGTGTTAATCTAAACAAACCAACAAGACAAAAAATAAGCATTGGCATGATGTGGAGTAACTGGAACACTTGTGCATTGCTGGTGGGGATGTAAAATGGTGTTGCCTCTGTGGAAAACAGTATGGCGATTCCTCAAAAAGTTAAACAGACTGATCCAGCAATTCTACTTCTGGGTATAGACACAAAGAAATTGAAAACAGGATCTTGAGCAATATTTGTACAATAATATTCTTGGCAGCATTATTCACAAGAGCCAATAGGTGGAAACAACCCAATTCATTTGACAGATGAATAGATAACCAAAATGTGGTATAGACACACAATGGAATTAATATGGTCTGAATGTTTGTGTCCCCCGAGTTCATATGTTGAAATCTTAACCCCCAAGGTGATGGTATCAGGTGGTGGGACCTTTGAGAGGTAATTAGTTGATGAGGGTGGAGCCTCATGAATGGGAAGCCTGATCACTTCTTGGCCTTCTGGCCAAGATTGGTGTAGAAGCCCAAGAGAGATCCCTTCCCCTGTCTGCCAAGTGAGGTTACAGTAAAAAGATAGCCTTGTCTGAACCAGGAAGTGGGCTTTCACCAAACACTGAATCTGCTGATGCTTTGATCTTGGAATTCCCAGCCTCCAAAACTGTGATAAATAAATTCCTATTGTTTAATAAAAGCTACCCAGTTTATGGTGTTTCACAAAAGCAGCCCAAGTAGACTAATATAGGGATATTATTCAACCTTTAAAAGAAAGGAAATTCTGACACATGCTAAAGGAACTTTGGATGGATGAACCTTAAAAACATTACGCTAAGTGAAATCAATGAAACACAGACAAATACTGTATGATTCCACTCATAGGAGATACCTCAAGTAGTCAGATTTATAGAGACAAGACATAGAATGGTGGTAAGGAGGGGCTGGAGTAGGGATATCAGGAGTTGGTTAATGAGTACAGAGTTTTAGTTTGGGACAATGGGAAGTTGTGGAGATGGATAGCGGTAATAGTTGTACAACAATGTGTACATACTTACTGCCACTAAACTGTACACTCAAAAAAGTTAAAATGGTAAATTTTATGTTATGTGTATTTTGCCACAATAAAAAAGATTGGGGGGGAACACCTTGTATTGGCTTTGTTCCCTACCCTATCTCACCACACAAATTTTTGCACTCAAAACCTGGTCTTGGTGTCTGCTTTACAAGGAAGCCAACCTAAGACAAGGCTCACAGATGGCACAGCTAGTACACGAACCCCACCCTTCAAACCCAAGTCTTTGGCCATCAAATTTTGTACTTTTCAAGCTATATGATGCTATCTCAGCATCAATAAAACAAACTTTACCAGCTAGAAGTCGACCTTCTGAGACTTTGCCTTGTCAGCATTGTGTCTTTGCAGTTTCACTGGCCAATTGTGAAATAAAATTTCTTGATTGTGGAGGAGAAAATGGAGAAGGACATAGGCCTTTTTCTGTTTGCTGGAACTTAGTTTGCATTACCATATAACTCCACCTGACCCTTTGCCCCCAGCTGGCTACTTTTTCTGAAATACACAAGAAAAAAAGCAGGACTTTAAAAATGCTTTCAGAGAGAAGAATTTTATCCAAATTCTGAATGGACTTTGAACTTTGTTAAATTTATCTTCAAAAAAATATTTAAATCCCGAGCATTATAAATCTAACTTTTGGTATGCTTCAGAGCAAGGCTCATGTCTGTTAGCCTCTCCCTCTGAGCAAGGCAGCCCCTCTATGGCCACGTCTAGCCTGGCAATAAACACAGATAAACACAGATACAAGCGGAAGCCTGGAGAAAGATCTCACTCACTGAAGTCTCACTGATGCTGACTGAGGGCAGCCACGTGTGAGCAAACCTTCTCTCTGACCCTGGCAACCCTCCCTGGTATCACAAAACACTACTTTGGAGCCTTTAAATCCATATTCTTCAAAACACGAGTACTAGTCCTTCAATCATTTCTTTTGGCAAAATAGAAATAAATAGAATGAAAATCATTAGTGCATACAGTGAGGATTAAGTATCGTTTTGTGAAACCCACCTTATTTAACTGTGCGTGCATAAGTGTACACAATTGGATTGTTATACAAAATGTATTTTTCATAGGTTTTTGGGGAAAAAGCATTGAGAACCACTGTCTAAAAGTAAATGTTTTGCTCTATCAAGAGCTGTCTTGCATGTTTTCCCCTCTTCCCTGATCCCTTAACTTTCTTTTTAGCTTGTTGGCTTCGCTTTGCCATCTTGCCCTTCCTGATGACGAGAGAGTCACTGGGGTCCGGGGGGCCCTTTCTACCTTACCCGGGTTCTATTTATTGCCTAAACAATGGGTCATTTGCTAAAAAAAAAAAAAAATCTAGTTGTTTCAGTCATGCACATAAAAAATAATGAATAACGACAACAAAACCCAGGCCACGGCTTTCATATTTTCCTTTTTCCATCATTTGTTTGGCAAGATGTTGAAACAACCACACATCCCTCCTCCTGAATAAATGAAATGAAAGGTCAGACAGATTAAAATATGCCATCAACCATCATTCACTGAATGAGGCATTGTGCGGGGACGTTTCTCATCACTCAGGAAACTTACAAGTTCATTCGGACAATTCAAACTCATATAAAACGTTGCATAAAACACAAGCACTTAGAGAGCCATAACCCACAATAACCCAGAGAGCAGGGACAAATTTTGAGGTCGAGCACTTGACATACTATTTCTTTTAAAAAACAAGCTTTTAAAATCTACTCTTGCCTCAAGAAGTCAGCTGGCATTTCTGTAACCCCTTGTCCAACTCCCCTTCCCTCACCCCCTTCTCGGCCCTCCCTGGTCCACCTCTTTTCTCCTCTGCATTGAAATAACCACATGGACTGAGCAGTGTCTGCTCCACACAAAGCAAAATGAAAATTAAGTAGCTCCATGCAGTTTCATCACTTTGGGCCTGGCTCTAGCACAGCCTGTGTGTCTCAGTACTGATCAAATCAGCCAGCTAACAACTGTCCTTTAACTTGGGGTGCTGCAGTCCTAGCCACTGAGGCAGCACCATTCCATTCAATTTAAGGGCTGGGGGGTGGGACTAGGGGACAGGTGGCTGTTCCATCATTCTCAAGACTCTACAACATCGTTTACCATAAAATCACAATTATTGGTCATTGTCACAACATTGCCACTGCTTTTGAACTACTTGAAGACAAGGATGGTCTTTCATTTTCACTTTCATGGTGCATACAGTCGGAGAGCAGCTCTGCGTGGTGAATGAACATTCTAGCACCCCCTTATCTTGAGAAAATTGAGGCCCATCTGCCACAGCCTTTCTCAGCTTCCTTTCCTTCTACCTCAAAAGATATCCATAGCTGTACCAAAAAAAACCAAAAAACTACATTAATATTTTCTCATTTCCTCTTATTTCAGAGGAAGAGTATGGACTTTGGAGTCATACAGACCTGGGATCAAACCCTAGCTCTGTTATTTATTATCCAGGCCAACACTTCTCAAACTTCCTTGTACACATGAATCAGCTGGGGATCTTGTTAAAACAGATTCTGATGCAGCAAATCTGTGCTGAGGTCTGTGGTCCACACTTTGAGTAGCAAGTCTCAGGGTCTAGGCAATCTTTGTCAGGTGGGCTAAACTGTCTGAGCCCATCCCCTCCACTGGAGAAAAACAGGGGGTTATAGAACAGGACAGACATCAAGTTTGCTTTGGCTCCATGTAAGCAGAACCAGGCAACTTTTTCCTGAAATGAGTAAGGGGTTTATTTTTCTCACTTAAGAATGAGTCCAGGGAGGGGGGGCCAGGGCTGGTGCTACTGCTCATGGACCCAGGCTCCCTGGTTCCTCTTGCTCTACTGCCGTAGCAGATGGAGTGTCCTTCTCAAGGCCACACGATGGCTGCTCTGTCTCTAGGCATCTGCATTCTAGGAAGAAATGAAGGGAGAAGGGCAAAGGGCAAAAGTGCCAACTGACTCTGTCTTTTAAAAATCAGGATAAATAATAACTTACCCAAAAGCCCCACCCTGAAGATGTCTGTGTACAACACACTGGTCAGATCTGGGTCATGGGACACACTTGGCAGCTCGGGAGTGTGACAAGGTGAGTATTCCAGCTGGGCACATTGCTGCCCTGAGCAACATTGAGGGGTTGTTGGTAGGGCTTTTGAATTCTCCTCTTTCCTCTCAAAATTCTTCTCTTTGCTTCCCTAGCTCTTTCTCTACTGTTGCCTTAGACATAAGCATTCCCCAGGTTTTCTTCTGGACACTGTTCAGCTCACATGCTCTTTTCATGATTTCATTCATTCCCATAGTCTAGAGTAGACTTCTGGCCAAATTCCACCCTCCCTTATTCTCCCCTCTACTCCTATTCCAACCCCAGTTTTTAAATAAAGTTTTATTGAAATGCAGCCACACATGATCCATTTATTGGCATATTACGGTTATAACTGCTTTTGCACTAAAATGGAAGAGCAGCTACAGTGACCCTCTGGCCCACAAAGCCTAAAATATTTACTATCTGGCCACTTACAGAAAACTCTTGCCAACTGTCTTAGTATGTTCATGCTGCTGTGAAAGAATACCTGAGGCTGGATACTTTATAAAGAAAAGAGGTTTATTCGGCTCCTGGTTCTGCGGGCTGTACAAGAAGCATAGCACTAGTATCTGCTTCTGGTGAGAACCTCCAGCTGCTTTCACTTATGGCAGAAAGGGAAAGGGAGCCAGAGTATGCAGAGATCGCATAGTGAGAGAAGAAAGGTGAGGGGGAAGGTGCCATGATCTTTTTAACAATTGGTTCTCATGGGAACTAATAGAGCAAGAACTCATTCACTACCGCAAGACGGGCACCCACCCGTTTATAAGAGATCCACTACCATGACCCAAACACCTCCCAGTAGGCCCCACCTCCAACATTGGGGATCAGATTTCAACATAAGGTTTGGAGGTATCCAACATCCAATCTGTAGCACCAACGCATGCCCTAGAGTCCAGGGGTCCTCAAACTACGGCCCGCGGGCCACATGTGGCCTGCCGAGGACATTTGTCCGGCCTGCCGGGTGTTTTTGCCGCTGCTGCCTGTCCTGCTTAGCAGCTGACTCGTCCCGGGCCCACAGTGCACATGTGTGGAACGTGCGCCGCACTCTCCAACGGCCCTCCAATGGTCTGAGGGACAGTGAACTGGCCTCCTGTTTAAAAAGTTTGAGGACCCCTGCAGACTCTTAACTAACAATGTCCATATTCGCTTGCTAACTCGTTTTTACTCACAATGCAGATGCAGATTTCAATTACCTGCTAGAAATTCAGTGGGATCTCCACTAGCATCTCCAATCCCAGTCTCAAACTATCTTCCTCCCCAAATCTGTTTCTACTCTTATTTGCCCTATTTCAGTCAATAGCCCATCCATGACCTACTTTTGGTTAAACCAAACATTGGCAGCCAATGTATTACATCAGGACCATGGAGTTACAAAGTACCACTGAGTTCAAAGTTTCAGTGATATCAATCATGGACAATGAACTGGTTTTACATTTTTTAAAAATCAGTATGATGTTAGGAAAAAAAAAAAACTCATGAAGAAACAAAAAACAAAAAAAAACCCCTGCACTTGAATTCTTGGATTCAACTCCTTTTTTCTTAAAATCTGGCTCTAAATCACAGTGTTGGCATACTTACCGTAGCATAGTGCCTTATCTCCATGACAATAGAGGAGGTGAAATTCCATAAACATTAAACTCAGTTCTCTCCATTGACCTAAACAGAAATCAATCATTCTGTCAATTTAACATTTAAGTGCTACCTTCCTGACTTCTAATGGTGTAAGTAGCTGCAACTGAATTATATATTACTTAAGCAAATACAAGGCCCAACATGTGAACAACATTGTGGTCAAGTTTGTTGTATAACTCAGACTTTTTCTACTTCCCCCAAAGAATAGCCCTCTCAATTTATTACTTCTCTGGTTATTGGAACAGATTGTAAATTATTTGGTCTATTAAATTCTACAGAAGTATCAAGTGGGCATTCCAAGATCTCCCTGGCAATGTTGGGATTCCCTTATAAAAGTTCTTTGAGCTTTGCCAACTTTTTAGCAAAAAGGATTCAAAAAACTTTATAAGCATTGACAGAGACAAAGAACAACAGTTGCTTCCCCTTTGATATCTGGCTACTTTTAGCCATAAGGAGGGTGACATATTTGTCCAAAATATGTAGTGGACAATGTGATTGTCTTATCGTAATAGTGAAATTTTAATATCGCTGCTTCATTAACTTCAGCTTGTCAAAAACCAAGACTCGGTATGACTTAACTTTGATTTTTAACATTTTTTAAGCATATCGTAGTTAATTTTCTGTGTCATCTTGCCTGGGCCAAAGGGTGCCCAGATATTTGGTCAAACATTACTCTGGATATGTCTGTGAGAATGTTTTTGTATGAGATTGACATCTGAATTGATACACTGAGTAAAGCAGATTGCTCTCTCTATGTGGGTGGCTCTCGTCCAATTAGTTGAAAGCCTGAATGAATGAAGAAGCTGACCCTCCTGCTAATAAGATGAAACTCCTCTCTATCTGACTGTCTTCAAGCTAGGATGTCAGTCTTCCTCTACCTTCAGACTCAAACTCAGACTGGAACTTGCACCATTAGCTCTCCTAGTTCTCAGGCCTTTGGACTCAGACTAAAGCTATACCATTGGTTCTCCTGGGTGTCCAGCTTGCTGATTGCAGATCTTAAGACTTCTCAGCCTCCATACCCAGGTAAGCCAATTCCTTATAATAAATATATTAAATATATAAATATAATACATACATATACATATAAGGAGACTTCAAAAAGTCATTGAAAATGCATATTATGGAAAAACTATACATGGATTTCAAATTCTTATGCACCAAAATAAACTCATACTTACTTGTTATAATATGGCTGACCCAGATCTAGTTTGAGGCACTAAGAAGAATAAGACATCAGTTTGAAAAGAGCCCCTATCAGAGCTACATGAGTTCTGCTAAAATTGAAGCAAGAAAATGTATAGTGAAGCTTGGGTGGAAGAGTAGTGAAATCATTGATGCTTTACAAAAAGTGTATGGGGACAATGTTCCAATGAAATCAACAGTTTACAAATGCATAACTCATTTTAAGAAAGGATGAGAAGATGTTGAAAATGAAGTCCACAGTGGCAGACCAACCACCTCAATTTGTGAGGAGAAACTTCATCTTGTTCATGCCCTAATTGAAGAGGACCGACAATTAACATCAGAAACAATAGCCAACACCATAGACATCTCAACTGATTCATCTGACACAATTCTGACTGAGAAATTAAAATTGAGCAAACTTTCCACTTGATGGGTGCCAAAACCATTGCACCCAGGTTAGCTGCAGACAAAAGCAGAGCTTTCAACGGAAATTTTAAACAAGTGGGATCAAGATCCTGAAGCATTTCTTCAAAGAATCATAACAGGAGATGAAGCATGATTTACCAGTACGATCCTGAAGACAAAGCACAATCAAAGCAATGGCTACCAAGAGGTGGGCAGGCCCAGCCAAAGCAAAAGCAGATGGTCAAGACCAAAGGTCACGGCAACAGAATTTTTTGGTGATGCCCAAAGGCATTTTGCCTGTTGGCTTTCCAGAGGACCAAAGAACAATAACATCTGTTTATTATGAGAGTGTTTTGAGAAAGTTAGCCAAAGCTTTAGCAGAAAAACTCCCAGGAAAGCTTCACCAGAGAGTTCCTTCCTCTCCACCATGACAGTGCTGCTCATTCTTCTCATCAAACAAGGGCATTTTGTGACATTTTCAACAGGAACTCATTAGGTATCCACCTTACAGTTTTGATTGGGCTCCTTCTGACTTCTTTTTGTTTCCTAATCTTAAAAAAATCTATAAAAGGGCACCCATTTGCTTCAGTTAATAATGTAGAAAAAAACTACATTGACGTGCTTAGATTCCCAGGACCCTCAGATCTTTAGGAATGGACTAGATGGCTGGTGTCATCACTTACAAAAGTGTCTTGACCTTGATGGAGTTTATGTTGAGAGATAAAGTTTATATTTTTTATTTTTATCTTTTAATCCCATTTTCCACAAACTTTTTGAAGTCCATGTGTGTGTGTGTGTGAGTGTCTGTGGGTTTGTATTCTGTTGATTCCACTTCACTGGAGAACCTAGACGAATACAAGCCATAATGAGTATAAGGATTATACTCCAATTGATACAGTAAACAGAGCTAGACCCAAGATTTCAAGGCTTAAGTTGAGTAGCTGACTTGGTTTTATTTCTTATTCCAACCCAATCAATTCAAGTTGAAGCAAAGTCCATTATGATAAACAAAAACAGCATAGAATATGCAAGATAAACTTTCACAAAACCAAGCGGAATCATTACTGGTGCAATTACTACTTTGTATAATATCATTAGAAAGTAAAATTGAAAATATTTAAAATATCTATGAATTCATTGAGAGTTACCATAAAACTCTAAAACATGAGTAAGTTTTAAGTAAGCCTTTTATTCCTTTTATTTTTAACAATTCCAATTATTTTCCTCAAAAAAGAGCATTTATTAAAAATTAAGGCTAATCTAATATTATTTAAGAGAAACCATGATGAAGCAACTTTTAACAGAATCAGTACTGAGGTCATAAACTCAACCAGATGAATAAAACAAGAAGTTAAAAACTTACTGATGATTTTGTTAATGCCAAATCATAGCAAAGGCCATTTTTCCCCAAACATTATAATATTTAAATTTATATCATTGACTTTGGTATATTATGTTTTGCTTTCAGTGTTGGCTCTCAAACTCTTTATGCACAAAAAACGTTTCATCAAATAGAATGCTATTTGGTATTAACCACTTTGGTACTGCGCTCACCGGCCGCGAAGCCTTGCCCACAGCCGGCGCTCATGGTCCGCATGATAGTTTGTGCTGTGCATTGACGACAAATCCGTTTTGCTCTTGTGTAATGAGGAAAGCTTTAAAGCACTGAAAGCTTGTTTTACTTTACAGGCAGCTTTAGGAAAATAACTATAATAACTCCTACTAAGGACTTGTTAGAAAGTCACAGATTCGTAGTAACTTACTAACTGAACGTACACACTGCAACTGCAGAGATAAAAGCTGTAAAAGTAAAAGCTTTTGGCTGTCGGCTAAAGTTGACGTTCAGCTGTTCGCCTTCATCTGTGGCTGTCGACTATAGTCGACACTCGTACTGGAGTGGTTAAAGGTGTGTCCCTGGGTGTGGCAAAATAAGCTCTGGCAGGTTGGACCAGAACCTGTCCTTGGCCCCCTTTACTGGCTGGACCCCTGCCAAGCACCTCCTCAAGCTAAAAGTCCCTGGCGCCTTCCCATCCCTGTCCCCCCAGGCTCACCCCCACTTTGAGTCTCCTGCCTCCCCCAGCTCCCTCACAGTGCACTCTCTCCAGGCCTCTGCTGCCCCTCGCTCCATGGAAGCAAGGATGCCATTTCTTGTCACATGACCTTGGCACAGTCACATCTCTCAGTCCCTCATTGGTAGAGTGGCAACAATAATAGCTTCTTTGCAGGGCTTTCGTGGGAATTAAATGAGGTAGCAGGTCAAGGTACCTACTATGCCCTGCCTGGCACATAACACAGCCTTAATAAGTGTGGTTTCTCTTCCCTTCATTATTTCTCACCTGGACAGTTGCAAACTTCATCCCAACCAGTTTCCATGTCTCCAGCTCCCTGTCCCCCACCCCATCCCCGACCTTCCCTCCTTGTGGCAGGCAGCCTTCATGATCTTGCCAAATACAGACCTGGTTATAGTATTCTACTTTGAAACACCTTTGGTGAGTCCACATAGCCTGCAGAGTAAAATCCAAGCTCCTGAGCACAGCAGACGAGGAATATCTGCTATTCCTGACACAAGCAGCCTAGCTGTCCCCGTTCTGTCTCCATATTTACCCCTTGGCTCTAGTCTGGGCTTCCTCAACATGGAACGCCCAGCCTCTCTCTCCACGGCAGGCCTCCAAGGCCCAGCTCCAGGGCTGCCTCTGCTGGGAAGCTGCCCTCTTCCCCTCTAGTCTCGTTGTGCACTAGACATGTTGTGCACGTCAGTTGTAGGACACCTACACTGTCACACCTGGGATAATTACGAATAGTTCCTCCCCCACTGGACCGCAGGCCCCTGGAGGACAGGACTCTGCTTCCTGCATCTCTGTTTGTAGATCACTAATGAGTGACATTGAAAACCTGAGGAAAAGGGAGTCCAGGTTAAAGATGAGAAGAAAGATACAAGGGCGAGAACAGCCTTGGATATCCTACAAGAACAAAGACAGATTTCCAATTCCTTAACTGGTCAGGGACGAAAAGGGGTCGAGATGGAGCTCCACTTCAGCTCCATCAGTGAATCATTCGTTACCATGTAATTACTATTGCAGTGAGTCCCATCCTCACAGTGGGATTGGTGCTGGCTCCTAGAGTCCTTGGAGTAGAAATGTCTGGATCTTCTCACCCCTCATTAAAACCCCCTCCCTGGGGACTCAAAGCCACAGGCCCTTGAGGACATCCCTGCTTTCCCTGGGCTGCCCCAGATGCTCCTGCACATTATGGAAAGCACCTTTGTTCAGATGCATGAATCACCAGCCAGGCGGGAGCCTTGGTTCAGGACATGGTCATTCATCACTGACTTGATCCTGGGAATGGAAAGCAAACCAAGACTTTCCAGGTGGTGGTGGTGGTGGTTTTAAGCCTTTCCTATAACTAGCCATCCTGTCCTCTGAAACTTTGCATGCCCCATGGTTTCTCTTGAACTGATTTCCACTGGTAACAAAGTGCAATCTATTTCCCTATTTTAAAGAAATGAAAGACAGCTGTAGACTCTTGGAAAACATCCTACAGAGACCATGTCAAAAATCAGTTCATTCCAATACTTTGTCCTTTCATTCTTCTGATTCCTGGGTGTCTGCCGTGTGTGCTGGGAGGCACCTCCCTCTTGGAAGTCTCGCGAAGGGGTTCAGGAGGCCTGCTCACTTTGTGAAATCAAACCCATGACATTACCCAACAAGTGATTCATAATATTTGTGGAGTGAGTGAATGTAGGCCGACAGTCTCTGAGTATGTCTTTGCACCAATTATAGAAGGAAGAAGGTGATCATTTAAATACCTGTTGTATGAGAAATTCTGTATAATTTCCTCAGACTACAGTATAAGCTGAATAAAATCCTGAGCTTTGACAGAGGAGGATTGCTACTCAACACATGGACCTTAACATTCAGATTTCTGCACACAAGGGCTGTAGAGGCTTTGCTGTAAGGAGGCAGCAGAGTTCATCTCCAAGGAGCTCTTGTTTGCATTTGAATGATTATTTGTAGTTTCAGTGCACTTTAAAGTATGTCATATCTTTATTCCACCCAATAAAGCTATGGGCTATGTGTTTTGATTCCCATTTTGTAGCTACAGAAACTAAAGCTCAGAAAGCTTGAGTTGATAGCAAATAGTAGGTCAGGCCCTGCAGCCTAGACCCCCTGCCTCTATGTCAGTAAACCTCGCCTCCCAAATTCACTGGGGACCACGGGGCTCGTGAGTGGGCAGAGCCTCTTCCTTCCTCCTCTGGGGCCCAAACTGCTTGCCAGATTGCTACAGAGTGGGTGTTTTCTCTCTTCTTTTTTAAAGTTTGAAAGCAATACATTAAAAGCTAAACAAAATGAGCCTTTGTGATCTCATAGCAAATTCCTTCTCCGTTGCTAGTCAGTGGGTGCTAGAAGCCAGAGCAGAACATAAAGGAAATATTATTAAGAAAAAAATTAAGTACCAGCCAAAGCTCCTTTAGGAAAGAGAGCATCAGAAGGGACCGAAGTTTGGGCCCCGGCATCTCCTGGGTAGGAGGCCTTTCAGCTCATACTTCAGGCCACAGACTCTGGGAACAATTCAGGCAGCTCGCCCAACCAGCCACAAGCAAAGCAGAAGGCGAAGACCCTCGCACCTGGCTTCCTGTGCCCCCTCATCAGCAGTGGTCTGTTCTTTGGCTTCTTCCCTCACCCACATTTGATACGCTGCTCTGGAATCTAATCTCTGTCTGACTGCCTTGCACAGAATAGAGGACCCTCCGTCACATGCTCAGGGAGGACCCTGCAGCCCTCCTATCCCTACCCCAGCTATGGCCACTCAAGATTGAAGACACTAGAGTTAGCTGCCCAGTCGGCCTTCCAGGCTAAAATTGGCTGACCCTCACACATAAGCTGGGACACTTCCCTGGAAGTGGAAAACAACTTCATCGAAGATAAATAACAAGGAAAGCCCAGCCTCCCCTGTGTGTCTCATGCCCCCACCAGAGGAGAAAGAGAGAGTGGTGATGAACATCTCCCCCCAGCAGCCTCTTGGCCAGCCCCCTAGATGGGTCGCCTGGATTTTCCATGCATACAAATAAGACACCTGCTCAATGGACTGGTCACTTCAATAGGTTTTTCCATTCACAGAGTTTCAATTTAAAGCTCCAAGAAAGCCCATCTTTGGAAAATGTTCTTTTGTGTTCATCTCTTCCAATTCACTTAAATTAATTAATCTGCAATTGTCCTCAAAGCTGTGTGAAGGGGGAGAGTTTCTAAGAATTGAATTTCTTCTAAGAACACGAGCTCGTTTGCTGATTCCATTTGCCAAATGCGGCAAGGGAGTGTTTTCTCTACACTTTCCCAAGATTTATTACGGGGCTACCAATTTATTCTCTGTTAAATTGGTCGTCTCTAACCTGAGAAAGTTGTTAGAAAATGAGGAGGGGAGAGAAGCGTGTGATCACAGTTCACTTGAATTGATGAAAACTTTTAACAAAGTCCTCCAGAATTTTAGAAATACCCATAGAGGCACAATGGAGATGGAGCATGAGATGATACTCCTACCAACAGAGTGGGTTTTTGTCTTCAGGGACGTGCAGTTGGCAGGCTCACTCCACCTTACTACACCCCCACCAGGCAGGCGAGGAGTAAGCTTCACAAATTCACGCGTAAGGAGAAAACGAGAAGGTGAGGTCTTGGCTAAATCAACACCAAACCACAACGTTGATGCTCTTGTAAGAGCAGAGCTGTTAGCTCAAGTCCCCTCCACAGTGGAAAAGGTTCAAGAGTGGGGGCTTCAGAGCCAGGCTGGCAGGGTTCAAATTCCAGCCCCATCACTTACAAAGTTATTCCATCTCTCTGTGCCTCAGTTTCCCCATGGAAAAATGAGGAGAATAATGGAGTACCCTCATAGGATTGCTGTGGGAACTCCTTGAGTTAATACATGTGAAGCTATTTATTAGATCAGTGCCTGTAAATCACATATGTGCTTGCTAGCATGCTAGGCACGTGGTAACAGAACAAAAGACAATCAGGCATTGCTAAGAAGGGGTACTCTGAGCACCCCTTTAATGAATATATCAGAAAAGGTTATTTTTTATATGCTGATAGGACACTGCTATAGTGGAGGGGTTTTTTTTGTTGTTTTGTAAATATTTAGAAACAACTTGATTTTTAAAGTAGGCTAGTCTCTGAACTGGTGTGGGTACAAATTTACTTTGTACATTCTTTCTCTTCATAGAAAGTATGAAGAATCGTCACAAGGTTCAAATCAGCTGGGTCTGAATAATGAATGTTTTTAAGCTCCTATTTTACTTGATTTACAATGAGAAGGAATTCTGCAGCAGAGAAGGGATAGCCATGCACCCCAGAAATTGCTGTCAAATCCAGGATTTTAAAAAAGACACGGCTTATTGGTTTTATTTTTATTAGAAAAGTAATACTCCTACTATAGAAAATGTGGGAAATTCAGAAAAGTAGGTAATAGAAAAAAATAAAAAATAAACTGTAATACCAGCTCCCAAAACAATTACCAAAAATGGTATAAGTACTGTATTTCCTTCCATCTTTTTTCCATACATAGAATTTATAACTTTTGTTATTTTTGTACAGCAAGAATTATTTTAAATACAAAATTGTCATCTTCCTTTTTTCCCTTTAACCTTAGAGCATAAGCATTTTTCTGTCCCATGCTTCAAATCCTGTCTCATAACTTAGGGTTTGGTGGTGAGTGTCTGTTCTGTTCCTGTACCAAGACTTCATCTTTCCATCAGAGATGAGCAGGAAGTCCTGCTCTATCCTTCAGGTGTGCAGGGGCTGGGGGGAACATACAGGCTTGGGTACAATAAAACTAGAATAATAAATGTCTTTAAAGAGTTCCTGGCACTATAATACTAGGATGGTGAACTTTATGTGCCAACTTGACTGAGCTAAGAGATGCCCAGATAGCTGGTAACACATTATTTCTGGTTGTGTCTGTGAGATGTGTCTGGAAGAGATGAGCATTTGAATCAATAAACTGAGTAAAGAAGATATCCCTCACCAATATGGGCAGGCACCATCCAATCATTTCAGGGCCTGGATAGAATTAGGTGGAGGAAGGGAGGATTCTCTCTTTCTCCCTGAGTTGGGACATCTCTCATCTCCTACCCTCAGACATTGGAGCTCCTAGTTCTTGGGTCTTCAGACTCAGGCTGAACTGCACCACTGGCTTTTCTGGCTCTCCATATTGCAGGTGGCAGGTCATGGGACTTCTCAGCCTCCATACCTGTGTGAGCCGATTACCATAATCAATCTCCTCTCATATGTATCTGTATATCTTTTTGGTTCTGTTTCTCTGGAGAACCCTGACTAACACAAATACGTTCATTAACATCTCAACATATGAGATATGTGAGTTAAATGCTCCTTGCTAAATGCTGTTTTCAGTCCACCATGGCAGCACTAATATCCCAATTGGTCAGTCCTGGTGGAGGATTGTACTGATCAGCTCAGGTTGCCATTTCCTCTTCATTCTTGAGGCTAGAAGTCTGAAATCAAGATGTTGGCTTCATTCTCATTTTAACTTAATTACCTCCGTGAAGACCCTCTCTCCAAAAACAGTCACGTTCTGAGGCACTGGGGGTTAGGACTTTACCACGTGAATTTAGGGGAGACAATTCAGCCCATGACAAGGATCTGTTAGGCCATGCGGCTACACCCACGAGTCTGTTTGTTTTTAGCAGGGACAGAAACTTCTTTTAATGATGTCAACCGCAGATCTAGAACAGCTAAGAGCTGAGACTGGGTCTTCAGTCACTCTTGACTACTCAGATTTTATTATAGTTCTTGGCGCTCAATAGGTAGCAAAAGAAAGAAGCAGAAGGGTGAGGGAATTAAGCACACAGACCAAATGCACTTCCTCCATCTGCTCAGGCCTTCAAAGGCTAAAAGAGGAGGGAGGCTAAAATGACATTGGTTTATTTTCTAATTCCGCTCTTAACTCTATTCTCAGTCATGAAGATGAGTAGTGACTCACTTGTCCAGAGTTAGGGTGAACTAAAACATACTACTTCGTTTTTTAGTCTAAGGGAATTTTTTCCCCTCTCTTCATGTGTTTCCTTAAGAGACATTATCTTATATGAGTTTGGTTTTTACACAAAGAAAGAAGGAAATAAGAAAAAAGAAACCCAGAAGAATCATTGTCTTCTATAGGTGTTTTTCCTATTCTTGCAGCTATTAAGAGCATAAATATGTGGTCCCCAAGCATCATTTTACTTAAGCCTCTCAATAACTCAGTCAGTAGGTGCTATCATCAACATTTAGACTAGAGGAACCAAAGCCCTCAAAAGGACAAAGGAATTTGAACAAATTAGCCAATGCCCTATTCACCTCTATCCTTGTCTCTTCCAATAAAGATCCACATGTTGGACTCCCATGCCTTTTCTACCATGAAAAAGAGCAGTGGGAAATTGGGAGAGAACCCTAAAATAAAGAGTATGAAAGTTAGGCACTACATCACACTAACAAACTAATGTGTTTCTCTGAGCACATTGCTTTCCTGTTAACCTGGGTCCCCATTTGAAAGTGGGTGCATCTTTAAGGTCCCATTAGTTATGTAAAGTTCTATGATGGGCATAAAGGAAGTCCATATACCTCTTGGATGGCAGTACCCTGACCTAAGCTTTGGCAGCACTCTACGATACTCACAATTATTTCTAATATGTGTAGGACTTTGCCACAGCCACATCTACCTCACCCATACTGCAGCTCCAGTGAGAGGCACATCAAAGATAAGCTTTGGCTATTTTACACTTTTGTCTTCATTCTTCTGGATCTTTATGAAGGAACTTTGTGTAGGCTATAGACAAACCTTCACTTTCTTAGCATTTGCTCCACTATTAATTTAATGAGTATTTGTTGAGCACTTGCTACATGTTCATACCAGACCAGGTAGAGAAGATAAAACCATGCATTAGAAATTCTAACCTTGAAAAAGCTCACTATTTAGTGGGGAAAAAAACTATGTAAAGAAATAATAGAGAGACGGGTCTTCTGGAATGGTAGACTGAACATCTCTGTAAATCTTCCCATCCACAAAAGCAACTAAAACAGTGGCAAAAGTTGTCAAAATCAACTATTTTAGAACTATAACATTAACCAAACGTTTGCAACAATTCAAGAAGCATTTTATTTAGGAAAAACTGCTGAACACCCATAAGAACAGCACAATTTGTTGCTGACCTACTCCATGCTTCCCTCCCCAGCTCCATAGTAACCTCGAAAACCAGCCTCACAACCACAAAACAAACAGCAAATGACAGATATAAATCCTACTTATCAGTAATTATGTTAAATGCAAATGCTTCTTTTTAAAAGGCAGATTAGTAGAATGAATAAAACAACAGTTTCTAACTATATGCTTCCTACAAAAGACACACTTTAGATTAAAAGACACAACTAGGTTGAAGTAAGAGAACAGAAAATAAACAGTAAAAAGAGAGCTGAGAAAGCTAGAGTGGCAATACTAATATCAGACAAAATAGACCTTAAGACAATAATTATTAGATTATAAAAAAGATAATAAAAAATTATAAACATATATGCACCTAACAACAGAGCACCAAAATACATAAAGCAAAATCTGACAGAATTGAAGAGATAAATAGACAATTTAACAACAATAGTTGAGAAATATCTTATTTCAATAATGAATACAGCCACCAGACAGAAATCATCACGGAAATAGAGGACATGAAGGACACAGTAGATTAAGTAGATTTAACAGACATCTATTGAGAACATTCAAAGCCTACATGGAACATTCTTCAAGACAGACAATATGCCATAAAACAATCCTCAATAAATGTATTAGGATTGAAATCATACAAAATATGTTCTCCCACCAAAATGGAATTGAATTATAAATAAATAATTAACTAAAAGAAATTTGGGAAGTCCACAAATAATGTGGAAATTAAACAACATACTCCTACATATATACCACACAATGTGGTATATGAAATGAAAACATAGTCCACACAAAAATTATACATGAGTGTTCATAGCAGTATTATTTATAACAGCCAAAAGGTGGGAAAAAAAAAACCCAATCTTCTTCTGAAAAATGGATAAATAAAATGTGTTATATCCATACCATGGAGTTATTCAACAATCAAAAGGAATAAAGTACCAATACATGCTACAAAACATACAACCCTTCAAAACATTATACTAAGTTAAAGAAGCTGGACACAAAAGACCACATATTGAATGACTCTATTTACATGAAGTGTCTAGAATAAGCAAACCTATACAGACAGAAAAGAGATTAGTGACTACCTAGGATTGGGGAGAAGGAAGATGAGGAATGATTACTAATGGGTATGAAGTTAGTTTTTTTTGGTGTGGTAAAAATGTTCTAAAATTAGATAATGGTGATGACTGCACAATTCGGAATACAAATGCTCATCAACTTATGATGGGATTATGTCCGGATAAACCCATCATAAGTTGAAAATATCAGAAGTCAAAAATGCATTTAGTACCCCTAACCTACTAAACATCATAGCTTAACCTAGCCAACCTTAAATGTGTTCAGAACACTTACCTTAGTCTATAGTTGGGCAAAATTATCTAACACAAAACCTATTTTATAATAAAGCGTTGAATATCTCATTTAATTTATTGAACACTCTACTGAAAGTGAAAAACATAGTGGTATGGGTACTCAAGGTATGGTTTCTACTGAATGTGTAGCACTTTTGCACCATCGTAAAGAGGAAAAATCCTAAGTCAAACCTTCATAAGTCAGGGACCATCTGTGTACTAAAATCCATTGAATTGTACACTTTAAATGGGTACATTTTTAGTATGTAAATTATATTTCAATAAAGTGGGTTTAAAAGGGATAAAAGAAAGGACAACAAGCTGTGTGATAAGAAAAAGAGATGAGGCGAAGCTCAAGACAATATTTGACTTTCTTCACAATTTTTGGTGGGGGAGCAGTCCTGCCCAGAATTCTATGTCAACTACGTCTCTGTCCCTAGATCCACAGTCCCAGCATGATAAGTGCTGTAGAGAGAGAGGAGCGAACAACACATCCTAGAGGAAAGCGGAAGAAGTAGTCAACATTGGAGTTGGGACAATTTAAAGGATGTCATGACCCGAGAGGCAGAGAACAGCAGGAAAAGAGCTGTACTGAGGAAGGGAGGCAGCCAAGAGTGGAGCGTGTAGGGGGTGGCTGGAAGGGAGAATGCAAGACCAAGAGGTAAGTGGAGAGGGAAGGAGCCCCAAAGGCCTCCCAGTGTGGGCTAAAAAAGCTGAATTTTATCCTGGTCAGTGAGAAGCCAGCAACAGCTCTTAACAAGAGCATCAGATTCAGTTTTTGAAAGCTCATCCTAGCATTCAGGTAGATGATAAATTGGAAGGGTGGAAGGTAGAGAGACAGGAACAAGCTACACACGCAGGAAGCCAGATGCAACAGTCAAAGAGAGAGAAAGTGGCTGGTCCATTCTAACTGGAAGGCAGCATTAGAAAAAAATAATTCTTTTAGCGTAGGCATTCGTCTGTAACCTAAAAGACTGTGTTTGGGGTTGTCAAAGGTGGTATTCAATTCTCTTAACCGAAGAGTGCATCACTCCTCTGATAAAAAGATTTGAGAGCGGAAACTATAGTAAGAACATAATATGCTGAGAGAAAATGCACTTCTCCAAATCCCCCGAGTCTTCTTTCACTGGATACATTTAAAAGCTCTATCATTAAAATAAGTTTAAATTCTGTGCTGGGAAGACATTTTCATCACTACTTTAATAGAAAGGCTCATCTCAGAGGCAGGGAGATACTTTGACGAATGGAGAAAGGAGGCTCGGTGTTCTAACTTTGCAGGGGGCTGGCAATGAGAGGAGGGCATGTGTAAATTTTTGCAGGGCCGGTGGCTCTCGAAGACTCTAGTCTGTGCTGTTCCTGCTTCCCTCCGGGATTGAACCACATCATTTCTTAAGGCCTCCATTATTCTAAATGCTAAATAGAGCATCAGACACTTGTCACACATATTAAGTAGCATCGTGGGAATTAATACACATTTATTGATCAAAAAAATATAGTATTAAGAAAACTTTAGCAGACTATTACCATCCTCCACGTATAGTCAGACTCTGAGAAAAACTGTAAAATTCACTGAAGGGACTGTATGGAAATCGATGGAAGCATTCTCGCTGCAGTTAAACATGGAAATAGAATTCTGAATGCTTTGAGAGAGAAGAAATCAGCTGCCAGAAAAATGCTGCTAAATAAATCTATGCATTCTGCACAGGTAAGGTGGCAAAATCGTGGAAGTCAAAGCATTAAGAACTGTAATTCCCGTATAAGAATCCCTCTAAAGAGGAAAGGATCATCCATCATGCAGTATTTTGATTTGTTATGGTCGGAAACAGCCACCTGAATCACCTCACAAAATCGAGTTATGAAAATACAGCCATGCGCCACATAACGATGTTTCGGTCAATGAGGACATGCTTATACGACAGTGGTCCCATACAGGTGCACTACCATTTTTTATCTTTTACACAGTATTTTTACTATACCTTTTCTATGTTTAGGTATGTTTAAATGCATAAATATAGCCATGCGTTGCTCAACAACAGGAATACGTCCTGAGAAACATCATAGAGTCTACTTACACAAACCCAGATGGCATAGCCCACTACACAGTGAGGCTACAAACCTGTACAGCATGTTATTGTACTGAATACTGTAGGCAATTGTAACACAAATCACTAGGCAATAGGAATTTTTCAGTTCCATTATAATCTTATGGGACCACCTTCACATATGTGGTCTGTCATTGACCGAAACATTGTTATGCAGTGCATGACTATACTTACCACTGTGTTACAACTGCTTGCAGTATTCGGTACCATAACACGCTGTACAGGTTTGTAGCTAGGAGCAATAGGCCGTACCGTACAGCCTAGGTGTGTAGTAGGCTGTGGCATCTAGCTTTGTGTAAGTATACTCTATGGTGTTCGCGCAAGAATAAAATCGCCTAACGACCCATTTCTCAGAACATACCCCCGTCATTAAGTGATGTATGACTGTATTGTAATACTGTCTAACATTTTTAAGCACTTACCGTATGTCAGAAACTGTGCTAAGCCACTTACTGGCCAGGTGTCATTCCGGCCTCACGATAGCCCTATGAGGTTGGTGACATAATTCCTTCTATCACACAACTGAGGAAACTGAAGTTCAGAGAGGTTAAGGAGGGGCTTTCCTGAGGTCACACAACTTACATGGGGCTGAGTCTGTGTTCAAGTCTTAGTGTCACAGGCCAAACTCTTAAGTGACTTGATTAAATTGCCTCAAATTATTAATATAAAATGCATGTTCACTGAGCTGGTACAAGAAAACCGCCCAGGCCTGAGACAGAGCTAAAGAACGAGACATCTCTTGGCCTTTCAGCTGTTGTCCACACTTCCTTACCCTGGACCCTGGCATTTCTGCTTTCTCATAACGTTGACTTACAAAGGCTTGCCCTGGCCCACAAGTCTGCCTCACTATACTCTATAATCTGAGCCTAATCAGCCATGTCTCGTAGGGCCCAATCCCCTAGTGCCTGTGAAAAGTATCTCTGAGGTCCAGCTCATCCTTCCAAGCCAGGCTCACAGGTCTGAGCCCTCCGGCCACCAGCACTAAGCTGCCTTTGTGCCGATGGCTCCCATCCCAGGAGCAAGGCCAAGGTGGGGACCCCTGGAGCAGAGCGTGGCCATGTTGGCAGCAGGGGCTGGGACAGGGGTGGGGGGCTGCAGAGCAGGCGGAGATTTGGGGCGCTAGCACACACCTGAATGGGGAGCATTGCTCAACATCACCAAGTCACCAAATCCAGGCTCCTCCTGAAGAGGAAGTAGGGACAGAGAACCTACGTGGCCTATGGATGATCAGACGGCCGATGGTGAAGAACAAGACTATGGAAGACTGGTCAAAATTTACCAGCACCAGTGCTCATCCCAAACTTGACAACTGCATTTCTGTTGGTGTCTTTTCTTCCTCTCACTCAGACCTAAAACCACAGTTCTCATTCTCTTCCTTCCTGGGCCTCCGAGACTAATCAGTTTTTGTTCGCTTGATTGATTGTTTTTCAATTCTCCCTAATAAACAACTCTAGAATTCACACTTGATTTCCATTTCTGTAGCTGCCAACTGAGTCCAGGCCCCTATCTCAGGTTGCATCCATTGAACAAATAATTATCAAGTAATACAGCAACCACAACAATTCTATGAGGAAAGGCTATTATAAGCCCCTTATTGCAGATAAGAAAACTCAGTCTAAGAGAGGTTAAGGAGCTTAAGTCCAAATTCACACAGCTTAGATGGAGTAGACCAGGACTCAGACCCCTACAGATACCCCTGTGCTCTTTTTTCTTTTTTTCCCAAGAGACAAGGTCTTGCTCTGTCACCCAGGCTGGAGGGCTGTGGCACAATCATAGCTCACTGCAGCCTCAAACTCCTGGCCTCAAGCAATCCTCCCTCTTCAGCCTCCCAAAGTGCTGGGATTACAGGCAGGTGCCACCGCACCTGGCCTGACCTCCGTGCTCTTAAGCACATTGCCTGGGAGAACTGCTCTGTGCCAACTGCTGGGAATGGTCCTGCCCTCCCACCACTGACCGCCTAGTGCACGAAACAGACCGTATACAAAGAGACAGCGAGATGAAGTTCTCATCACAAACCGTGCAGAAAGGCGGTAAGCACGCAGGTCTGCTTGCGAGGTGGCCCTTGGCTGGCGTTTGGGAACTTGGCTCCTGCAGAGCTCCCAGTCAACTGACAAGGTGGCTCCTATGCCTCCACTGTGCAGCAATGTGGTCTAGGCTGAACACCCGCCTTCCTCCTGGGTGTCTGGGATTCTGGCCCATGGTAAGCAGAGGGTGCCTAGGTGACCAGCCCCCAATAAAAACCTTGGGTGCTGACTCTCCAATGGGGTCCCTAGGGCAAAAACGTCACACACACGTGGCTACAGTGTCGCTGCTAGGGGAAGAGTGTGCTCTGCAGGACCTGCCACGGGAGGGACAGCGTAAGGAAGCCTCACACGGACTCTCCAGGCTCTGCCTCTTCGCCCGTGTGACCCAGCTGTGTGTCTTTACTGCGCCACTGCCATGAGTCTTAGCTGTGACTACAACTATATGCTGAGTCCTCTGGTCCTTCTAGCAAATCTCCAAGTGTAGAGGTGATCGTGGGGACCCTGAATACTAAAACTACAATAACCATCGTGAAGGGAGAGCACGAGTGAGGAGATGGAGACCGCAGGGGCGCAGGGTTCCAGAAAGGCCCGCGTGCAAGTTCTATTTCAGCTGAGAACTCAGGGTAAGGAGGAGTTCCTGGGGCTGAGAGCAGGAGGAACGTGCTCCAGACAGAGGAAGAGCATGAGCATGACCAAGGAGGTGACAGCCAGGCGTGGGGCTCTCTGGAGGGACAGAACACTGTCCAGCCAGCAGTGGCCCTGCGAGCCAGGAGGGCGGGTGAGGTCAGAAGTGCAGACACTTCTCGAGGGGACCCGGGCCCTAGAGCTAGACTTCATGCGACGCCCATGTCCATCACCAAGTCCCCAGCTCTGGAAAGTTGTCAGCAGGAGAGGAACGTGCCCCGGGTGCTTTGTTCCAGGCCTGTCCTGGCTGCTGTGTGGATGGGTTGGGAGGGTAAGAGACAGAAGCCAGGGAACAGCCGGGACATGATGGTGAGGTAGTCGTGCTGGAGGCTAGAATTTCAGGAGAAGAAGGGGTTCAGACAGCAGCCCCTGAGCTGTCTCTGGGACCCCTCCCCCAAGGCTGCACCCTGCCCCAGGCCAGCCACAGCTCCCGTTGCCCAGGGCAGAGCTAGTCCGTGTGACACGCCAGTCTGGGGTGATGCTCTCAGTCTTGGCAAACATGGGATATTAGGTTACCAGCTGCCCTTTCTCAGAATTATTCTGTTATTTTTACATTTCATTCTTCCTATATTTTTCCTGAAAGGTGTTAAAATTTCCTTTCATTTATGAAAGCAAAGTGATAGTAGATGGAAGTTCATTGTGTGTCTTTATGTGGGAAAATTAAGTGGGCAACACATTTAATTCCTTTCCATCTTAGCTTTATTTCAAAAAAAATCAATGATCTGTGAAATCCAGAGGTCTGGTGACCACTTAATTGGGATCAAAGTCCAAACTCTTTTACTGGCATGGGGCTCTCTACAATCTTGGCCACACCCACCTTTACCTTTCCAGCATTCTCTCCCCACCCCCTAACCCCCCACCCCTGCCAGTGGGACCCAGCCTCCTGCTCTTCACCCCACGTCTTTCCCCTGGGTCAGCCCCTTCCTTGGCAGGTGGCCTCGGCCCATCCCAATCCCGCCCTTGCTCAGCTGCCTACTCTCAATCCACTTTCTCCTCACATGTACCTGTCACTGGGCCAGCATTACCTTCCCTGCATTCTGCCTATGTTCCAAACCCTACCTTCCCGAGACTGGAGTTGCCCCATCTCCACCCTCCACCCTGCACTACACACACAAGCACACATGCACACACACATACACACACACACATACACACACACACATGCACACACGCATACACACATGCATACACACGTGCATGCGCGCACACACATATACATGCATGCATGCACACACATGCACTCGAGAGGTGCTCAATGTCTCTGCGGGCTCCACTTGATTGGAGCTTATGCTCTGTGGGTTGTGGTTGTCTCACCTGCAGTTACAGCCAGGAGAGGAAATGACTTTCAAGGCTAGACAGGCTCTATCCACAATCATTAGCAGGTAAAGTTGGCAATAATTACTCTTGTTATCTGGTTGCACAATCCTAGAACAAAGAGGCCGCTGACAGAATCACAGGGAAGTCGGTGCACAACGAATGCGGAGAGAATGCAGTTTGCAAACTCCACCTGGCAGGATGGAGTTCTCGGAACACGGTTTAGATGATTCTGGGGCAGTAGAAAGAGTTCTCTGACATGACTGTGGTTATGCAAGCCATAATGATGATATATTTCCCTAAAAACTTGGATTTCAGAGTATAAATAGATTGCTTTCAGGGGATTAGAAAAGAGCTGTTTCCACAAAGGCTTACCTGCTCCCTGAGCAAAAGCACATCTTGGAAGCTGCATTTTTCTCAAGTGCCAATGTCATTGTCCCAGGTAAAAAGTTAAGAAATAATAAATAGGTAAAAATAAATAATCAATCCATCAACAGGCCAGGCGTACATTCAGCATTGAGTTATATGTCGTCAGAACACAGGTTTAACTTTAGTTGGGAAGACAAGAGAATGCTAGTAAACACTGTAAAACTGAATATTTTTTAAATCTTCTGCAACACTGATGATGAACACATTGTCCTGTGTATTAATATAACTCAGTGTCCTTTACATGAGGACTTAGTGATAAATTCTGCTTCAAACATAAAGCCAAGAAAATTGTTTTCCAAAAAATATAAGCAAAGCTTCCCCAGAGGAGGGCTTTCTGGCATGGCTGGCTGCCTGGCCCGTCGGCAGCACCAGCCCGATGGTGCACGTCCACCCCCCTGCCTGCTGCTCCTGGCCGCTGGCCTCTGCCGGCTGACCCCGTGGCCGTGGCTCCAGCGGTTGGTCTTCCCCAGCGCCCATGGGATCTAAAGCTTCTGGCTTCTCCTTTGCCTCAGTCTGTCCTTGCCTGCTTTTGCCCTTTTATTGTGTCTCACAGCCCCTAGGGAAGCACCTCTCTCGGTGCCCCTCCCTGGCCCCAGGTCCCGGCCGCAGCTCGAGTCAAAGCCTCAGGCCTCTCCTGGCCCCAGAGGGGAGAACTAACTGCCTTCTCCACCACAGAGCACAGAGACACGTGTAATGTTCAACCCCCGACTGTCCAAACAGTAGATTTTCTCTTTCCTTTTTTTAAATTTACCATTTTGTTATTACATAAAACTCACACAGAAAACTGCACTAATCGTTTCTCGGCCTTTTTTGCTACGATCAAGTGTAGCATCTATTCTGATCAGTTTAATATCTGATATGTCCTCAATTCTACAACAATATATTAAATGGATTTTGGAGCAAGGAGGTGGAATAGGAGCTTGCTCCATCCACTCCACACGTCGTCGACCTGGTGTTGCAGTAATTCCAGGAACGGTGGACCTGGAACCCCAGGAACCCCTCTGTGGATTATAAATAAAATAAAAAAGAAAGAAACCTGCACAAAATGAATGTGTGGCTAAAGGGATTTTGGTAGGTGAACGAACCCTCTGTCCTCTCCCCGCCCAACCTCCCCAGCACGGGAACGGCAGTGCCGGTCACCCAGTGCTCTGTCTAGAACCACCGCCATCCTTCCTGCTGCTGCTTGCTCCCTCACGCCCACAGTCCAGCCCCATCTGTTCTGTCTCCCGGGGCTCTCCCCGTCTGAGCCACCACCCTCACCGTCTCTGCAGCAGCCACCTGTCAGGCCTCCTGAGGGCTCCACTCTCGCCTCCCAAATGTAGGTGACCGCATGTCTGGCTTGGCTAGAACAATGTCACTTTGCACATTGTCCCTACGCACTTATTCATGAAGACCTCTTCATTCTCAAAGTGATCTTGGTCGGGATGGTGGATTAGGTGGACTTCCTACCCTGTACTTCATTCTCCACACAGCAACCAGAGGGAATGTTTAAAAACACAAAGCAGATCACATCACTCTCTGGCTCAGACCCCTTCAAAACACACCCACTAGGATAACTGTAATAAAACAAAAACAGCAATAAGAAAATAAAAAATAACAAGTGCTGGCAAAGATTTGGGGCTATTAGAAACCTTGTGCATTGTTGACGGGAATGTAAATGGTGTAGCTGCTACGGAAAACAGTATGGTGGTTCCTCAAAAAATTAAAATAAAGTTACCATATGATCCAGCAACCTCACTTCTGGGTTGTATCCAAAAGAACTGAAAGCAGGGTCTCAAATATGCACACCAAGGTTCCTAGCAGCATGATTCACAACAGCCAAAAAGCAGAGACAGCCCAAGTGTCCATCAACAGATGAATGGATGAACAAATGTGATCTATCCATGCAATGGAATATTATTCAGACTTAACAGAGAAGGAAATTGCAACACATGCTACAATATGGTAAACCTTGAAGATATTAAGTTACGTGAAATAAGCCAGTCACAAAAAGACAAATGCTGTATGATTATACTTATATGAGGTACACAGTATAGTCAGATTCACAGAGACAGAAAGTAGAATGGGGGTTGCCAGGGGCTGGGCGGGGAAAGGAATGGGGCGTGTTGTTTATTGGGGACAGATAGATAGAAAGAGTTAGATAGTTAGTTAGTTAGTTAGATAGAAAGAGTTCTGGAGATGGTGGGGTTGGTTGCACAACCATGTGAATGTACTTAATGCCACTGAATTGTACACTTAAGAATGGTTAAAATGGGCCAAACTCAGTAGCTCATGCCTGTAATCAGTCCTAGCACTCTGGGAGGCCGAGGTGGGAAGATCACCTGAGGTCAGGAGTTCCAGACAAGCCTCAGCAAGAGCAAGACCCTGTCTCTACCAAAAAAAATAGAAAAAATTAGCCAGGCATGGTGGCACATGCCTGTAGTCCCAGC
>VBSM01002608.1:99454693-99482647 GCA_008086735.1 Cheirogaleus medius | reverse complement strand
GGAGGGGGGAGGAAGTGTAGAGTTACATAATGTGTGCCGTGCGCGCCACCTGGGTACTGGACTCGCTTGAAGCTCTGGCACGTGGGGCAGGGGGAGGAGTGGTAGGGGCAATGTATGTAATCCTAACAATATTTGTACCCCCATTATATGATGAAATTTTAAAAAAGCTGAATAATATTGCATTTTTTATTTTAATTTTTTTTAATTTTAATTTTTTTAAGTTACATTTTTTAGAAATAAACATTCTTTATGAATTTGACAATATGACCACACCAACATGTCAGAGGCTTCTCTCTACCTGCTGACTCCCCTCCCCAAAAGACCCAGATCCTTCATGCATCCACCCAAGGTGCCAGGCACAGGCAGGGCATTGTCCAGGTGAGGGCACAGGTCAACCGAAGCCTGCAGCAGGCTCTGGGGCCATCTGGGTGAGACTGTGACTGCAGTTAAGATGCGCTCATGAAATCTTGACCTTCTGCCCATCCTTGATGGCTCTCAATTACTCAAAATTTAAAGATTCCTGTCTCAATGAAACTTGGGAGCATCTGTTTACACCTGCTATGACCTGGAATGCTAGCTGTCCCCACCTGCAGGCCAGGAATGGTACCTGTGCCCCTGCACGTCCTGACACGTGCTACCAGCTGCCCCTCTCTGAGTCTCGTCTCCTGGTGTAAGACACACTGAGATCCTGGCATTTTAACAGGAAGAGACCCACTTCTGAGTGGAGTGGCCCCACCCGTGTCCCCAGGGAAAAAACAATTTCCCCTGCTGCTCAGAAATCAAGGGCTCTGTGAATTCTTGGTTGACTTGTCCAAATCTATAATCTACCACCACCCTTATCTTCCCTGTTTCGGTGACCTCGCCATCCCCAGCTATGTGTCAGACAACGGGGGGTGTCCTTCGCTGTCATCGCCTCCCACGCTCACTGGTCACCAAGCCCAGGTTATTTGCCCCCACCGTGTGTCTCTCCCTGCGCCCCTCTGCTTCACCTCCAACACTCCAGCACCGCGGCCTCTAGCCCAGGCTGTGCCACGTCTGACCCGCTCATGCAACAAGTGACAGCCGAGTGCCCACTGTGCAGCTGACACTGGGCCACACCCCAGGATTACACTGGAACAAGACAGGACTCTCTCTGAGTCAGTTCTCAACACCACGTGACAAATGCTCTGACAGCCGAGGGTGGCCCTTCTCGCTGGCCCGGGAGGTGGAGGAGGCCTTCCCGGAAGAAGTCAAGCCGAGATCAGAGGGATCACTGGGAGTTCTCTGGCAGAGCTCGATTTGGGGGAGGGCCGATTGGAAGCCAGGTGGGGAAGAATGTTCTAGGCTGAAGAAACAGCCAACGCAAAGGCCCAGCGGCAGCAGAGTCTAGCGGAGCCTGCAGGCGGCTGTCCAGGCTGGAGCCCGAGCACAGGTGTGAGAGGGGCCGAGAGGAGGCAGGACAGGGAGGGCTGTGTGGGCGGTGCCCCGAGCCTGGCTTGACCCTGCACATGTGGAGGACTCCTGAGCCCTGTGAGGCCCAGAGAAGTGACACATTTAGATTTTCATTTTGGAAAGATCAGTGTACTCATTTTCTAGGCCTGCAGTAAACAAAGTATCACAAACTAGGTGACTTAGAAACAATAGAAATTTACTCTCTGAACAGTTCTGGAAGCAAGAAGTCCACAGTCAGAGTGTCAGCAGGGCCATTCTCCCTTTAAGAGCACAGTGGGGATCTTTCCTTGCCTCTTCCAGCTCCTGGTGGCTCCAGGTATCCCTTGGCTTGTGGCTGCAAAACTCCCATCTCTGCCTCCTCACGTGGGCTCCTCCTTTCTGTGTATATTCCCCCTTCTCTTATAAGGACACTTGTCATTGGGTTTTGGGCCCACCCTAACCCTGGATAATCTCATCTCAGCATCCTTAATTTCAACACATCTGCAAAGACCCTTTTTTCCAAAGGTAACATTCATAGGTTCTGGAGCAAAGGCATCTTTTGTAGGGGAGGCCACCATTCAACTCCCTACAGTCTTTCAAGCAGCAACACTGAGAAATAAACTGCAGATGGGACCAGGTCCCTCCCCACCTCAAGCCCTTCCAGGGGCTCCTGGTGACTGTCAGGAGAGAGCTCAAGTGCTTCGGTGTGCAGGGTCCTCGGGATCCAGCCCCACACAGCTCTCTGCTCTAGCCTGGCGAGACCCTGGCAGAGAGCACTGAGCACCTCCTGGGTCGCAGGCTGTGCTTGTCCAATGCTCCCGTCCTGCATCCTTGAAAAGGTGTCTCCATGGGAAGCCTGGGGACTTCTCACACCCTCCGCCTGGGTGAAGTTTGCCTCCCTGGGTGCCCAGAGCACCTGCAGCCACAGCCGTCGATCAGCCACATACTCGTCCCTCTCTGGTATATCTTCTTTACACGAGCCACAGGGTAAATGTACATAGTACCTGTCTGTTGGACTAATTAATTAAAGTTTAGCTAGTCTGAGGCAGGCTTCTGTCCACTCCTGAGGCCCCCGTCTGTCAACACCATTTGCACCGAAGGCCTTTGCTCGTCCATCCTCCCCACCCGGCTCTGTCTCCCTCCTCCCGTCCTTCCCAGCCCCATCCTTCATCTAGTCCCACAGCAAATCCATGTGACACCGCCATACCCTCCCTGATTTCTCTGTCTTCAAGAAGAGAGGAGAACCTAGTAAGATCAGACAACTCTGAGGGGGGAAAAACACCATAAAAACTAAAATGTGAAAAGCAATTTCAATCCTCCATTCCAAAATGTTCATGGTGCATCTATTCTGTGCTGCCTCCTGAGGACAAGACGGTGAACGAAATACACAGAGTTCTCCTGCAACTTGTGGTCCTGCCAGGGAGACAGACATGGGTCAAATATGAACCAATGTGACTTGCAGCTGTAACAAGTGCAACAAGCCCATTGGAGAGGCCGGGGAAGGCTTCTTTCTGGAGGTGACACCTGAGCTCTGAAGGTCTGGGGTGGGGGTTAACCTGGCAAAGTGAGGCAGGAAGAGGATTCTGGACAGGAGGAACAGGATGTGCAAACACTCTGAGCCCAGAGGCAGAGTGAGTAGAAGAGACGCCAAGAAGGCCAGTGTGGTGGCAGCTGAGCACTCTGACTAGGTGGAAAAGGGGCAGAGAAGTGGGTGGGTGGCTGGGGGGCTGTCACCCTGCAAAGGGGTTAGACCTATATCTCCAGGGATTTTAGAGTCTGAGGGTCAAAGGCAGGCAAAGATTTCCAGCATGGGAATGAATAATTGGGTTCATATTTTTAAAAGATCACTCTGGCTGCTGGGTGTGGGGAGGGCAAGAAATCAGAGGGGACCAAGGCTAGACCTGAGTTCACAGTGACAGTGGAGACTACTGTCATCGCCCAGGTCAAAGATTGCTGTGGCAACCGTGGAGACAGTGAGAAATGGGCAGGTGGGCAAGGTGTTTAAGTGGTGAAATTAACAGAAACTGGAAATGGACTAGACCTAGGGAGAGGGAAGCTCCTCCTTCTCGATGGCCACATGTTCCAAATTCCGACCTCTAGGCCTGTGTCACTGTTGTAAATGGAAAGTGGCCTGTTATCTGTATGGAACTGTTTCATAGCAGTGACCGTGTAATTCTGTTCTAGTGAACAACCAGCATATTCCACCCTCACAGTCTCTCCCTGCTAAGAGAGATGATAATACTGTGATATTAAAAGGCATGGAGAGATCTATAGGTCATGCCATTTTTTTTCTTCAGAGAAGCCTGCAGTGGGGACCCAAGTGAAGATCATCTCTCATGTGTTGTGTTGGTTAGGATGCTTAAGCACAGAGGGTAGCTTGGTTAGCAGCTCAAAGCAGTCTTTGAAACCACTGGCCCCTTCTCTCTCCTGACCCTGCCACCCTTTGCACACTGACTTGGGTTTTAGGCTTGTTGCCTCATGGGCCCAAGGTGGCTGCTATGGTTCCAGGCAACACGTATCATCTCAACAACATCCAGCCAAAGAAGAGGGGCATTTCTCCTCTTCAGTTACCCAGTCACTCCCCAAATACTTGCAGCACACCTGCCACCAGCACCTGGTTAGAGGCCCTGCCTATCTGGCTCTCAAGAATTCTAAGTTGTCCAGTTCTTCTTTCCCCAAATCTCCAGAGGAGCACACAGAGCCTATCATTACCTTCAGGAGAGTTTTAGGAGCTGGGGGTGGGGGTCCTGGGGCAGAGATGGAAGCAGAGCTGGCCATGCTTGGCCTTCAGAGTATGAGCTGCCTTCTTCACAGCTAGCAGTATTTTTGCAGGGAGTTGTGGACTTAGAACAAACTAACTCTCTCTCCCTCTCTTGTCTCTCACAGGAGGAAGACTTCTCATGCTGGACTTTGCAACTGCTTCCTTCACTGAGCTCTGTAGAATAGAGAATGTAGGAACCCTAGATTACTCCGGCCCTGAACTGCTCTGAATAGACTGCGGTTTGTTCCCAACATATTTGTACATTTCAAGTTGCCACTTCGGATGGAGCAAAATGCAGCAAATAACCTGACAGCAGAAAGTCCCCCTTTCTGGTCTTCATTATTGGTGAGCTCTCCTGGGAACCTCTCCATTCCTGAGTTCTGGGCACGAGGTACTGACAGAAAGATGTCCCCTTGGACTACCTTTGTGCTGACATTATTCTCTCTGTGAAGCCCTCAGGGCTCCTCCTGAGTTCTCACCGGACTGGAAGCCCCAGGAGGGCGGGACCTGCCCTGCTCACTGCTGCAGGCCTGGTGCAACGCTTGGTCCTCAACCCACACTGTTGAATGAATGCATTCCATGGCGCTTTCTGTCCCCCTCTGCCTGGCTTCGTTTGAGCTTCCTCAGAAGCAGACTCTGAGATAAAGATTCAAGTTCAAGTGGTTTATTCACAAGGTGATCCGAGGAAACCTGAGTAACAGATTGTGGAAGTGATGCAGGGAAAGGCAGACAGTGGAGGGAAATTAAGTTGCCTCTTAAGGGCAACTGAATCCCGCTGGACAACTCCGGGCGCCAGTGACGCAGAATGGTCCCTCTCAGGGGTGAGGGGAGTCAGGGTATTTATAAACCAACTCCCATCAGTCATTGGCTGAGGACTGCTCCGGGGCCTTAAATCTCTAGCACTTCCCACATGCAGAGCAGGAGGAGTCCCAGGACACCCACAGCCTCTGCTTCACACCTGAGCAGGGGAGAAAGAGAGGCTTCATTCACCTTCTAGAGTCTCCAGCGTGGCCAAATCTATACCAAAACCTTTGCAGAACAGACATCCAGGAAAGGCCAAGGCTAACACTTGCCAAGCATCTGAGATCTCCTCTGCTGCCCAGCTGAATTACTGTTTGCCAACGTTAGGTGTCCCTCCCCAAGAAAAGATTGTACTTCCCTGTTTTGTTGAATTCAGGCACTGCCATGTGACAATGGCCAGTGAAATATGAGCAAAAGTGACATGTGCTACTTCAGGGAAGAAGCTGTAAAAGTCACCATGCTTTTTGCCTGTGGTCTTATCCCTTTGCCACAATGACACCCAGACAGAGGCATTGAGCTCCAGAATGAAGATGGCACGGGTCAGAGCCCCAGCCAACATGTGATGGACATGGCCCTTGAGTGCAAAATACATCCTTGTTATTGTAAGTCACTGAGGTTTGGGGTTGTTTGTTACTGAGCATGCTCTCTCCTAGCCTGACTGATACAACCTCCAAACCTGCACTCTTGCCTTCACCACTATCCCATTTCTATTGCTGTTGCTAATAATTGACATTCACTGGACATCTACTGTGCCCAGGACATTGGTCAAGCCACTTTACACACATTCTCATGGTCCATGCCAGTTCATAGCTTATGGTCATTTTGCAGATGAGGAAATTAATATGAGCTAACTTAAGCAAATTGCCCAAGGTCACCACGATAGCAAAGCTGGGATTGGAACACAGATCTGACTCTAGAGCTCAGGCTCTTAAAACCATGAGGCTATGCTACTCAAATTTCTTCCAAGACTAACAAGATGGCTTTCTCTCACCAGTTTCTGGTATGACACCCGCACCATACTCTCAAGACATGCACTTCATTCCTCCCAGTGGTAGCTATGTTGGAGGCACTGATTGTGGTTCCAGCTCTACTCTTGTACAACTTCAGGATGCTGAGAACCTTCAGCTCTGTCAGCCCTGTTCTGCCTGCCCTTCCTGCAGCCAAGTCCATCCCCAAGCCCTTGTCCTCACTGGGGCTGTGTCTGGTCTCCAGGACTTGGGCAACCTCAGCTGGGTCATCCTGGCACTTACTGAGGTCAGCTCAGACACCCACCTTTATAGTGCATCGTCTCGTTTTTCTCTTCCAGTCCTCCTTTCCCTATGTACCTTTGAGCTGCTAAAACAAATTACCATAGACTGGATGGCTCATAAACAACAGAAATTTATTTCTCAGTTCTGGAGCCTGGAAGTCTGAGACCAGGGTGTCAGCATGGTTGGGTCCTAGTGGGGGCCCTGTCTGGGTTGCAGAAACCCAACTTCTTGCTATATGCCCACATGGTGGAAAGAGCTAGCTACGTCTTCAGCATCTTATAAAGGCACTAATCCCATTTATGAGGGCTCCCCCCTCATGACCTAATCACCTCCCAAAGGCTCCACCTCCTAACACGATCGCACTGGGCTTCTGAATTTGGGGAGGACACAAACATCCGGACCATTGCACCCACCATCTCTTAAAAGTGGACAGTTTCCAGTGTCCCATGCTCAGCCAACTTTTCCCTCTGTGTACAGTCTCTATCAAATAGTTCGCCAGCTCCCATTATTTCAACTGCTATTTCAATGCAGATGCCTCCTACACTAGTACCCCCACCCTGACCTCGCTCCTGAATCTCAGTTTGGAGCTTCCACCTCCTGGCGCCATCTTTCTGGAGACTTGGGATCAATATCTCCAAAATGAAGCTCGCGTCTTCTCTCCACTCTCGCTGCAGTCTATGCCTCCCGTCTTCTTCATTTCTAACAAGGGCACCCACCTTCCCTCCACTCTTGCTCACTCACGCACCATGTACCAACAGAGCACCCACATTCTACGAGCCCAAAGAATGCCCTGCTCTGTCCCCCTCCCATTCCTCGCAGCCCATCTGTTCCAAGTGCTGCTGCACTAGCCATTGTTTTCAGGATACATCTCCTATTCTTCGATGATTCTGGTCTTTTCAAAGGAACGCTGTCCATTTGTGCAAGCACAATAATTTAGGCTCCTTCTTTCAAAAAAGGAAAATCTAAAATCAGAAATATAAGTCTCCACTGAAGAAGGAAATTAGCTTTAAATGAAAGAGAAATTATGAAATAAATCACTTAAGCTGAAAACACTTTATTTGAATGCTGTGTTCTAACACTTCTTTGTCTTACTTTTAAGGAAGCTGAATATATAACGTAATATATGAAAGAGCTTTGTTTAGCCAAGAAAGCTGTGTGAAACACAGGACTTTAAATCAGATTAAATGCTCTATTCGCCATCACCAGTGACAGATTTTTCTCTGTTGTGTTTTCTTTTCCATTCAATGTCAAATGATAAGGACTGTCTTCCCAGCAAACTGTTTTTTACAAGACTATGTTACCCACCTCAAATTAATAGTCACATTGCTATAGGTGTCAAGATTCATGAGACAAGCTTTAAGTAACTGAGAAGTCATAAAACATAATTTGTTAATATTTTGGGTAATCATCTTTTCCTCTATATCTGAATTTAAACTTACTGCATATTTTTTCTCTTTCCTGCCTAAGGCTAACACCTTTTATCCTTTTATTCACTAAAAATCCCAGTGTGATTTCCAACCTTTGAAACTGCCCCTTTTGCTCTCTTCACTGTACTTGAACACTAAAAAGATTTTTGTTGTTGTTGTGGATTGAATTGTGTCTTCCAAAAAGAAACATTCAAGTCCTAACCCCTGACCCCTGTGAATATTACTGGGAAATAGGGTCTTTACAGATATACTCAGATTAAGATGAGGTCCTACTGGATCATAGGTCCAATAGGACTGGTGTCCTTATGAGAAGAAGGAGAGGGAGACTTGGACACAGAGGCACACATAGAGAGAAGGCCATGGGACAACAGAGGCAGACATTGGAGTGATGCTTCTACCAACCAAAACCTCCCAGGTCAGCCAGCAGTCACCGGAAGTTGGAAGAGGCCAGGAAGGATCCTCCCCCAGAGCTATCAGAGGGAGTTTGGCCCCAGCGACACCTTGATTTTGGGCTTCTAGCCTCCAGAACCGTGAGAGAACAGATTTCTGTTGTTTGAAGCCTCTCAGTTTGTAGTAATCATTACAACAGCCCTAGAAAACGAAGACAGTGGATGCTATTTCCCAAGGGTCTCTAAACCTGTAACATAACATGTTTTTTAAAAAAAATACTTGAACGTATCCCACCCTGCCTCTCCAAATCCCACCTGACTTCTCAGGCTCAGTGCAATGTCTACCTTTGCTCTGACATTTGTTGCATGTTGCCTTGTGCCCTGGAGCACCGGGGACTTGTGATCCTCAGTCATTTCCCCCGATGCCTAAAGGCTAGATGAGAACAACGATCTCAGATCTCACGTTAGTGTCACCTTTTCTCAGCATGGGAGCAGGCGGGAACAGTACATGGCACAGAGTGCGGGGCTGTCACCTGGGCTTCCTTGCAACCTGCCCTCCCAGGTGTGCCGCCTCTCACCCACCACAGCACGGTCCTGTGGCATCCTCGCAGGGCCCTGCATGGAGGACAAGGGGCTAGCAGGAGGCCAGCGGAGAATCTCGCAGGCAGGTGGGGAGGATGCAACACGGGGAAGCCACCTATTGGTGGGCACGGAGACTTACCAGGGCCAGAAGGCCTCCCATGAGGGGGGCTGGGGAGAGATGCTGAGTGCCATGTCCACTTGCAGAGTGAGAGAGAGCCACGTCTTGGTTATTGTTGGCGGGCCAGGGGGTGGGGAACCCTGTATCTCACCTACCCTGTTTCCACGGCTTTCCTTTAACCTCCCATGTATATTAGTAATCTGCGTCTGGTTTGAAACCACCATAAAGAGCGCTGGGCTGCAGAGCTGAGTCTAACTTCTCTGAGCCTTAGAGATTCTCACTAAAAAGTCATCCTCACCTGCTCTTTCTGCCTCCGCACAGACCAAAGGAGGTACCGCTGCTGAGAAAGGCTCTGCGGGTGGTAGCATGCCATCCTCGTGTTAGTTGTCATTCTCTGTCATTGTTACTGCCCCCATCATAATAGATAAGAGCTCCTCAAAAGCAGGACGTGTTTGCTCAGGGCACACTGCGGGGGCCGGCACGCTGTCCCGTACGGTGGCAGTGGTAACACATAGGGGATGCGGCACGCATGGGTGAGCTCAGCACAGTCTCTGCCTCCCCAAGTCCCTGCTCCCAGCCTGTCACCGTGCCTGCCCAGCCTGCCCTGCCCGCTCTCGGCCCCTGTCCTTGGGACCAGCCCTTCTCAGGAAACTGCTCCCGGCTGAAGCGTCCGTCTCTCTGGAGAGTAACACGGGAAGATGCTCCCGGAGCCCACAAGGCTCGTCCAGACTTGGCCACTTGATCCTCTGGCATCCTCAGGCCACCCACTCATTGTGCAAGACACAAGGAGTTTAACTTGCCCGTGACATGAGACGATCAACGGAAATACCAGTCCAGCGTGAGGGGGTAGGCAAAGCCGGGCAGTATTCATTCTTCCACACAGATGCTTCATAGCATCTGACCTCATCATGTGCTGACCAGCATTTCTAGGTCCCTGGCACGTCGACTCTATGGGCATCTTGCCAGTTGGCCCCATGTGGCAAATAAAAAGCACATGTACAGTCCTGGCCAGATTCCCCCTGAAACCCTTGCTTTGCTAAGGTAGAACAACCGGATAGTGATGGCACAACTTGCCAAGTCGTAAGATCTCTTTGGAAAATGCAACATCCTAGCTGCCATGCACTGTGGTTGGGTGATGTAAAATTCATAGACTCTGCAGGAGCCCTTCATACGGACACACGCACACATCCCTCACCCCAATACCAAACTCCCACCTGCTTCTAGTGTTTAAATCTTTACACCAAGAGAGTAAGATATGCGTGAGGGAAGAAACCTCCCACTTGAGGATCAAAAGACAATGATTGGACTCTGGAGCTGCTGTGTCACTTTACACAAGTCACTTGACCTCTCTGAACTTCAGTTTTCTCATCTATAAATTGAGAATTGCTAAACCTAGCCCACAAGATAGTTATATATGCAGATACAAAAGCATAGTAGAAATATAATGAAGCCATAGCTATTACTGCCTCTTTTAAACATATCCATATTTCTCTTAAAACTTTTTATGAATTTTTATGAAATTTTTATGAAAGCCAACTGAAAAGAGACAAACAAAGAAAACATAAAAGGAATAGTTGTAGCATCATGAGATGGCTTTCTCAAGCTACATATTGACTAAGTAAGTTTGATCTTGCACATTCCACTTCGGACCCTGAAGCACAGATTTTCGTGGAAGCACCTGTCACCTTCTGAGAGCCAGGGCCACTCAGGAGAAGACCTGGGCACAGAAGAGGAGGCCCCATGACCAAATCACCTCCCAAAGGCCCCACTTCCTCACACTATCACCTTGGGGGGTAGGGACTTCACCGTATAAATTTGAGGATCCTTAGCAGTGGAGGAGGGAGGTGAGGCGGGGAGGGGGAGACTCCGGACACTTTAATGGGGGAGAAGAGGCCATGAACCCTCTCCAGACAGGAGACTCAACTGGTGATGACATTCTCTGACCTTCCTGCAGGATGACCAAGTGGCCAGTTAGTTAGACCCCTTCAGGACACTATAATCAATAACCAATCCCAGCTTTCCCACCAACTGGTTGGAACTGTACTCTCCAGGAACTGAACATCATATTCAGCAGAAAGATGGGTTTCATTGGCCCAGCGAATGACGCCTGGCCTTCCCCTCCCAGCCACCCTCCCCACCATGCGCCGCACTGTTTCTGTCTCATACGTGGTGGCTACCATGAATTGACTTTTCTCATCTCCATTCCTATCCCATTCTAATGTGTTTTCCTGCACAGAAAGAACTGGAAAGCTCAAGTTCTCATTTTCCAGACTTCTTGGCAACTGGGGATCGGGGTGAGACTTGGGACCTGCAGATCAGATGCAAGCACAGGCGACTTGGATTCTGAACTGAGTTGCACGGAGCGAGGCATGCCTGCTTGCAAGTACCAGTCGAGGCAAAGGCGGCCGGGTCCTGGGCCTGCCGCTGCGGCAGCAGCTCGGTTGGCAGCCAGGCTCTGTAGTGTGATTTTGGACAGTGTTCCTGGGAGTTTATTGTAGAGCCTTTTTTCATCCCTCCCAACAATCCTGAAGGCTGGCTCCATCCCTCATAAATCTCTTTCTGCTTAAACAGAGTGGATTCTGTTACCTAAAATTAAGAACCCAGACTAATAGTTACATTTTGCAGATCCCTTTCAGCATACCAGGGGAAGCCCTTGCCTCGGGAACTGTCCTAGAATGTTTTTAGGAAGTGATTTGCTTAAAAAATATATAAGCTGGCGTCCGCAGGTTGATATATTATTAATATGACATGTCCAGTGCCCAATGTAAATAAATATATGCCAAGGCCTCCAAAAAGCATTACTTTGCCTTAGCCCTTGAGTTTGAAATGGCTTAATTTATGGAAACAAGTAAGAAATAAAAAAGTCACAATACTGAAGGGCTGCGTGAAAGTTACATCTGAAGAGGCTGGTTCTCCTTTATCTTTTGCATCAGGTAAGCACTCAAGCTTGACACGTATGAATTCCCTGCCTTTTACAAATGAACATCCACAATTCTAATGGGAGGGTTGCAAATCATTTCTAAAGTTCTCGAAATCCCAGGCTGAAGAACTGCTTTCATGTCAGACATCACTCATATTTGGGTTATTTCCAGAGCTAATACCATTCTTAAGATCATCTTCATTATTTCTATTATGTGCATAAAATAATTTCTTCTGCTGTGAATACCACCCATACGGGGGGAAAAAAAACAAGTGATACCAAACAATTTTTGTAAAAGCTTTCTTGGAAATTTTTCAGAAAAGGCATTTTGAATGTTTCAGTTGTGTGAGACAGTCTGTTGTTGGGCAGGGACGCAGCCTGCTTGCGTGAGAGCCATCTCTGCGTGGAAAAAAAGGTTTCTATCCTGGGCCTGGCTGCATCTGCCCTGGCAATGCTGATGCACAGCATGCTATTGGAATTGGAAAAGGTAACTCGGGGAAATGCAATGGCTGAGTCTCTGAACCACAAGAACAACGTGCATATGGGGGTGCCTTTGAGTCCATACCCAAGGTCTTCATGAGCCTGAAGCCATATCTTAGAAGATGAGACAACTGTGGGATTGGACACTGTCTTAGTCCCTTCAGGCTGGTATAACAAAATACCATACACCAGTGGCTTGTAAACAGCAGAAATGTGTTCCTCACAGTTCTGGAGGCTGCACGTCCAATATCAGGGTGTCAGCAGGGTGTTTAGGATGAGGGCTCACTTTCTGGTTCATAGACAGCACCTTCTCACTGTGTCCTCACATGGTGGGAGAGGCAAGGGGTCTCTCTGGGGCTCTTTTGTAAGGGCACTAATCCCATTCTTGCAGGCTCCACCTTCATGACCAGGACCTAATCAATCGCCTCCCCCATCACCTTGGGGGTAAGGATTTCAACATATGAATGAAGGAGGGGTGTGTGGGGAGACAAACATTCAGACCATAGCAGTGACAAAGAGATACCTTTTCAATATAAATTTTTTTAAAAAAAGAAATAATGACTTCTCTGAAAACTTAACTGGTCTTATGGATTTAAAACTGGATGAAATTCTGCTTACCATTAGGAATTTAATATCTAAAATTGCCAAGCCACTAGCAATCACAGCAGAAAACTACCATATGGAAAAGTTATCAACATGTCCTTTTTGGAAGCAGAAAATCACTGCAGTGTTTTTAAGTATCAAAAAAAAATCCATTAAACATGTTTCTGGGCATTTTTCCTCCCATTGGGGCGAGAACAGCATTCCCGTTAATGACACAGTGAACTCTTCGTGTTCTCAGAAGGCACAATGGGCTAATTGCAGATGAAGAACAGAAATTCGGCCCAAGAACCAGGCGTGGTGCTCAGCTCACACCTACACAGGAGCCTGTTCCGGTTGGTTCAGGTGCTCACATGGAAACTACTTCTTTAGTTCAGAAGCCCTCCCTGGTAGCCAAGGTCCTGCACATGCAGAGGCTGGATAACGACTGTTTCCCAGCCCTTATGTAACTTTCTCCTGGATCCGACCGGTAGGAAGTGAGAGGTGCGGGCAGTAGTGGGGGTGGGTGTCAGGTTTGAAGTCAAACTTTGTTTTTAAAAATTGGCCAGCTCTTATCTTCTCTCGAGGGCTACAGCACCTCCAGATTGCTTCCATCTGCCTTTCCAACTATCAGAGGTTAAGAGTTGAGGTGTGATACTTAATAATTGCTTAATGGCACGACCGCCAGGGGAGAGATGCTCGCTGGGATGAAGGGCAGGCGATGACTGTGCACACCTCTACTCCCCCATCTACTGAGAGTCACAGAAACGGTGGGAATTCTGGGATTCCCAGGGGGGTTCTGGCCAGGAAAGCCAGGGGTTACTGAGCGAGCCCTATGGCTCTCCTTTGGCTCCTGCGTTATTGCGCATTTCACTTTTAGTCCAGTGAAAGTGTGCAAAATTCCTGTGTGCTTTCCCCACAGGGCTACACATACAGCTAGGAGAGAGGATGGTTTGAAGTGTTTGGGGAATGAAGGCAGGAGAAGGCCACGGCGGGAGTTCCAAGTGGAAAAGTTCTTCAGCTGGTAGCTCAGAACAGATCGCAGATGATTGACGTGGGATGGCCAAGTCCTGCTGCAAGACGAGTGTCCCAACCCCAGGTGCCCTCTGGGGCGCTGCTCTGCTTGGAGCCCAGGACAGAGCCTGGGCCACGAGTCACCTGAGCATGCAGCTTCCCAGGGCCAGGAGCCCCAGCTTGCACACGGCCCGCACGAACCTCTGTGTTGCAGGACGGCAATTAGTCACAGTGCATGAGGATTCCTCCAGCTGAGTGAAGGCTGTTCTCGGCCCCTTTATTTCCTTCTGGTGAGAATTCAGCACCCATTTTATGAAGAAAATAAAAAGAGGGAAGGGAAGGGGAGGAAGAAAGGACTATCACAAGATTGCCAATGATTGCCTTGGATGAAAGAGCAATGTTGTTCTTAGGAGTAGAGTGCCAAACTGTGGCCAGGTCAAAAAAAAAAATTGCAAACACCTGTCACTGTCATGAAGATATTAAAGCTACATCTGCAGGACAAAACCACCATCTTCCCTGGTAGGAGCCTGGGACTAGTCCCTTCTTAGAGCTCTTCTTCTTCCTCACTTAGGAGGAACCTGACCCTAACTTGTGCTTCCCCTTGTCCCACCATGCCCCTGCCTTCAAGACAGGCTGAGTCAGCTGTGCACACCTCAGGGGTCACCAGCAGTGACGACTCTGTCCCATCACTTCTGAGCAGATGGAGGAATTTCCATCTCTCTGTCCACAGCAATCTAAGGAGGTGGCCACAAAGAAATCAAAGTAACTGAGAGGTGTTCATCATGAATTATAAAAATATATGTATAACACCTATTAGGATGACTATTACTAAAAAAAAAAAAAAAGAAACATAGAAATTAACAAATGCTGGAGATGATGTGGAGCCATTGGAACCTTTGTGCACCGTCGGTGGGAATGCAAAACGATGCAGCTACTATGGAAACAACATGGCAGGTCCTCAAAAACTTTAGAATAGAATTACAGTATGATCCAACAATTCTACTCCTGGGTATATATTCAAAAGAAGTGAAAGCAAGGACCTGAACAGATATCTGTACACCGGTGTTTATAGCAACATTATTCCCAGTGGCCAACAGTGGGAAGCAGCACAAATGTCTACCAGCGGATGAGTGGATTAACAAAATAGTGCACGTACATTCAGTGGAATAGTAGTCAACCTTAGGAAGGAAATTCTGACACTTGCTACAACATAGATGAACCTTGAAATAAGGTTTCATCAATGAGTAAAATAAAGCCAGTCACAAAAGGACAAATATTGCATGATTCCACTTATATGAGATACCTAGAGTAGTCAAATTCATAGAGACAGAAAGTAGAATGGTGGTTGCCAGAGGTTGGGGGTGAGAGGAACGGGAAATTATTGTTTAATGGGAACAGATGGATGGTAGTGATGGTTGCACAATGTGACTGTATTTAATCCACTGAATTGTACACTTAAAAATTATTAAAATGTTCCCAACACAAAGAAATGATAAACGTTTGAGATTTTGGATATGCTAATTACCCTCATCTGATCACTATACATTACATGCATCAAAATATCACTATGTACTCCTAAATATGTATAATTATTATTTATCAATGTAAAAATTAAAATGGTAAATTTTATATTATATCTATAATTTTATTTATTATTATTATTTATTATTTATTTATTTATTATATCTATAATTTTAAAAAGTGTGTGCGCACGCACACGAGCATGCACACACAACTACCTGAGGCCCTTTGCACCTGGATTCAGGTGGGGAGGAATCTTGCAGCCAGGTCGCTGATCCCTAATATGTTCCCTTTCCCAGCTGAGGGAGAAATGTAGGAGGACAGGATGCCTGACAACCAGAGCCAAAGAGGCTGCCTAGCACAGAGGGTGAAGGAAGGACTTGCCTACATGTTGAGATTTGAAGAGCTACCGAAAGCTTCTCTTTAAAAAAGGGAACTACAGGCCGGGCGCGGTGGCTCACGCCTGTAATCCTAGCACTCTGGGAGGCCGAGGTGGGCGGATCCTTTGAGCTCAGGAGTTCGAAACCAGCCTGAGCAAGAGCGAGACCCCATCTCTACTAAAAAATAGAAAGAAATTAATTGGCCAACTAAAATATAGAAAAAATTAGCCGGGCATGGTGGCGCATGCCTGTAGTCCCAGCTACTTGGGAGGCTGAGGCAGAAGGATTGCCTGAGCCCAGGAGTTTGAGGTTGCTGTGAGCGAGGCTGACGCCACGGCACTCTAGCCGGGGCAACAGAGTGAGACTCTGTCTCAAAAAAAAAAAAAAAAAAAAAAAAGGGAACTACATTTATCAGCATCCTCTGGGTAGGGTGCCTCACTCATATTATCTCATTTAATCCTCACCAGCTCCATCCTAACCTTGAAAAATCTTCCCCACTCTCCCTTTTACAGACTCAGAGAAATTGAATAAAGAGCCTGGGTGACTCAGGCCCTAAGTGGTGATATGGCTACAGTGGGCCCTGAGGCCAGGTTGGTCTATTTTTAAAGCTTTTGATGTAACCACAAGTTATACTAGTCTCTTCATGCAAAATATATCACTGCCTCTGGAATCCCCTTGCAAAGGTATCTACTTCCCGCCCTTTGCATCATCCCCCTAAGGACAATCTGAATTCAAGTGTGTTTTTACTGGATCAGTAGTCTACATGACTAATCCCCAAATTTGTGCAGTGCACAACCTGCACAGCTGAATGCTGGAGCCTCAGTTAACACACTATGTTACTTAAGAAAGGTAATACAAAAGTTCACCAACATGTTAACAGGATTCCTTACCATAGACAACTTTTTACCACACATTCTCTTCTGGTAGAAAATGGGGCCCACCTTAAAGGCCCAGGATGTTTAGAACAGGAAAGCTTGGATCAGGAGGAGGTTTGAGGTGACACTGAAACAAGCAACACCACTGTGGACATCTGCACAGTCTTGCTGCAAGGCGAGGGGACACTCCAGGGCATCAGCGCCTGCTTTTAGATCTGACATGAAGGCCTTGAGTAGCCTCTCATCCCCCTTCGCCCCACCCCCTCCCCGGCTTGCTTTCTTTTCACTCAATAATAAAAGCAGGATTTAAGTGCTGCTTCAGGGATTTCTCAATTCATTCATTGGATTTCAACACACTTTCTAAAAGTTCATAATCTGTCTCGGCCAGACTGTCAGCATGAGCAAATCTGCACCTGGACAGCAGGCAGGAGGACACAAGATGATTCTGGTACTGAGTCCTCGTGGAACTGGAAGTAGAGGGGGCATGGCTGATCACAGCTCCTCTTAGAGAGGGGACAGATGCTGTGGGCATGGTCAGAGGCTAGGAGGCTCAGGTGGGCTGATGCTACCATGCTCCCCTGTGCCAGGGGCTCAAGAAGGAGAGACGAAGGTGGTCAACAGGGAACCTGGGGTGGGACGTGTCTCTGAAGGAATCAGGGGCCCGGAACTCCGAGGGAGGCTGAGTATGTAACCACGGACAACTCGTGATCCATCCCAGGTCTACGACATCCATGGGGATGACAGCAAGAATAGAGAGTATCACTTGATCTCTCTGAGCCATAGTTTCCTCATCAGCAACATGGGGAAATACCGACCTCAGGAGGTCATTGCGGGCATTAAGGGAAAATGCATGTAACACCTGGCACATGGGAAGAACTCAGTGGTTCTTGAAACGGTCTCAGGTCTGTATTACACAACCACATCTCCATGTGTGGAGTACTTGAGCCATGAGACTGTGCCACAGAAGGAGGGACGTACAGCCGGGGACATCTCTGACCCTGAGCATGGCAGAAAAGGCCATTCGAACTGAACCAACTCTCAAGCCCTCAGCCTGGTGTCTGGGATATAAAGTGTGAGCTCTAGTCCACTTGGAAGCCCCGGAGAGTGTGCACTGTGATTTTTTTTCCTTCTTCTTCCAACTGGACATCAACTTTGTACGTGAAACGTCCTTTCTGCTCACCAGTTTGGGAAAGCTGGAACAGTCACTACTTTATTTAAAAAATGGAAGCTGTTAAAATATTTTGCTCACAGACACAGTATAGCTTACAACTCAAAGCACATGAGGTTTAATTTAAGAGAAGACATTTAAGTATGAAGTGTAGCAGGGAAAAAGCTGTGAATTTTGCATATGTTGGACGCCATTCTCCCACTGCCTAAGTTAGGACTTAGGAAATTTTCGTTGCCAAGTAGGCAATGGGGTATGTAAGGCTGGAGCTACCCATGTGCGAGCCATTGGCCAAAAGATTGAACAGGACGTACAGCCGTGAGGCTGGATAAACTGACCATATTACGAAGAGTGGCAGGCAGAAAAGAGATCTGAGGCCCGAGCCCTGGAGGCGTAGTTGGGTTTTGTTTCTACATCAAAAACAACCTTAATTGATATAACAATCTGGGGGCACTTGGCCATAAAAATGGAAGTAATAATACATGCAACAATACATTCACATAGACACACATAAAAATAACAATGAGGAAGGAAAGGCCACTCCTGGCAGAAGGACTGAGAGATGACTTGGAAGTGGTAGCATGAGATCGAGACCTCCCAAGAAAGGAAAAGTTCAGCAGACAGGGAAGGGAGGGAAAGGGAAATGCAAAGATTTGATGCTGGGCGAGCACACTGCATGCTGCACAGAGAATGCATGTCGGGAGAGATGGGACATAGACGGAAGAGCTAAGTTGTGTTGGGTTAAGATGGAGCCTTAGAATGCCAAGGAGCATGGACTTGGTTTGGTGGCCGCTGGAAAAGCACTGAAACCAGGGGTTCTAGAGTCAAAGCCACGCAATAGCACAGCCACCCACAGGGCCGTGGGCCTCAGATCGCCGCGTGGTGAGGAGCTCTGGGAGCCCTGCAGGAGCAGCAGGAAGGTGGGGACAGGCAGGGGACTCAGGATGGAGGCTGCTTACCAACCTGTGCGAAATACTTCAGTATGTCAACCGCTGTCTCCAGCACCAGCGTACACTGGCTCAACATTAGGCCTGTCATCCGGGCTCTCCAAACCCACTCCCTTGGGCATATGTTTTAATTTTCCCAAGATGACCTGCTTCATTAATTTATGAGCTTTTCTGCAGGCTTTTGGGTTTCATTTTCTTTTGCACAACTCTCCTGCAAAACCTCCAGCATGAGGTCACAGCAGGAATTTTGAACCCCTCCCTTAGGTCGAAGGTTGACATCCTTTTTCTTCCAAAATTCCCATTCTATAGTTGCTATGGCCAGCAAGAAGGCTCGTGGATATCCTAATCAGGGCTAAACTGCAGAAGGGAGGTCAGTGGGAGTGGGAGGGAAGAGATGAGTGGAAGTTGGATGCAAGACTCTACCAGGCTTCAGTTACTGAATGGTGGGAAGAGATGAGGGAGGGGGTATTTAAAGGCAGAGTTCAGCTTCCAAACTCAGGTAACTGGGAGAAAAGTGACCTCATTAATAAGACTAGAGAAGTTGGGAGAGTGAGCTGGGGTAAGGAGAAAAGGAAAAAGGAAGAATCGATGTGGCAATAGACAAGCTAAGTTGGAGATGTCCAAATGGAAACGGCAGGAGGCAGTTGGGAAGGTGGAGGTAGAGCCGAGAGAAGTGGTCAGGAGCAGAGGTACAGACCAGAGAGAGTTTGGAACAAGAACCACAGGCCTGGATTCTCCCGAGAGAGGGAGAAGAGCAAGAGGCTGAACATACAGCCCTGGAGACCTGCTCACTTACCAGGCAGCAGGAAGAAGTGAGGGGAGAAGCAAGAGGAGGGGAGTGAGGAGGAGGAGAAGTACAGGCCAGGTCTTGGAGTGAAGGAAGCACGACGCTAGAAGGATGAAAGAGGCTTCTGGAAGGAAGAGATGTGCAGATATAATACTGTTTATGGGTTTTTGTTTTTCATTTTTTTGTTAATAACTCTATTCAGACATAACTTACATGCCACACCATCAACCCATTTAAAGTATACAATTCGGTATTTTTTAGTGTATTCATAGTTAATCTTCACCACAATCAATTTTAGAACATTTTCATCACAAATGAAAACAAAACCCCATACCCTTTATCCATCACATTCCAAGCCCCATGTTCTCTGAAGTAGGCAACCAGAATCTACTTCCTGTCTCTATGTCGTTGTCTGTTCTAGACTTTCCTATAAATGGAATCCTCAGTTACTGGTCTTCTGTGACTGCCTTCTTTCACTTAGCATAATGCTTGCAAGATCTAATCATATCGTACCATGTATCAGTACTTCATTTCTTTAAATGGCCAAATAATATTCTAATGTATAGATATACCACATTTTGTGTATCCATTCATCAGTCGATAGACATTTGGATTATTTTCAACTTGGGGCTATTAGGAATAATCCTGCTTTGAGCATTCCTGTAAAAGTTTTTGTGTGGACATTTGTTTTCATTTCTCTTAGGTATATATCTAGGAGTAGAATTGTAGGATCATAGGATAACTCTATGTTTAACTTTTTGAGAAACTGATTGTTTTCCAAAGTGAAACATTTACATTCCCACCAGCATTGTCTGAGGGTTTCAGTTTCTTCATATCCTCACCAACACTTGTTATTTTGCATTTTGTTTTAGTTTGTTTAATTATAGCCAACGAATATGAAATGGTATCTGATAGTGGTTTCAATTTGCACTTCCTTAACGACTTACGATGTTGAGCAGCTGTGAGCATATGTTTGTTGACCAAGTTTATACCTTCTTTGGAGAAAAGTCTATTAAGATCTTTTGTCCATTTTTAAATTGGTTTGTTTATCTCTTATTACTGAGTTATAAGAGTCCTTTATATATTCCAGGTATAAGTCCCTTACCAGATATATGATTTGCAAATATTTTCTCCCACTGTGTAGGTTGTCTTTTCATTTTTTGATAGTAATCATCACAAGTTGTCATTTTTGATGAAGTCTAATTTATCTATCTTTTTCTTTGGTTGCTTGTGCTTTTGGTGTCATATCTAAGAATCCTTTGCCAAATTCAAGGTCATAAAGATTGACCAGCTATATTTTCTTCTTAGAATTTTATAGTTTTAACTCTTATATTTATGCATTTGATCCATCTTGAGTTCCTTTTTCATATGATGTGAGGTAGGGGTCCAATTTCATTCTTTTGTGTGTTGATATCCAGTTGTCCCAGCATTATTTTAGAAAGACTATTCTTTCCTCATTGAATTGTCTTGATAATTTTGTCAAAATCAATTGACCATAAATTTGAGAGTTTATTCCTGAGCTCTCATTCTATTTTCTTAAGGTTTATACCTGCCATCCATTCACAATGCTAATGTTTTATTTTTATATTAATTTAATAGTACAAATTAATGTACCTGGTGGCCCAGCTCAGTGTCATTTCCCTCAGACTACCAGCTCCCGTGAGTTCAAGCAATGCCTACAGAAACTGCTTTGCCCTGTGGCAGGCACAGCTCTCTGTGGTCCATAAATCCTCCGTGGTACTATGCCTTTTAACTCCATGTCCCTCCCTGCCAAGGCCACGATCAAGCCAACTGGCTTGACACACAGCCTGAAGTCACCAGGTCTTGGCTCAGCACTCTGACCTAGACTTGGCAGAACTGGACTCTGTTGAGGAGCTAAATGAGAAAGAGATAAAAGATGGGATGATCATATGTTAAAGCATCCATGTGTATAGGGCAGGCAGGAGGGAGGGAGAGGGACGACGAGAGCAAGTGGGAGAGAGAGAGAGAGAGAGGAGAAATGACAAGGAGACACTGAGAGAAAGGGAAGGAATAAGGGAATAGGAGAATGGGGGTGGGGGGAGAATTGGGGAAGGCTTATTAAAATTCTTATCAGTTGACTCAGTGTCCCCAGAAGCCAGCATGACTGCAGGCTGCTCAAAGCAGGCGTGGGTGGCAGAGAGGCCCATGTGTCCATCCTGGCTCTGCTCCCTGCCAGCAGTGTTGCTTTATGCAAGTAACCTAACCCCTCTAGGCCTCCGTTCCATCATCTGTCAAATGGGCCAATAAGAAAACTGCCCTCAGAGGGTAGTTGTGAAGATTAAATAAATTGATACTTGCAATGCTCTTAGCCTAGGGCCTGGCACAGGAAGACTGATAAAATTAGCTCAAACAATATGAGAGTTGAATAACCCTCTGTCTGTCTCATCACCAACTGTCTAAATCTGTGGATCTCAAACTTTATATGTATTAGAATCTCCAGAAAGATTGGTTAACACAGTTTGTTAGGCTGACTCCACAGGGTTTCTGGTTTAGTAGGTCTGGGATAGAGCTGACAAATTTGTGTTCTAACAGGTTCCCAGGTGATGCTGATGCTTTTGGTCCAAGTAACACACTTTGAGAACCACTACTCTGAATTATAAAGGGTCAAGAAAACAAAATGCCACCCATTGGCATCTTAAATTCTCAATTGAAAATTCTTTAAATAAAAGCCCTAATAATCACTCTTAGATATAGACACTCGGGACTATCTGAACCTCACTAAGATAATACAAAGGAAAGATGGCTTTAATTACCAACTTCTGGAATGTAAAAATATAACCAAGCCCAGTTACCACGATAAAAGCATCTTTAAAAGCCTTAATTTGCCTGGAAAGGAAGAAATCTGGAGTTACATGCAATAGCACATGTGTTTTAAAAAGATGGAATGAAGCCAGGTGCAGTGGTACGTGCCTGTAGTCCAGCTACTTGGGAGGCTGAGGCAGAAGGATCGCTTGAGCCCAGGAGTTTGAGACCAGCCTGGGCAACATAGTGAGACTGCATCTCAAATAAATAAATGAATGAATAAATAGATAAATAAATAAATAAAATGAAGTCTTCTCTATTACAGAATCATGTTCCCTATCAACACAAGTGTTCAACTGGGGCCATTGAGAAAAGCCTCTTTTTCAATAAATCTTGTAACAAAACATACTAATAAAATAATGCTTGCCCTTACAGGAAGTGCGTAGTCTGCTGCCTACTTGGGAGGGGCTATAAATAGCTCCTTGGAGAACATTTTTCTATAATTAGCTTTTCACTTCAAGTGAACTATGTGTAATGAATTTCATATCACTAGATGTTCTTCCTGGGCAAAGTACATGGCAGATTATGCATTCGTTAGTGTAGAAAGTGAAACTCTTCAAACAGCGTTGCATGGAAGTCAGAGAATTTAAAAATGAGACAGGGATGGAAACCACGCTGGGAAATTAACTGGGAATGCCTATTTGGTGTGTATGTGCTCTTACAAACAGACACATGTAAACACATTAAATTACCTCTTCAGAGCAGAGTTAAATGGGACGGGAGCTGAGAGCAGCTAAAGACAATGGCCACCGAATGTCAACACAGCTGTTTCTCTGCCCTGTTCTTTAAGGGTGCCCTTGCACTCGTTGGAAAAGTGCACGTCTCCACATCTTGCCGGTGACTCCAAGAATGCAGGCCAGGAGCTGAAGTAATTTCTTCTATGGTGGATGCACTTTATCTTCTACTCTACAGTGGCTTCTGAAATCCTCAGCTCATTGCAGGAGCTGAATAACACCTCCCATCCTTCTGGTACATTTACAGTTCTCCCACATTTACTGCCCTCACTCCTTCCTCCCCCCTCAATTCCCAGCACCCTGATACACAAAGACTTTTCTTCCATTCTATTTTCCACATGCTCTGAAACAAATGTCCCTTCTGCATTCTGTAGGCTCACTCACGGTGGCTGTTAGCTTAAGGTGGGGTAGTTTGAATACTTCCTTGGAGAGCTCACAATTTGAGCTGAGCATTTTCCCAAAGAGATGCTCCCATTCCAGTGAGAAAGGCTATATCCTTGGCCGCTGCCTTAACCAGCAGGATGACCAGAGGTAACAGCCCACCAGAGCACCCTCCTTGGGCTGGGCCGCACTGGTCCCACAATCTTGGGCCAAGAGAAGGGGGCTCAACCTGCACCTAAACTTTCCCTTTAGTGAAAGGAACTTGCATCCTTCTACAACCTGAGACCCAGAGTGGGTCTGAAGATCACGTATGCTTATAAAAGGACACTCCCATCCAGTCTATTGCCAAAGTCCAAACAGTGCCCTTGGTGAGATGCCGATAGGCCAATAACCCATGCATTGACCCAATGACTTCATTTCCTTCTATGAATTATCAGGGCCAAGTATTGTTCTTTTGCCAACCTAATCCTTGATCCTGGAATTCTATTTCGAGCACTTGGATGATGCCCACTTTAAGAATGGAGTAAAGATATTAATAACTGATGCATTGAGTGGAGAACAAGAGAAAACAGAGACAAAAAAATGTATAGAATTGCTTTGGTATCAATTTGTTACCCAGCAAGATCTTACAGGGAGTGAATGATGCTATGAAAATCTTTGTTTTGGCTTCTGAGGTGGCCAAGTGGTGGGCTGGGTGGGAGGGAGCATGGGCTTAGCAGTAATCAGAGTCAGGTTCGAGCCCTGCTCTGCCATGTATTTGCCAAGTAACTGAGGGCACCTTGACCCTCTCTAAGTCAGATTCCTTATCTGCCAGCTGGAAATAATAAATCACTTTCTTACAGGGCTTTATGAAGATGAAATGAGGTAATGTAAATACCTGGCACATAAGTATTAGATAAATGACACCTTTTATTACTGAAAACATTATTTACTAAAATATCATTTTTAAAAACCTCTTATCCAGACAATGGAATATTATTTGGTGCTTTTAAAACATAAGCTATCAAGTCATAAAAATAGATGGAGAGAACTTAAATGCATAACACTAAATGAAAGAAGCCATTCTGAAAAGGCTACACACAGTATGATTCCAACGACATGACATCCTGGAAAAGGCAAACTATGGAGACAATAAAAAGATCAGTGGTTGCCAGTGGTTATGGGTTAGGGAGGGATGAATAGGCAGAGAACAGATGGTTTTTAAGGCAGTGGAATTATTCTGTATGATACCATAATGGTGGATACATGTCATTACCCATTTGACCAAACCCACAGAATGTACAACAAGAGTGAGCCCTAGAGTAAACTAGCCCTAGAGTAAACTATGGACTCTAGGTGATTCTGAGGTGTCAGCGCAGGTTCATCGAGTGTAATAAATGTACCACTCAGGTGGGGGATGCTGATAGCGGGGGAGGCTGTGGGAGGAGGGGGAGGGGAAAGGAGCCATGGGTATCTCTGTACTTTCCTCTCAATTTTGTTGAGAGCCGAAAACTGCTCTAAAAAAAATGTTGATTTTCAAAAATCCTCTTAGAAGAGAGTAGATAGGATCTAAAATCAAACTTTTTTATTAGAGAAAATGTACATGAAGGAACTTCCTTAGGGAGGCTTAAGCATAAGGAAATATTATATTGGCAGTAGTCTCACCACCTATTTTTCAGATGTGTGTGTGTATGCACACACACACACGTGCACATACAGGCCTGCACACAAGTGTACCACTTCCTCCTGTGGTCTTCAGAAGCAATTAGCTGGTGAGAATTAACTGAGGCTATAGAATTTTGTCACCTCCAGACTCCTCCAGCCCAGTTTTCCTCCCTGGGTCCTCCACGTTGGCTTTGTAAGGAAATCTTACTTCACTCTTCAGTTTGCCAACCACGTGATCTTACAGGCACAAATGCCAAGTCTTAACCCTCCCGGGCAGGCTGCACAAGGCCTTGATTGTCTCCTGGTAGCATCCTCAAGCCCAGGAGAGAGCCTGCTGCATCCTATTATATTCTATGAGCTTCTGCAGAATCAGGGCGTTCTAATGCTAATCTTGACATTGGAAACATAGGGTGGGTGTTCTTGATTCCTTCACCTGTAGGTGCTCACCCTAAGCCCTGGCCTCAGAGTTAGTCTCCAGTCATTGGGTTCCGTGGGTTCTAAGCCCTCTTCTTCATGCTTATATTGACCCAATGTTCCCTTCTGCCTTGATTGCTGCATTTTTCTTCTCTAGCATAATGTTATTCTACCTAATGATGTATGTTATTGTGTTTTATTTTTCTTTTGAATTTTGAAGTGAGAACTGATATGTGCAGGTAAGAATTCACAAATGGTCTTCTGGATATCCATATTAAAAAAAGAAGACCTTCTGATTAACTAGAAAAACTGATACTATCCCGACATAGAACCCTGTTCTTATTGTATATTCCAATGTTTGTGTTTAAGTCGCTGAATGTATATACCCAACACGGATCCTACACCCTGGGCTAGTGCTGTAATTAGTGAAGCACCCCATACATTCTTGCTCTTATGTAACACTATACGTGGACACTGATAGTCACCCAATACATATTTTGAGAATTTAATTAGATAAATATTTTTAATTAGGATATGCCACAGATTCAACTTCTATGATGGAATAAAATATTCCATTAGGCTGTGAACACTTTGAAATATTTTACAGATATCTCCAAAGATGATATAACTGACTACAAAATATTTTGACCCTCCCTTCCATATATTTCGATTCTTTGAAAAATAGCTGGGGTTCCTGGATACATCAATGAAGCACTCAATCAATAAAGCTATGTTCTTCAAAGAACTAATGACTGGGACCATGTGAGAATTTCCCATAACTGGCAATGCAGTTTTGAAATGGCTCTTTTGCTCCATGCTGCACATTTTAAATAATGCATATTATGATGAGCTTAGCTTTGTTATTTTGTTAATGAAAAATCTTAGCATCAATGTCACCACTTCCAAGAAGCCCATCCTGATTCCTTCCTCTGAACCCACATGGCACTTTGTCTAATGGCACTAGGCCTATTTGGTTCATATTTATCCCTGCCTTGACACTGTAAACACTGTGTACAGAAACTGCCTTAATGTTCCCTTAATCCTTCATAAGCCCAGCCCAGCCTGACTCATAGCAAGCCTTCAACCAACATCAGTAAAAGGAACTGAACTATCAAATGCATAGAATGAACAGGGGACAAATTTTCCTCAGGGACTCTCCTCTATTTGGGGGGAAGGGCACATTTGGGGGGGGATCCTGTTCTCTACCCTTGATTGGGTTCTGTGCTTCAGACTCCATTCTGCCTTATGGTCAGAGAGAGGGGACGAAGTTTGGAACAAGTACAACAAGCACACATACATCATTTCCATGACTAAAAGGCAAAAACCACACATGTAGTAGGGTATCCTACTGACCAACAGATAAAGACAAACGATAGCAAAAATACTTGCTGCCCTGCAGAATTACTTGATGAGTTTTACTGCAAGCCATTTCAAGTTTCCTAAAAGATAATTTAGCAATTGTTCAACAAGTTCCCAAAAGGGAGTTGGAATCTCTTTCAAAGCAAAAAAGGAAGGGAGGTGGCTTTAAATTCTGCATTAAATCCGGTTAAAAGTACACAACTTCATCCTTCAGTAGATATTAGTCATGGCCACCCTTTAAGAGCAGGGTGAAACCTACTTGCCTGAAGGGAAAAAAATGGGCAGAAAAACAAAGCAAAATAAAATAAATCAAACATGTTTTCTTCTTTTGGAAAGGGAGGGACTTCAAAACGTTGATGGGCCAAACACCTCCTCCTCTTTCATGAAAAGCCCTCCAAGTCAGAAGCAAGCCTGAGAATACCAGCTGCTCTTAGGATGCTCAAAGCTCCTTGCAGCTGATTATTTTTCAGGAGGAGAATTAGACAAAAATAATACAAGTGGGAAATAAAGAGAATGACCTACTTTACAGGGGGGAAAAAGGAGCTCTGTGTGAGTGTTTTGATCTAATTGACGGTGTGGGGTTGCATGCCCAAATAAGGCGCTGCTGGTCGGGTCTGCGCGGGAGAGGGCATGTCTTAAACTCGACGGAGAAGAGGAGAAAGCGAGAGGAACCGCGTGGGGCGGGGGGCGCCCACCCGTCCACGGTCTGGGCTTAAGCTCCCAGCAAAGACCCTAGGAGACCCCTTCTGGCCACAAAATAGAGTTTGAGAGTAAAGGGCCTGCGGGGGCGCTTTCCTTTCCAGGGCCACTCGCCGGAATGTGCGAGGGACCGAGGGACGTAGGAAAAAGGCTGCACCGCGCAGAGCGCTGCGCCAGGCAATGTGCCTAAGCGATGTCAAGGAAGAGGTGACCTAGGCGTGGGGGGCTCTCCTTTCTTTGGGGCTTCTACCCAAGCCCCTCCCCGTTGTGTACGGGAGAAAGGGGGACTGCGGAGTCTGGGGAAACTGGCCACCGTTCCGGACCTCAGCGGGGCACACGGTCTCCCCTTTTCGCCCGACTGGGTCTTGGAGCCCCGCAGAGTATCAAACGGCAGCTCCGGCTCCTGGGGACTATTTATGCGCATCTGCCTCCGTTGGGTGTTTGCGGGAGCCTTGGTAAAAGCCTCCCTGTTTTCTCGCGCGCTCCTCTCTCTC
>VBSM01002608.1:99370268-99454593 GCA_008086735.1 Cheirogaleus medius | reverse complement strand
CCAGCGGCGGCGGGAGGCGCGTCTCCCCGGCCCAGTCCGCGCCCGGCCCCGCGGGGCCGCTCCGGCCCGCTCCGAGGTAAGGGGCCGCGCCTAGGGGCGTTGGGGGCCCGGGGTGGGAGTAAGTGCGCGCGGGGCTGCAGGACTCGGTCACCTGCTCGCCGGCGCGGAGGGCGCGGGGGCCGGGAGGGGCGCTCGGGCGCGAGGCTGCGCGGCGCGGGGGACCTGGGGCGCGGGGGTGCAGGGAGGTAGGTGTCGCCCCCAACAGTCAGGCCGCCACCCAGTGCATCCCGTCCTACAGGACGGTAGCAACGACTGGGCTGGTGGGCTCCGAGCGCGTCTCGACGCGGGAGGCAGAGGACTAGGCATCCGGAGCCTTGGAATTTGGGGTTCTTCGAGGTGTATCGAGGTGGATAGGGGTCGTGCCCCTGGGCAGCAGCTTTGGGGATTGCCCGCTGCCCTCCCTGAGTCCCATCGCTCACCCCCTCGAAACGCGAGGAGCCCGAGACCCCCCGGAAAGTGCAGCGTGCGCGCCCTGGGCCCGCGGTCTCTCTGGGTCCCTGCATCGGAATTGGTTCCGGGCCGGACTGGGTGCTGTGTCTGCCCCCCGAGAGCTTGGACAGCGCTCAGCCTGCTCCTCCCGTCGCTTGGCCCCCCGGAGCTCCCCAGCTTGGATGCCAGCGTGTTTGTTGTTTTGTCGAGAGGTGTGCCCCCTCCCTGAGCCGAGGAGGGGCGCACCTTTGACCTTTCTGAAGAGCCGCGCTGGGTGGGTAACCAGGGGGAAGGGACAGGTACCAAGGTGCTAAATTCAAAACCAGCCCCTCTCCTCTGCTTGCTACTCCTTAACTGTTCAAGGTAAGAAAGTTTGTTTTCAGCCCTGTGATTCATAAATAATTAGTAGCCAGTTTTGTTGATTAAGCAAGATGGAAACCTTAAATATACACACGCACTTCCACAAAGTCTAAAAACTGGCAAGGTTGAATCCGGGAGGCTTTAGTTCTGAAAAGTTAATAGCCATAGCCGTGGAGTTCAACAGGTGTTCAGGAGGGGTCGGAGAGGGGAGAGTTCTAGCGTTTTGACTTTACCCATTGCTTTGGTATCCACCCCAAATTCATTAAAGTGGTTAGCCTATTTCTTTGCAGGTAAAATATTGAGTAGTTATTAAATTAATCAGCAGAGATGAGCTAGCTGGTCTTGATCATGTAGAACCCAAACCTTTTCCTTAATAGGAGGGTTTTTACTGTTTGGACTTTCCGGGTAATTAGTTCTAAAGCAGTTCGCGGCAAGCCTCAGCTCTGTTAAGATCTCTGTGTCTCGCAGTAACTTAGTCCCCATCCAGTGAATTTACCAACTAATTATGGCTTGCATTAAAAACAGCTGCCTTCCTTGGGAGGCACCGTTCAAATTGAAGTGCACATAATAGCTCCATCTTTCTGCCACTAAGATTTCCTTAAAGGAAAAAGTTTGCCAAAAATAACCCCCAAATTTATTTTTAAAATAACCCCTAAATAAATATAAGTGTAATGTTGAGAAGAGTTATTCTGACCTGGGCCACTGTTTTACAAAAGCAAAAAATTCAGTGTTTCATGCAAGGCTAAAACAGGACCAGTAGAAGTATTGGTATTTCTCAGCAGTCTACTTAAAGATTTAGTTAAAAATAAAGTGTGCAACATAAAGACATTCTGTAATTATCTTCCATCTCACAGAGAGATGTGGAGTGTGACTTAGAAGACTTGTAAATGGGCTGCTTTTAGCCATTTTCTTCCTGGAAATCGATGCCTCTATTTATTTGCTGATCTGTCCCACTGTGCGTAAATGTAGAATCAGTTTTATTCTCACTACTTCCCAGAGTGGCTCCCGTGGAGACGAAAGGAGGGAATACATTCTAGAGGAAATATGTTATTAATAAAATGTTACCCCCCAAAGAGTTAAACATGCCAAGAAAGGAACCAAGTGAGGCTTTACTAATTAGTGTGATGAAAAAATTCCCTGGTCTGATGGGAGAGTGTTCAGATGGTGACTAAAGAATTGATCTTTACGTAGAAAATAACAATTGTTTTTAAGCCCATTTGGTTCTTTTAAAACAGTTTGGACCCTTGAAAAAATATTACTGGCTGTTTAGTAATGAAATGATAAAAATAATGAAAATGGTAAAAGATAACACACATCACCTGATTTGTGTCAGGATTAAATTCGTCTTATTTTTGAAAAGTCTTTTTTAAGTCTGTATCTTTTTTTAAGTCTGTAATGTTTATAGCTCACTCTTAATACTGCTACTTGTTCTTAGGTTAAAGATTCGGTTAAAAATTTCTTCAGATTAAAATAATGTATGCATATACTTTTAATATTACCTTCCTTATATGTTAAATTTTTTCAAAAAGTCTTGCTTTTGAACCTTAAGAACCCAAAGTTCTCTTGTTTCTTGCTTTTTCCTGATTTTTAAAATAAGTATGTGTTTTGTTCTTTACATGAATTGGCAGTTCTTCCAATGTGATCGTGACACTGTCTGTCCCATGCATGCTGAGACTTCTCTTTCCCAAGAGGTCAGATTGCGAGGTGTTGAAAATAGCCCAGTATAACCCAGTATTCTTGGCTGCTTTACGCCAACAGTTTAATTGTCTGCATCATAGCAAGCATCTAATTGAGTTTCATATTTAAATAGTGGAAATGGTACTTGATGCATTATTTGCTTACAGAAACGTTTGATTAGCATGTCTCTCATCCTCATTCTATTTGTAGCAAAAATGGAAGGTCAGAGACTGTCACATTCCCCACAGCATCTCATACCTATGGGGCCTTGTTAAGAGTAGATGCTCAATAAACAGGTGTGGGAAATGAGCTGAATTGTCGGTGAATGCTATCCAAAGGTTAGAAATTTCTGAATGCAAATGAGGTACTTAACTATGAGTAATTCTACTTTAAATGTGATGATGATTAATAGTACCTTAGAGCACTAAATAAACATTTATTAAATATGAGCAGGTGTTTAAAAGGGGAACTTTTAATGCAGTCTTTAGCTAAAGCACTACTGTTTCTCACTCGAATTCCTTGAGATTAGAGACTGCTTGGCATTTTAAGCAAGGTCATTTCTTAGGTAAAGTTTCCCCAGAGACCCCTTGAACTTTTGTTGGTCTTAAAACAACGTGTGGCTCCATATGATGATTCAGAATAGAAAGGAGAGAGCTGATCTTCTACACTGATGTGAAAAAAGAGTATATAAGGAGATGGAAGGTGCTGGACATGATACTGCAAATGAATCACTTGGGGCCCTTGTTAATTGCAGATTCTAACTCAAGATGTCTGAAATGCCACCAGAGCGTCTGTATTTCTCACAGGCTCCCAGATGGTACACACTGGCATGTTTCTGGGCCAGTTCAGCCTACCTTTACTGAGCATGTACTATAGTAGGCACAGGTGATACAAAAATATAGACAATGGGTCATACTTGTCCTTGAGGAGCCGACAAGATGAGAAAGAGAGATTGTTTCTTTCTAGACCGAAAATGAGGTCCTGTGATGCCACTCTGCAGGGTGGTGGCCAGAGAGGGGCCTGTGAAAGGGGATTTTCCAGTAGGGCTTCCACATTGCTGACCTTGACCTATAGCCATGTTTGAGTGGAGAGCCTTGTGACTTGGCAGGACATAAAATGGGGATTTTGAAGTCAGACAGATCTGAGGTAGCCTCCCTGCCTAGCTACTCTGTGACTTGGAGCAACTTTTTAACCTCTCTGAGCCTCAGAGCACTTGTCAGGAAAATAGCTCAAATAATGCTTACCTCGACAAATTTATAGGATTACCAGTAAAGGAGGCATGTTAGGCCTAACAAAAGTGATTGCCTTTATTACTGTTGATGGGAGAGGAGGTTCCTAAAATATTTTCCATGTAGTTCACCAATTAGAGATTCAATCTGGTTGACCAACAAACCCAAGGCCAGCAGTAGAGAACCGGGCCAGGGCCGGAGGGCACACAGCTGTGGAAGTTAATCAGATGCAAAATAGAATTACTGGGTGCGTGCTTATCTCTCCCCTCTTCTTACAGTCCCCTGGCTTCTGGTTAGTTTTGTTGATAGCCCTTCTGGCACTATGTTCTCCTGAGGCTGTTCTTGGTACCTAACTTGTTAGGTTCTATTGATCAAGACTGTTCGAGGCAATCAGGTACTCCTTAAAAATACAGTGCACAAGGGAGGGCAAGCACCTCTCCTCTCTGAGGAGCATAATCCTTTCCCTGGTGGGGCACTTTTAAGGATCAAAGCCATCAAGCAGTCCTTTTCACCGTAGTACAGTTACCTGAAAGCAGTACAGGGCGTGTCAGAATTCACCTGGGATGCTTTTTACGCTCCACACTCTTAGATGTTTGCTTTCTCCTGACATCTAGGGGTGATGAATATTCCAAGGCAGTTGTCTCCTTCACTCTGACCTTAGGAGGGGTCATCTGGGTGGCCCTGAAAATGCTTCAACCAACATCACTCTGCTTTTCTTTTTTATATCTTGGGGTCCTATTATTTGCAAAGGAGATTTCTCTGCTACCATTCACCTTCCATGCCCCCTGAAAGTAAACCTTGAAAACCAAGTTCTAGGAGAATGGCAATGGCAGTTTGATGTTTGAGGGAAGGAAAATTAGAGGACTGGAGCTAAGGCAGGCCTGGGTGAGGGAGAGATACAAGAGACAGAAAGGAGGACAGAAGCATCTCACACCCAAGACACAGATGCAAGCAGTGGTGGTGCCAGAGGTGCGACCCAGCTTTGTGTACTTGCTGCTTTGCTGAAGGCCGTGGCAGAGAATGTTCCAGGGCCACTGAAAATTATCCAGGCTTCCAGAAAACACAAGCCAATCTAAAGGCAGACAGGTGACAGAGCCTAGCAGCATGATTCTTCCAGCTTCTTCCGAACCAAAAATGGCTCTGCACAATTTTACAAAGGATATATACTCCCCTTGGTGGTAAAATATTAAGAGCTGGAGATCATTTTAAAAATTATTTTTCTGTTTATAAAAAGTACATAGTTTTTGGAAAAGATAGAAAGGAATGAAGACAATAGATTACCCACAATTTCAAGGAGTATTTTCCTTTCAGTCTCTTTTCTATGCATTAAAATATTTTTATATTAGATTTTTTAAAAAATAGATATAACCTTGAAAAAAATTTTTAAATAACGCAGAACTATTTCTAGTAAAAAGAAAAGGATTCCCTATACCTCTGTAGCCTGCCCAAGAGTTATTCCCCTTTTTTTTTTTGCCTGGCAGAACCTGATTTTGTATAGGAGTCTACCCTCCCCTACCTGGCTCAGGAGGCTTACCTGATTGGCCAAGCAACCTTGGTGGAGGCCTGCTGCTCTTGCCAGCGATTGGCTTGCTGTGAGCATGTGGATCTTGTCCTAGCCAATAAAATGTGAGGGTAGGCTATTGGGAGGCTTCTGGGGAAGTTTCCCTGGCTCTTAAAAACAGGCAAGAGAAGATGCAGCCCTTTTCTTCCACTGGATTCAGTGATGTGTGGTTACAATGCCTGTGAGCTGGGCAACCACCAGAAGGGCTGGGCCAGGTCCCAGCTGACCCGCGGAAGAATGCAGAGGTGGAGAATGGGGCCTCCGTGGTGCCCTTGACCTTCTGAATTGCCCAAGAAGGAGTCTTTGCTTTCGGGAGGTTTGTGAGATCCTGAACGTTTCATTACCGGGTGAAGCAGGTTGAGTTAGGTTTTCTGTTAGTTGTAGCCAAAAACAACCTAATGTTGCATCCCATAACTCTCCACCCTTCTCAAGAGGTAACTACTATTAACCTTGTACTGCTAGTCATTTTTACATGTATACACATATATGTACATTTTAAAAAAACGGAACTCATTTTTATTATTTAGGGACTTTTAAAAAACAATTTGGCATGGACTTTTTTTCATCATTACTTATATCTACTTTATATTAATATTTAAAGGCTACAGAGTATTATGCAGAAGTATGGCTAGGACATAATTTATTTAACCCATCTTTATTGATAAACATCTATTGCATTTTGTTTCTGCTTCTTTGCCATTACAGTGTTTATGTTAACTTTCTTATCTGTATATCTTTGTGTACATTTCAAGTTTTTTTGGCCAGGGATTACTAGGAAGAGCTTCCCGGGTAAAAAGACACATCTGTTTGAAATATTGATAGATACTGCCACAATGGTGACTAAAAGAGCTCCGCCCATGCACCTTCCCACCCACAGTGTCTCCGTGTCTTAACTAACACCACATATTGTCCATCTTTTAAATCTTTTCTATGAATTTTCACATGCTTGAGGTAATACTGTTCATAGTTTTCTAGTTGTTTGCTTTAACCTGAACATAAGCATTTTCCCACATCATTAGTAATTCCAAGTAAACATAATTTTAATGGCTATGTCATAGTCTATGATAATTGCTTTTGGAGTGTTTCAATAGTGTGAGGACACAAAAGGGAAGATTTGAAATCAAGGCTTTCCATGAAAATTAAATAGATGTGATCGACCTTGCTGAAATCTTGAAAGATTTCCTGAAAATGGTGTTGGGAGACACACCCCTCCAGGGATCTGTTACTAAGAAAACCCTGAGGACAACGGGCTGCCCCATGCATTTCTAAGGAGCTTTGTTGCTTTTAGAATCCATAGAGTTTACAATCAGTCAGACTCTGAATTCAGTTCTCTGAATGTGTAGTGGTCACTTAAATATTTTGTGCATTGTATGAGACAAAGCTGAAAAGTGATTTTTCTGTAATCTTTGAAATTTTTCGATTCTGCTAGAGAAGACAGGAAAGCAAACGGGATGGATGAAACTCCCAAGAAATGTTAATCACCCTTCAGAAAGGACACATTTGAAAAGCACCATTCTTGTACCTGGCCCTCTGATCATCCTTCTACTTCCTTACTCCTAAATATTAGTGTGTGGCCTTGGGAACACTAGCTTTGTGATATCCTCCGATGTGAAAGGAAAAGGCAAAATGACAAAAGAAAAACCCTTCTCAGAGGAAACAGATGCCATCCAAAAAAGATACCTTAAAAACAAAAAACTATATGAAGACTTCATGGGGACATCACGAGGCACCCAGCATAAATTTTTGTCTTTGTTGTATGCACTAAAGCATCCCAAATATCCTGACATGACTAGAATTATTAGTCATTAGACTCTGTGCAGTAATAGGACAGGTGACAGGAAACTCAGACCACCAAGAAATAAGAATGTCTCTGTTTTTTTTATTAATTTTTTATTAATGTCTCTATTTTTGGCATATACACATAAAATTTTCTACTTCTTCATTCAGATATTTCAATTGTTTCAAACCTGGTGCCTAGTCATTGGTCCTCAGTGTGGGCCTACATTCCTTTTGGGGTAATTTCACAAATAGTCCACTTCAGTAGAATTCAGATTTGTCTTTAGTAGTACATAGAAGCATCCATCCAATATTTTTTCAATCTCAGAACTTTATGGCTTCCATTTCCCACTGTTCCATGTTGCAGGATTAAGGCCTGTTTAGAAATTGGCAGCATCACAGGTCTACATGTCACAGGGTGAACAGTTCTGATCAGCCACCTGTGGACCAAGTGAGGAATGGGAGGAGATATTACCTTGTAATTAGAGAGGTTTCTTTGAGGAAGTGGGTTAGAGTGAGAACAAGGAGGAGCCAGTCTGGCTGCCCATTGGTCCAGCAAATCATGTATTTGCCACTTCGACACTTTCATTTGTGCTGTCCATGAAAGACACGGCCTGCAGTATCATCAACAGTTAGTTGCTGCAAAAGATGCCTGTTGCTCTGGAGATCAAGATCTAATGAAAATATAAGGAAAACTTTAAAACCCAAATTTTGGTATGTGTTGATGGTAGGGGTCAGGGTAGACGTGTTAGCTGGAATATTACTAAGAATCGTAGCTGGGTAGCTCTGGAATATCAGCTCATCTAACGATCAGAAACAGATGTCAGCCTTTATGTGACCTCTCCAAGGCCTTCTTAATGGTCAGGGAGGATTTTGCTTTTATGGCCTCTCCCTTTTCCCCTTCATACCATTGCCAGAGAGAGAAATTCATTCACAGCCAATTTGCATGGCAATTTGGTAAAGTTTTTATGATCTTTTAAGCAAAAGAACTCGCTTCTGTTTCCAATCAGATGTAGCCCTTGACTGTTAACAATCTCTTGGATTTATGGCTCAAAGCAAACTGCTTTCATCTGAGGTAAGAAAGCTGCTTAATGTTGAGCTGCTTCTGGGACTTTCCACCATTGGCTTTGTCTCCCAGTTCTCCATTCTGAGAGTGGTGAGGTGGCCTCTGTCCCTTTGGTCCTGGGACCATGGAAGCCCTTGTCACCTGACCCACTCCCTCTTCTGGAATGTACAACTGCCATGCACCAGGTTTACCAACAGGGGTGGCAGCTCATAAAAAAATCAACTTCTTCAGTAATACCCCCAAAGCACAGGCAACCAAAGCAAAATTGGACAAATGGGATCACATCACTCTAAAAAGCTTCTGCACAGCAAAGGAAACAATCAACAAAGTGAAGAGGCATCCCACAGAATGGGAGAAAATTGCAAACTACCCATCTGACAGGGGATTAATAACTAGAATATATAAGGAGCTCCAGCAACTCAATAGGAAAAAAAAATCTGATTAAAAAAACGGGCAAAAGATCTGAAATAGGCATTTCTTAAAAGAAGACATACAGATGGCCAATAGGTATATGAAAAAAATGCTCAACATCATTAGTCATCAGAGAAATGCAAATCAAAACTACAATGAGATATCATCTCACCCCAGTTAAAATGGCTTTTATCCAAAAGACAGGCAATAACGAATGCTGGCGAGGATGTGAAGAAAGGGGAACCCTCGTACACTGCTGGTGGGAACGTAAATTAGTGCAACCTCTACGGAGAACAGTATGGAGGTTCCTCAAAAAAACTAAAAATAGAATTACCATATGATACAGCAATCCCACTGCTGGGTATACATCCAAAGGAGGGGAATTCAGTATATTGAAAAGATATCCACACTCCTATGTTTATTACAGTGCTATTCACAATAGCCAAGATATGGAATCAGCATAAGTGCCTATCAATGGATGAATGGATAAAGAAATTGCACATACACAATGGAATATAGTCACAAAAAGAATGAAATCCTGCCATTTGCAACATCATGGATGGAACTGGAGAACATTATGTTAAGCAGAATAAGCCAAGCACAGAAAGACAAATTTCACATGTTCTCACTCGTATGTGGGAACTAAATATTAAAAACAATTGATCTCATGGAGACAGAGAATAGAATGGTAGTTACCCGGGGCTAGGAAGGGTAGCGTGGAGGGGAGAGATAAAGGTGGGATGGTTAATGAGTACAAAAATATATTAATAGAATGAACAATATTTGATAGCACAACCAAGTGACTATAATCAACACTAAGTTAGGGTATTCTTTAAAATAACTAAAAGAGTGAAATTGGAATGTTCTTAACACAAAGAAATGTGAAATGCCTGAGGCAATGGATACCCCAATTACCCTGATTTGATCAATTCACATTGTATGCCTGTATCAAAACATCACATGTACCCTATAAAGATACACAACTATTATGTACCCATAATTTAAAATTTAAAAAAATTAAATCTCTACCTTTTGACTATCTTCTTTACTGTCATGTAATCTGAAAAGGTACCACTTTTGGAGATTGTGTCTAGGGGACCCCTGGATTTGGAGTTCAAGGTGACCTTGATGAAAACAGACCCCTCTGTTATACATCTCCATCCTGACTTTTCCACTCTCTCAGGCCTGCAAACCCTCACTTTATCACCTTCTTTGCTGTCATTTATCCCTCGGCATGCTGACACTCAGCTCCCAGAGCCCTGAGTCCTTCACTTGCTTTGCAAGTATTCCTGGGATGCTTCCTGGTGGGGCTGTAGCCACTCTACCCAGCACTCTTGTCTACATCTGTGCGTGTGATTCTCAGGACCAAGCGTGGCTCCAGCTGTGTCTGAGAGCACCGTCGACCCCCAGCCCCTTGTGCGGGGCAGGCACATAGGTGTTCCATTGATTCTGTTGAGGGAATGAGAGAAGAACTGTACTGATACCTGATCACCAAACAACAGATGCGACCTACTCAACGCAGTGTCAAAGGACACTCGACAGCACCCTGATTTCTCTACGGGCAAACCGAGCAACTTGTGTCTGCCTTCCCACCTCGGGGTACTTCCTCAGTCATCCTTGTCCCCTGATATCTTTAGAAACCTGAACTTACCTTGTGGTTTCCATGCTGCATCTGCCCTGGCAATTATTGGCTCCTTCTTGTCCAGGGCCTGCTGCTGTCACTGTGCAAGTCCAGGGAATCGTTTCCCTCGTACTCTGTGAAAATGGTGGTGTCTGGGGCAGTGAGGCGCCCTGCTCCAGTGTGTGCCACATCTGTTTGGACTTGTGCTGTTTGGTATATACAGAGCCACTCCATGGGAGTCATCTGTTGCTCTTCCAGCTGTGCAATGGGCTTCCTCTCTCATCTCCCCGTGCCTGGGCTAGTGGCATTCTCACTACAAGAAAGTTGCTGCTAGCCCCCTTAGAGCCCTGGGTTGGCCCCTTCCTGGCAAAGACTCTGGGAATAGTGGGGGTACCTAGTGAAGGAGACATCATACTTAAATTTTTAAAAGAATAGTTCTTTGGGGGTTCCCTGTTTCTGTGAAGCTGGACTGTTGGCATGAATTAGCTGTCCAAAGCGGTCAGCTGTCTAACCTCTGTCTAAAACCTCCTTATGACTCCATCTTGCTGTGTGTCTAACCACATATCTCTATTAAGCAGCAGAGTCTCGTTCCTCATTTTGTGCTTTTTGGGTGGTATCATTAGGATGTACTTCCCTGAGGCTACGTTTGTGTTTTCTAATAGCTCAGGCTCTGGCAGCTCTTGTATATATTGCAGCTTGTTTATATGAGGTAGCTATGAAAACATTCACCCTCTTTCTTGGGTGTGCCAGCATTGACCTATGACCTGATTTTAAGTCACAGCATATGAGTGGCCAGTGCTGTAGGGGTCAGGGGCACTTTTAAATGGTGTAATGAAGACAGCTGTGGCCCACAGCAGAAGACTTTGGCACCCTGACATGGTAACCATGACCACGTGACCTTGGCAAATCACATAAACACCAAGACTCTGTTTCTTCCATCTGTGAGAGGGAGATATTAATACTCAGGATGAAAATCAAGACGAGAGAGAATGCTTGTTAAAGAGTCCCATAAAATTGGAAAGGCATATTATTGCTTTCTTACTCACTGCTGTGACCAGTTCATCACTCAAACTCCTGCACACCCAGCTGAATCAAGGCCAGCCCCAAGATGTTTTCTTCTTGAATGGAGTACTTGGTTTTTTTCAGACAAGGTACATTGCTAGCAATTAAAAACACAGCATATCCAGTGTTCTCTTAAAAGCTATCATAATAGGAAAAAGTGAAATACTTATAGAAGCCAAACACTTAGAATGTCTTGGCAGTTGCTTGGGGTTGCACAGTTTGCTTTTGAAAGCTTTTGCCACTTACAAGAACAAAGTACCCTGATAACCTTTTGTGTCTTAGACTTCAGTCCAGATCAAATAGCCCTTGCGCATTCCCATGGATTCTGAGATTTTATGGGCTGTGTGGGGCTCTTTTGCCATGATAAATGTGACATCATGCTATTTTGTGTGATCTTTTGTTTTTTTCTGAAGAGGGTTGGCCTGCAGAATTGAGGCTCAGTTCCCACCATCCCAGAAGGATCCTGTCATTTTCCTCCTGTGTCAGAATCCCCTAAAGAACAAGGATCACCTGATTGTCAGTGGAGCCAGAAGTTTTTATTCTTTGGATCAGAGACACACACACATGTGCACACAGGATTCTGGTTAATAAGTTGATTTTGAGGTAGAAGGAAAGACCCTCAGTGATCGTCCGGTACAAAGTGGCTCACGTTTTCCAGATGAAAATTAGAGGTTCAGAAAGCAAAGGGGCCTTTGCCTAGTCCTGCAGCTTGCAGGGGGCTGGGCAGGCCTGCCAGCCTCCTCCAGGGAGTGGTTCAGTGCTTCTCTCTCTTTGTGGAGACCTGAGGAGGTTTCTTCACCTGGAAAATCAGAGGCTTCTCAGGCCCAGTTCCAGAGATTCTGCAAGAGTGAGGCTTTCCTGGCCTCAGCCAGCACACACACCACCCGGAAGTCCAGGGAGGGACATGCCGCACACCAGTGGCCAACTTTGCCCCAATCGCCTTATCTCTCTGCGTGTTCTCCACAATCTGCTGTGTGCCACGAGTATAATAAGATAAGGAAGGCAGAACCCTGGAGGCAGCCGGGTACAGGGAGAAACAAAGACAAAGCTGGACACAGACTGTCCACTTTGACTTCTGGGAACCGGCTCACCCTGTTAGGCCCTGACATCCGACTTTCTTCCAGATAAGCAGAATAAACACACGGAGCTTGCTCACATCTGTGAAGAAGGATAAAATGCCTCCTTATTTTAACAACTTTTATTAGCACTTCTCATGCATGGCCCAGAGGGTAAGGGTCACCCATAGGATTTTCTCGCGTGCACTATTTTACTCAGTAACTTTGTCACTGCCAGTCCTTGGGTATCTCTTTATCATTTTGCCATAAGAAATCAGACAAGGGAAAAATATCATTAGGAGTAGAGGTCATTTGGGAGGGGGCACCCTGAGGTCAGCTGTCATTGTCACACTCGTTTTCTCATTTGCTTCGCCAGTCTCTTGAGGGAGGCACTAAATTATTCCCATTTTACACACAGGACACAGAGGCTCAGAGAAGCTACCGTGTTTCCCTGAAAATAAGACCTACCCATAAAATAAGCCCTAGAAGGATTTCTAAGCATTTGCACAATATAAGCCCTACCCGGAAAATAAGACCTAGTGATGGGAGTGTCTACGCAGCGTATCTGCACAACCCATGCGTTTCGTTGCTGAGTGGTAAAGAAGACGAGCAGCCCTTCTCATCTGCCCCATGAGAGCTCTATTGCTCGACATGAGAGACTGGGGCCAATGGTTCTAAAGGAAATAGAGTCGCAAGAAATTGAGGATGGAATTCGGGGTTTGGAGAGTTATGATGATGTTCCAGAAGAAGACAACTTAACTATATTTGAATAAATGTAGATTGTTGTACCGTACTTAAAAAGAATAACACATCCCCTGAAAATAAGCCCTAGGGTGTCTTCTTGAGGAAAAATAATATAAGACCCTGTCTTATTTTCGGGGAAACACGGTAAGTGAGTCGCACGAGGACAGTCAGAGCAGGAACCTGAATGTAGCCCTTTAAAGAAGGATCAAAAATAAAACAGCCAGTTTTTATTTACTTGCTGCTTCCAAGAAGATAGGATGTGTGTAAAATCGAGCTTCTGAAAGGTGACTTGTGCAGCCTCAGTGGTCTCCTGAGCATGAGTGAGGTGGCCGTGCGGACTGGGTGCGTGCTGGGTAGAAGGCAACTCCAGGCTGGTGTCCGTGCTCAGCCACGCCCTTCAGAGGAAGCTGCGTGTGGAAAGGTGCAAAAGAGGAACGCTTGCAGGAAAATCTTTTTTAGGGCACAATCATTGTTCTGTTCCTTGCCATCTTTCAGTAGCTAACCAGCTTTCCAAAATTGTTTCTCTGGCTGTAATACGGACTGTTAAATCAGGACACTTATTGCGTCTCTCCTCATTTTCTTGGAGTCAGGTACATCTTTCTTCAGCTCAGCACAATCTAGAAGTCAACAGGAAAAGTAGGGGCACCTGCCACCACCCTTGTGAAATACCATTCCACCTGGGCCTCGTCAACCCCGGGCCTAGAGACTCACTGATGTGTGGGGAGCCTCCTAGAGATCACTTGAGGTCACCCTGAGACATACCCTCTGGTCCCCCTTCCCCTCCACAACTGAGCACAAACCTCAGCACTCAGTGTGACGTTAAGGAAAATCTATGCAAGAAAGGTACTTTCAAGTAACAGGGTTTTCTAACTCATTCTGTAGTTTGACTCCTGGGGAGTATCTCTCAAGTGGTCCCCTTAACTCACTAAGGGCTGTTCAGAGCACCTCAGCCCTCTTCCCCCTGCACCAGCTTTGGCGGCTGTGGGCAGAGAGGCTGGGCTCTTGTCAGGGGAGCATTGAGGAGCCCGGTTAAGTCACTTCTGTCTTCGTCTACCTTCTCGCTGCTGCCATGGATGAAAACAGAAGCAAAATCTGAAAATAAACATCAATAAAATAATTTGGTCTGTCCAATGATCGACCTATGTATGCACACACAAAACCAAATTTGTTCTAGGGACCTTACTCAGATTTGTGCCATACCCAGGTTAGAGGGGAGGGGTCTTCCACCCAGTGCCTTCTCAGAATGAGCGTCTCACCCTGCCCGGAGGAGAAATTGCACTTGTGCCTGGAGGCAGTGGTGGTGATGGGTGGTGGGGTTGGGGTTACTTGTTGTAGGGCCAACTGTGGAATAATACAGTCAGAAGCTAATGATTCAAGGGGTTCCTCAGAGCTATAATTATGCAAGTCAGGGTAGGCTGTACCCAGTGAATGCCCCTTTTCACTGGTTCCATACTCAACAGAATTTTTTGCATCTTGGCTTCAAGACCTCCCTGGTTCTGTGAAGTTGCACCTTTGTGCCATCATGAAGGCAAGTCCCCACCATCAGCACAGGGTATACAGGGTATGGGAGGAATGGTTCTCCATCTTTTTCAGATGAGGAAAAGTTTGGTCAGAAATACAAAAGAACTTTGGAAAGAACATGAGAAGAGGTCTGTAAATTGTGAAACATGGTGCTACCCTTAGTTCTGGGGCAGGTTTTTCAGGATCAAGAATTAAAACCAAGAATACCTTTGAGCACTGTAGTGTAGCTTAACTGGTGGCTACGCTTGCATTGCTACTTCCAGTAAATTATGTCACTTATAGACACCGGAGTATACAGTAGCAGGTCCCCATCCTTCCAGAATTTATTAATGTTCTATGGCAAATCAGGTATGCCAATGAGATTTTATTCCAGCCAAAGTAGAAGTATGAATTCACTTGAATTCAGGCAGAATAGATAATTCATTCAGATAACCTGAGGCCTAGGAGGAATCTATTTTATATTCTGTCTAAAAGTTATATTGTAAAAGGCCATATTCATGCTAATATTCTATTCTCTGTTTTACATTACTATGATTTGCCATTTTTAGACAAATAGTTTATATTTTACCTTAGCAATGTCCTCTTTTGATAACTATCCAGAAACTTCTAGGCAGTATTTGAGGTTAGCTTCCAATCTGATTGAAGATAAACTGAAATTTTTTCAAATTGATCTTTTTGTTCCTTTCAAGCTGAAGTGAGGAAAAATTGGGCATGTGCTGAGAAGAGGTGACATAGAAGAGAGACACTATTATCCTCAACTTTGATTCTTATCCAGGAGTGTGTCAGAGAGGCAGGGAGAGAGTCGGGCTGTGGCAGACCTGATAGATACCTTGGTGATCAGGAAGCCAGAATCACCATTTTACAGATGGGGAAACTGAGACTGGGGCTCAGCAATGGCAGAGCCCAGGGTGGAAACCAGTCTTCAGCCTCCCCTCGAGAGGTCATCATGGGCCTCCTCCTCACCTTGTTCTTTGCTCCACCCTTTCTTTCTCATCCTGTCTTTTAGTAGCGGTGCTGCTCATTTTAGAAACAGGAACGGATCGTAGCACTGCATCTTTTAAGCCTCAGATTCCCATCACTGGGTTAGCTTAATTTTATGATTCCCATAAGTCATATGGGTAATGATAAATATTCAAAATTTGCTTTTTGTGAATGTGTACACTGATTTATTTTATTTTTTCCATAAAAATTTTAAAACTATTACTCTTTTGTTACAAATTATTATGGGGGTACAGATGTTTTTGATTGCATGTATTGATTTTGTTATGCTTGAGTCAGGGTTATAAGTGTGCCCATCACCCAGATAGTGTTCACTGTACCCGTCATGTATGTTTTTGCCCATCCGCTCCTCCTCTCTTTTGAAGATTGATTTGCATAGTCAGTGAGTTGAGTTGGAGAAAGCAGGACCCTAGGGCCAGAGGTCCCCTGGTCTAGCCCCTTCTAGCTGTGGGGAAGTGATTTATTTCTCTATACCCTCTGAGAAATTGGGATAACAAGGCCCACCTTCCCAAAGGGGTGTTTGTAATAATTAAATGAGATAATGAGGGTGAACTTGCTTTGAAAATTGTTAGTACTTCTTAAGAAGTTTAAGGAGTACTTTGTTCCATTGCTTTGGAGAAGTTATTTTTTCATATGAAGAAAAAATTAAGATTAAATTTTAGAAATACACACACACATAGTTGACCCTGAACAATATGGGTTTGAACTACGTGGGTCTACTTACACATAGATTTTCTTCCGCCTCTGCCACACCTAAGACTACAAAACCAACCCCTCCTCTTCCTCCTCCTCCTCCTCAGCCCACTCAGTGCGAGGACAATGAGGATAAAGACCTTTATGATGATCCACTTCCACTTAATAGTAAATATATTTTCTTTCTTATGATTTTTAAAATAATGTTTTCTTTTCTCTAGCTTACTTTTTTGTAAGAATATAGTATATGATACAGATAACATAAAATACGTGTTAATCAACTGTTTATGTATCAGTAAGGCTTCCAGTCGACAGTAGGCTATTAGTAGTTAAGTTTTCGAGGAGTCAAAACTTAGATTCTCAACTGCACTGGGGTCAGTACCCCTAACCCCCTCATTGTTCAAGGGTCAACTGTAATTCTACAAAGATTCTTTTTGTGGTCCTTTAAATTTTTTCTTTCATTTCACTTTTGCCGAAAATTGACACCAGGCATGTCTAGAACTATTGTTTCATATCAGTTAATAATATTTGTGCCTGATTTTTGAAGTCTGTCTTCTTCTATCAATTCCCCTTGAACAGTAGTTAAAACAGCTACTATATGTTTAAATAACACTTTTTGATGGAATTTAGGGTTAACTAAAAATTGCTTATGGTTAATAGATGCAAGGTGTATTAAGGTAAATTTTCTCATCTATATGCAGGGTGTTTATATTTACATGAACAACAAATGTTAATGATATTATTTAGTTCACCTCTCCAGGCCTCTGGGCCTTTTCCCATACTGTCACCCCTGCCTGGAACACCCTTCCATCGTCACCTGCTGATTCTTGTTCACCCATTTAGACAGCTTTGGCTTCTAAGAGCCTTCCCTGAGGGGTCTAATGTCTGTGCTCTGGGTTCCTACAGAACTTGCATGTCTGTTTTATGAACAGTATCTGAATTGTGCAGTTTTGAAGTTACCAGCTTCTGTAGCTATCTTCCCACTAGACTATAGATGCCCTGGAGTAGAGATCAAATCTTCTTTGTCTTTGTCTTTCAGGACCTGCTGTACGGTAGACATGCTCTATCAGTGTTCATTGAACTGAACTGAGGACAGGAGGCCTCTATTCATTTGAGACCCACTTTTTAAAAGTTACATCATTCATTTTTAGATCATTGAGATGCTCCATTTTATTAAATCCACTTGTATTCATTGGACCTGATTCCTTAAAACCCTCTAATGCAACATTCTGGTGGCCACTGCATACTCCAGACACCCTTCTCTTGTCTACAGCCATTCTTGCCTTAATTCACAACAGCCTGATGCTCCTGAGGTTTTGGGGGGTTAGCATCTGGGATTCCACACTTGATGTCTCAGAGAACATCAGGTGCCTGTGAAATCACAAGTCCCATAGTGGGAGGGCAAGGAACATTGAGAACCATATCCATCAAAGAAGGTAACATATGCTAAGGGAAAGAGCGCAAGGGACAAACAATAGTCTGATTTCATTTTAGCTTTAAAAGATGGAAAAATGAAAGGAGTGATCTATCTGTCATAATGTAAGTGTGAGGAAATATAGAACATGGTCCTTATGAGTCAGGGGTATAGAATAAGGCTGTCTGGGTTTAAATCTCAGGTCTGCTTCTTACTAGCTGTGCAATTTAGGAAAATTGCGTAAATCCAGTGCCTTCACTTCCTCCTCTGTAAAATGGGAATAATTGTAGGACCTACTTAAGGATGTCATTCTGAGGATTCACTGAGATAATATATGCAAAGCCCCTGGGATTGTGTGTGACATATAGCAAGCCAGTATGCCTCTTAGTTGTCACTATTAAATTTTCTACAGTGAACGTGTATGTCTGTGCCAAATATACCTATGAAAATTTTGGAGAAAGCATTACAAGTTAAAAAAAAGAAAACAACCATAATCCCTATCTGTGTGGCCGAGATGATGTTGTGGGCCTGTGTTGGGAGTGGCCAGAGGGGCTGGTGACCAGTTGGTGTGACCAGTAACTAAGGGTTAGAATGTTTGATGGCCAGATTCACCCTGGAGAATTCCATTTTCTCTCTCTCTCTCTCTCTCTTTCTCTCTTTCTCTCACATGTACACATACAAACACACATTTGCCACACATGCATGCACATACAAATAATACATATATACACATACACAAATACACACTCGTGCACATACAGTGCATACACACATATGTACACAGTTAAGCCTCCAGGTGCCAGGGAGACTGGAGCATTATCTCCCTAGGTATTTACATGTCCAGAGAGATGAAGCTCAGACCTAAGAGATCTGTAGGACATAAAAGCCCAGACTCATGGGGCTCTCTGACCCCTGGAGATATTTTATTTATATTTTAAAAGGTTAGGGCAAAAACCCAGGATCCATTCCATCTCATCTCCAAGAGTCAGAGGTTTCTCTTCTTCATTTCTGGACAGGGAGGGAGGCAGCTGTTTCTATCCTGCACATAAAGAAAATCCATTGTGTTCCATCCCTCATATGGGGCGTTGTCTGCACCCGTGGAGGAAGTTTCACTCGGCTCTCAGCCCTTTTGTGGTGGTCTGGGCATGAGTGTCAGTGAAGAACTCTCTCCCCTGAGCCAGCCACCTCCTATGTCTGCAGTGTTCACATACATAAAGTACTTAACCATGCAAGTAGGGCAGCATCTCAGACCCTGCACAGTTTGACCAGCAGGTCCCGATGACTGGGTGCTTCACTGGCCCAGAGAAACCTGTGTGCTTGTCTCTGGGACGTGTTTGAGGGAACTGGGGCGATGGATCAGCACAGCCCACAGGTTTGTCACTGGGAATAGGAGGCTCCCGTGGCCCCAGCATCGTTCCTTCTTTTAGCAAAGATGCTCGGTATGTAGACAAGCAGCCAGTTTTTACAAATTATAGCTGGATTCTTTTACAGAAAAGCACAGTTCTAATGAAATGACTCTGTCCCAAGCTATTCCTGAGAGGAGTGGAAAATGCTGGCATCTGTCCCCGGTGTCCCCACTTTTGATCAGCTTCATCTGGGAATTTCCTACGTTTTCTGATCAAAGTCCAAAGTCTCTGCTTTGCTCAAGCTTTAATCATTGGCTATAAAGCCCCCTATTATTGTGCACACACATTAAAATTAGGTTACAGCCAAACAGTGGTTTAGTTTTGGGGGCTGGGAGGGTGGCAGGCAGGAAGTACATATTTAAATAAATAAGGAATCAGAGCTTTCATTATAGGAAGGTGTTTTGACAGTCTTAGGTAAAAGTTTCCTTCATTTTTTCCGTGTAAGTTTTTGGTATGTTTTGAGATAATTTGCCCTATATACTGATTTTTGCTAATTGTCGAAATGGTTGTGTTTTCTGTTATTTCTTAACACTTATGTCAAGCAAAAGAAGAAATGATTTCAATTCAAATGCTTTCTAAGCTCCAGTATTAACTTTTAAGTTTTTCTTGATAAAAAAAAAATTGCCATTTGCTTTAAGGAAGTCGACATTGATAAAAATGTTTAAAGGATCCGTTTATAAAAGAAAGTGGGTGAGGTTCATGAAGGACTCCTGCGTAAAAGAACTCCTTCTCAGAACTTCCCTTATCTCGCCCATCCATCGGGTGTTCAGAATGGGAAGACAGTGTCCTGATATCCCATACCAGAACTAAGAAATTCCAGCCCTCACATCCTCCATCCGCCCAGAGGGAGACAGAAGTGGGAGATTCGGGGGAGTCAGATACTCTAGGAGGAAATGAGAAGAGAGAAACGGCAGGGGAGATGCCCGCCGGATAGGGCCACTCCTTACACACACATTCACAGAGCTGTGGCAGCTTTCACTTTCGCCTGATTTTCCCTTCATTACTGACCCAATTAATGTACGGTTTGTGTCATCAGCCCCATATTTAGTGAAGCAATTTAACTACCCAGCATGTACCAGGCCCCCACTGTGCCTAGCGCTGTGCTGGGTAGGGGGGGTGCCCTAGGTGGACACCAGGATCAGGGTGGGGAGGGCAAGGCTCGGTGCTCAGAGCCACCCTGGGGACCTTTACCCGGGATGCTTGGAGATACTTACTGATTAGCAAGTATGTCGGTAATTCTCCCTAACCACGTTTCATACTCAGAACACCAATTTTCAGAGAATTAGAAGAAATAAGTCTGTGCGAATGTTACGGAAAAGTTCGCCTTTCTTTGCTCGGTCAGTCTCCAGCAGTGCTGAGGAGCCCGTGATTCAGAGCAGTTTTCTGCATGATTCACCGTTGGCTCTGCAGGTACAAAAAGTGCAGGGTACAAGCTGATATGCATCTATCGAAGGGCGCGCTTTGGAACAAACCCTTAATATAGCTTTCCCTTTCATGTAGCTCTTATATCACCAGATGAGCAGAGGGGAACCTTTGGTTGTTTGAATTCTAGATCAGTGAGTATTTAATGCCGATGCTGTCTAGATGAGACATACATACTACTTCAAAGTGATAAGAGAATGCTTTGTGATTGCACGTACTGGTTGGGTGTAGTTGCACCTTTTTCCAGAGCAATGTTGAAATTAATTAATTTTCCTATGTCACTTTGGTTAGAGAAGGAGATCGAGAGGCAGGAGTGAGGAAGGTACGAGAGACATTGTACTGTGGGAATAAATGAAGACCACCCAAGTGAGAACAAGCAGAGCCTGTTTGTTCAGAGCTGGCTTTAGCGATGGGGTCGGCCGCCATCACTCGTGTTTCAGCAGAGACTCAGAGGCAGGCAGGGGAGTGGGAAAGCTTTAGAGCGGGGGAAAAAGGGAAGATTTTGTGTGTGTGTGTGTGTGCCCTGCTTGGAGGCTGTTGGCATAGGGAAGCCAAAGGTGGGCTAACTAGAAACGGGGCTTCCCATGTGACTGGCTGGGAGGCATGCCTGGCTTTCTCTGTTTGGTCCTAAGTTGGAAGTGGGGACAAAAATGAGGGCAGCTGTCAGTTATTAATTCAATCCTGGCCATTTGGGACTGATTGTTACTGAAGGTGGCATTTGGCTTCCTGGCTTGTGGCTAGAGATAGCAGTCTGACTTCCCACAGGTTTGCCATAGAGCAGCTGGCTCCTTCCCTTATTATTATAGATAAGGGGTTGGCTTCCTGGGCAGAGTACTGCCTTCACCTATGGTCTGGCCATTGTCCCTTGGTATGTTCAGTCTCTCAGTACCATTGTAGCACTAAGAGGAAATAACGGACCCAGCACATCTGTTGGCAGGGCAGCCACCCAGTCAGGTAGCTGACTGTATGCACTGCCCTCGGGCATCCAGACTGCTCCAGGTGGTCACCAGCCAGTGCCACGCTGTGACCATCTGATGTCAGCCCTAGTGGGCAGCTGTGTTCTTGGCCATGGGGCTTGTTGACACTGTAGCATTCGTGTGCCCTGAGCTCCTGACTGCCTGTCTTAAACTTGGAATTTATGTTAGAGAACTACCTCTCTGAGAGGCGTGCTGTTGTATTGGGCAGAGATAGCTCCATCCAGGTTTTAGCCCATTTTTGGTAGTAACCGGCTGTCTTCATCATCTAAGGACTCCCTCGACAGTGAAAGATCCTCCTGCATCTCATTTCACACCTGTTCTCTGCTTTGACATGGTTCCTTACCATGGCAGAGGGTTTTCTGGCCAGGAATAGATTAAACCAAAGCACTATGAAATTTCTGTAGTGATCTCCTCCTTCTTCAATCAATTTCTTGCCACCCCTGACAGCTCGATGCTGTGGCTTTCCTGCCCTGGGTGCTGTGTCAGGGCCTGAGGCAAGTGGAGGCTCTTTCCAAATGGCTTGTCTGTGTCCAAGCCAGGCCTCGGTGCCCAGGGCTTCAGGACTGACAAACCCAACGTGTGGTTTTCCAAGGAGTGTTCCCCTCCCCCATGGTTTTCTGTTCATATGTTTATCGTGTGTTTGCTCTGACATTTAGGGAAAAATCTTAGGTGGCAACATCATTTGTAGTCAAGGGAGACACTGGAATCTTTTACTTTGCTAGACAATATGAAAAAAGTTTGCAGAGTTTAAAGCATCAAGTTTTACATAAAATGTGTTTAAAGTATTCACGTTTTTATAAATAAACTCTAAAAATATTATATGCGGTTTTGAAAGACATCTGCAATTTTTGAAGAGGGGATGGTTTTAAAAAGGCATTTCTTCTCTTGCCTTTGTGTGTGTTTGTGCTTTTAAATTAAATGACATCCGCTGTGTGTAGGAGTTAAGTCAAAGCTGTCAAGATTTTTTTCCCTCCTAATAACAACTCTTGTGCCATTGACTACCAAGAATAACAATAAGCCCTTTTTTTAAGTTGAAAAAGAGTATTTATTTTTGTCACTGAAAGAACAACAATTATTCATGTCTTTAAGTTATTTAAAGTATTTTTATGAATTCTAAGAATAAGGCATTTTCAGGTTTAGCTGCACCAAATAAACATGCTTTATTAATAGGTCCTTAACCTGAAATATTTTGGTTGATGGGTCTTGGCCTTTCAATAATAGTAGGCATCATTTAGTGAGGACTTATTTGTGCCATAAACTGATGAAAATACTTTAAGTATATTAACTCACCTACTTCTCACATCATCCTCACTTTATAGCTGACAAACTGAGGCCCAGAAGGGTGCAGTCATTTGCCTGAGGTCACACAGTCATGGTTTGGGAACCAGGCCATCAGTTACCCACCATGAGCCTACCTTGACTATAGAAGATTCCACTGCATGCTCTCAAGGCATTTAGTTTTTCTCTTCTTTCTCCCACAAAACATAAACTTGGAAAAGAAAAGAACCATTTACTACATATATATATATATTTTTTTTTTTTTTAGCTCAGAACCCTTCAAGCTTTTGGAGTATAAGAAATAATAATGATCATTATTTCCTGGAATTTGACCTGAACTGTTGCTGATAAGGTTGCTGCTGATTTGCTACCCCTTGAGAAAAGATAAGTGGGGGGGGGGGGGACCAAGGAGGATGATGGTGGTAAAAATAATTGATGACTAACATTTTATCTTGGAATCCTTTTTTTATATAGGTTTTTTAGCAGATTTGCTTGTTTTTCTTGTGGTAAAATACCTAATGCCACTGAACTGTCACTTAAAATGGTTAAATTTTACCACAATAAAAATAAATATATAAGTACAAAGATAAATATACTTTTTTTAAAAGTGAGCTCACAGGGGACTGCTCAGCAAGGCGTGTGATGTCTATAGGACTTGAAGGTTGGAGTGAGATTTTCTCCAACACGTTAATGTCCTACGTTGGTCTCACAAGTAATCAGAAAGCCTTAGCAATATATATTTAAGACCTTTAGAAAAAGCCACGAATGTGTAGAAGTGCCTTCTTCTGATATAAGAAGTGGCTAATTTAGTGGCCTCAAGAACCACTTTGGTTTCTACTGTGTTTGGGGAAGCTACAAGTGCAGATGAAGATGCTGTGAAGGTAAGTCCTCCTGTGTTTAAAAGAAGAAGGAAAAAAGATTGATGAAGAGGGGGACCCCTGGGCCATATTTTTAATTTTGATGAATCTGGTGTCATTTAGAAGTGAATGTCTTCAAGGACTTTCCCCTTAAAGGAAGAAGCAGAAGCCCAGGAAAGGAGGCTGCACAGAACTGACCACTGCAGGCTACAGTGGTCGGTCGGTAACACCTGGGCCTGGAAAGAGCACACCGGACTCAGGTTTTCAGTGGGATTGTAACCAATTTTGCAAAGATCCTTCCCACAGGTCCTCAGTGGTCTGCTCCAACCCTCTTTTCCCCATAAGCCCCGTTTTTCTTAGGGTGTGATCTTTCAGGATCATACAGTGTTCTAGAAGAAACACCTGTATCATACCTGGAAGGGTAAAGCCATTGAAATTTCGTATAGAAACAGGGAAAGGGCAAGATCTGGATCAGAGCTTGAGTTTTTGCCTTTCTGGGCTCCAGGGAAACTCATAAAACAGAAAAGGAGGATTTAAAGAAGGAGAAAATGGACAGTGAAAAGAGAATTTTCAGAGCCTCAGATTTACCCACATGATTTGGCATGCACTAAACCAGGTTACCATACAATAGTCACGTCCACGTCTAAAGCATACGCTGATTTTCTGAAGCACCCTGTTGAATGCTAGAAATGGACCCATGCCATCATGGATTGAGAAGGTGATCTTTCCACCTTAAACAGATGGGTGTTTAAGAGAGTTACTTGCACAATCAGACAATATAGAGCTGGAGATACCGAAAGAGGACATTTTCTTTTAGTTGATGAATATGTACATCTGTAGCTGGAATTATTTTAGTTTTGATATTCACGTAGTCAAGAAACTTTTCCATATGTCCAACAAGTCTCTCTACTTAACTTTTGACCATATACTGGTAAAAATAATTCTATTTGGTAAAAGCTTGTTGTTTGTCCCAAATTGCCTTGGCCAATTCTCTGCCTTGAGTCCCCAAATCCCCCTCAGTGGGGGTGCAGCCTGCCATGGTCCAGGGTGACAGCACACAGAAGTGGGATGTGATGGGTCTAACCACCTTTTCTGTGTGTGCCTCTCAGGAATACAGGTTTCCCCATACATTTTAATCTAGATGTAAATTGGGTTTATAGACTTGCTGGGAAGAGGAGTGTAGTGTAGTCAGTTGCCTTTCCCAAGCACTGTTCCACAAGCAAGATGTATTTCATCTAGATGGATTCTTCTAGAAGCATTTATTCTAGATCAGTGTGGTGCATCTGTCTAAAGTCAGCTCTACCTTCTCTGGTTTTAGATGATAGTTGGGTGTTTTGGTTTTGGGTAGCAGAGTATGTGAATAAAAGTAATTAAGAGACCCTAAATATTAATAGCATCTCTAAATAAATAGTCACCTCCCTGCCTAATTGTGACACCAATAAATCCTAGAAAGGGAAGCTGGTGGCAGCAGGTCACAGTGGGAGGACCACGGCATGGAGCAAAGACCTGCTGTTTCAGCCCTGCCAGCTGTTAGCTGCAGGAAAATGGACAGTTGGTTTCACCTCCCTGGTCTTTGGTTTCTTCATAGGGAATGAACCTCCCTGGGGTCCCTTCAGCTTTAAAATTTCCTCCTCAACTACATTCTGAATATATCTATTATAAAATGGTAAGCATGACTTTACCATATTTACAAAAAGCCATAAGGCATTTCCTAACCATCTGTAAGAAGAAATTTAAATTGTTAAATTCTTTATTTTGCTTTAAGGCAAGGTGGTGGAAGGTTTCAGGTACCAGCAGGTTTCTCAGGGCTGGAGTCTGTAACAAAGAGGTTTTGAAAACCTGGGGAGAGGTAGGGGAGAAGGAGAGGAGCAAACACAGCATGGTTCTGGCCCCATCAGAGGCCCTATTGTCTGTAAGAATTTGATGTTGGCTAAAAGAGGCATCATAGGGGAGGGAGGGATTATGCTATAATGGTCAGGGAAAGTGGCTAGGCTTTTTGAAAAACAAAATATAAATTTTTACATCTTCACTTTACCCTATATAGCCAACTTAAATTCCAGATAGATCTAACTGTGATTTTTCTTTTTTTGAAAAGCGGGAGAAAATAGAAAAAGAAACATTTGTGAAACTCTGAGAGTAAGGAGTTTTCTAAGAAATTTCTAATTTTGATTCAAAGAACAAAAATCACAAAATATCAACAGATTTTAAACTCCTGTACTTCATAAAAAGATAATCCAAGTGAAAAGATAGTTAACTGTTTGGGGATATTTGCAGAAAAGGATTAATACCTTCAGTATGAGGAAAACTTTAGAAACCAATTTTAAAACTAAGACTGTAATCCAGAGTTTCTGAAAATCTGGCCCAAGAATAGGTTGCAGGAGAATTAGTTTCAAGTGTAGATTTCCATCCTCCTCCAAAGTCTTCTGCCAATTCTTCAGTACGCTAAAGGTTGGGATCCCTTGCCTTTCTCCGGCAGAGGACGTTTTTTCACACAAGGGCACAAAAGAGGAACGATACATGGTTAACAGGAAAATGGAAGTCAAGGAAGTACAAATAAAAATGATGAGATCATTTTTCATCAATCAGTTTATCAAAAAAAAAAATGTTAAAAGGCTGTATACCCATGTCTATAGCAGCATTATTCACAATAGCCAAAAGGTGGAAGTAACCCAAGTATTCGTTGACAGATGCCTGGATAAACAAAATGTGTTCTCTCCATACAATGGAATATTATTCAACCTTAAAAAGGAAGGAAATTCTGACACATGCTATAAACACGGATGAACTTTGAGGACATTATGCTTTGAGGACTGGCATGAGCCAGTGACAGAGAGACAAATATTATATGATTTCACTTACATGAGATACCTAGAGTAGTCAAATTCATAGAGACAGAAAGTGGGATGGTGGTTGCCAGGGGCTGGGGGAAGGAGAGAATGGGGAGTTGTTGTTTAAAGGGTGCAGAGCTTCAGTTTTGCAAGATGAAAACGTTCTGGAGGTAGGTCGCCCAATGTGAATGTACTTAACACTACTGAGCTGTACACTTAAAAAGGGTTAAGATGACAAATTTTATGTTATATGTATTTTACTATAATTTAAAAAAATAAAAAATGCTTAAAGGTACTTCCTAGGGATATGAAATGGGCTCTCCTATCATTGCTCATGGCATGTGTTACTGGGAAAGCCACCTGCAGTATGTGTCAAGAGCCTTGGCATGGTCACACCCTGAACCCCATAATTCTTTGGGAACCTCTCCTAAGGAAATAAGCCCAGTTGCAGGAAAGGCCGTGCTAACCAGTGCCGTCTATTAGTAAAAACTTGGAAGCTGAGGCATGTGAAAAGCTTGGCGTGGTTAAATAAACCCTGAGCATCCACTGGATTAAACCATATGTAGCTGTTGAAAATATTGTTTTGGGGACCACAGAGTTGCCTAGGAAAATGCATATAAATGCTAAGTGAAAAAGGCAGTGTGCAAAACTATATCTATAGCATGATCTCAACTACATAAAACGCAGCCATGCCCAGCAAAGAAAACACAAAATGTTAATAACGGTTATCTTGGGTCATGAGTCCATGGAAAATTTAAAAATTTTCATTTTTTACTTTTCTGGATTCTCCAGGTGTTTGAATGAATGAGTAGTCTTATTTATAACAGGAAGGTGGGTGGTGGTGGGAACTCAAAAGATGATCTTCAGTGAAGGAAAAGAAAAGAAAGCAATGACCTGCTGCAAGCAGACCCTGGTGGAGGAGGCGGTTCAGAGTCTTATTATCACAAGTGGCCCTCACAATAACCAAACCAGGTGGGTTGTGCTCCCATTTTGAAGTCAAGAAAGTGAGATTTAGGCAGGTTAAATAACTCACCTTGGGTTCCTCAGCAAGTAAGTTTTAGGAAGCCCCCAGGAACCGGGTGTCCTGGCCATTCTGAATTGAAGATTTTCCCCATGGAGCTCTGCCCACCAGTGTGAGAACAGGATCTCATTTTCCAGATGTTTGCATCTGTCAGTGCAGGGGCCACAGGGAAACCCATTCAGTCCTGCAAACCTGTCCTTCTCTAGCTAAAGTGGGGAGGATGGAAGACAGACAGCTTTCAATGGAGCAGTGGGGGGAGGAATTCATGCACACAGCTGGAACCGTTCTTACTTTGGTGAGAGAGCGGTGGGAGGCACTGCTTTGTGCCTTGGGTCCTGCACTGCTCAGAGCCATAGGAGGAAAATGGCAACATACAAGCCTGGAGCTTTGCTGTCTGCACCTTCCAGAGGCAGCAGTAGGTTAGCACTAGTTTCTGGGCAGGGGAGTTCAGTGAGTTAAAAAAAAAAAAAAAAAAAAAAAAAAAAAAAAAAACCACTAATAGCTCGATATAAATTTTACTCATTATCTTTTTTATTATTTCAAAATATTACAGGAGTGCAAATGTTTTGGTTACATAAATTGCTTTTGTACCGTTTGAGTCAAAGTTATCCCCCATCATTATCTTTCCCCATCCCTTAAAACATTAAGCATTAATTAGCGTGCTGAACTTCCTAAGAGGAGCAAGAACCATTTGAACTGTGGATTTTAATTACTTATCTTATGAACTTCTAGCATGTGAGGTAGAGTGGAGAGGCCCTGTCTACAACCCCATAGACTTTCAAGGGGCTATTTAAAATTTCATGAGACTGTCCATTATAAAACTACAGTGAATAAGTTGTAGTCGTGGGAATGTATTGATCAAACACGGTCAGGCAACTCTCTTTGCTTCTGTCTGAAACTTGCACAGGAGGGAAGGAGATCTAAACTGGAGGGATAATTAAGTACTTAGCATTAATGAATCTTCTAAAAAAAGTAGCATAGTATGTAAATTTAGATTTACATTTGTTAGCATACTTTCAGTAAATTGTCCTCTGCCATGGGGTCAAGGCCAGGTTTGGGCTTTATTTCTACCCAAGGAGTGGCTCACCAGTGCCCTAAGTGGCTATTTCCTGGGTGAACATAGTACATATTTGTTGTCATGCTGGGAATACCAGTGAAAATCTCATGCCTGCATGGAGGACGTGATTGTCATCTCTGTGTTTATAACCTCGGGCCTGGAACAGTCTCCTTTTGTATTCACTTGATTCTCAAAGGTCAGTGTTCCAGAATAGGCCTTTCATATGGTTCACAAGGAGGCCGGTTAGATCCTATAGTGAAAAGGCAAACTCCTGGCACCCTTCTGCTTCTTGAGGCTGGGTGCTGGAAGGGGGCAGTGAAAGAAGACAGTGGACACGTGGAGGAGGACAAAGCGGAGCCGCAGGGTGTCAGCAGCAAGGTGGAGCAGCTCAGCTTTCTGGCACAGGTCTGTCTGCTGGCTGGAGGTGTGAGGGCAAGGATCTAAAAACCAGTGATGACCTAGGGAGGGAACAAGAGCTTCACAGCATTGATGAAACTTAAAAGATGAGCATCCTGCCTTTTGAGTACAGCCAGTGGTTCCTCTTGTGTCCTGGCATGCTGCCTCAGAGACAGGCTCCTAGGCAGGGAGTGGAAGGATGTGGCCATGGGCTGGAGTTGTGGCTCCATCTAATGGAAGCGGCTGAAACCCAATTCAGATTGGCCTAAGCACGTAAGAAAAAGTTCTGGCGAGGAAATGGAGTAGGTGGCTGGATCCAAGGGACAGAGACCGGAACAAGGGCCTAAGGGTTTAGAACTGGTATTTTCCTTTATCTCTTCGTGGCCCCTTCCATGGCTCTACTCTTGATGAGGAGAGACCTGGAATCACATCCTAGCGACTGTAGGGGAAAGAGAAAGCATTTTCCTCCAGCCTCTGTATATCAGTCCCAGGGAAGGATTTTGATTGGCCTTTCCTGGTCACATGACCTTCTCTTGGACGACTGTAGTAGTGTAATTTATGATTGGAAGGCCAGGGACAGGTGCTCACCCTGGGAATGGGGTGACAGGTACTATTAGTACAGCGTTGCTAAGATTACTTGGTGGGAATCCACAGGAAATAAGTGTAGGCCAAAACAACTGAAGCCCCACAAAATGGGTGTACTCCAAACCTGCTTCTTCCTTTGATGGTGCTCATTGTGGGTATATTCATTCACCTGTCTTTCTACATCTGTGCACCTGGGTGGCTGTGGAGCCCCAAAATATGAGTCCAAACTGAGGTGTGCTGTGAGTGTAAAATGCATACTGAATTTCAAAGATTTAGTAGGAAAAAAAGAATGTAAACTCTACTACTATTTTTTAATGTTTATTACATGTTGAAATGATAATATTTTATAGGTGTTTGGGTGAAATAGAATATATTTTCAAAATGATTTTCACCTGTATCATTTTACTTTTCAAAATGTGGCTTCTAGACATTTTGTTTGTTTGTTTGTTTGTTTTTGAGGCAGGGTCTTGCTCTGTCATCCAGGCTGGAGTACAGTGGCTCAATCACAGCTCCTTATAACCTCAAACTCCTGGGTTTGAGCGATCCTCCTGGCTCAGCCTGCCAAGTAGCTTGGGTCACAGGCATATGCCGCCAAGCCTGGCTAACTTTTTAAATTTTTGTAGAGATGGGGTCTTGCTGTGTTTCCAGGCTGGTCTTGAACTCCTGGCTCAAGGGATCCTCCCGTCTTGGCCTCTCAAAGAGCTGGGATTCCAGGTGTGAGCCACCATATGCGGCTAGACCTTTTGAAAGACATATGTGGCTTACATTATATTTCTTTTGACAGTACTTTTCTAGACTGTGCTTATAATTCCATCTTGGGGCTATTATTAATCCTTAAGTTTACTATCTATTAGGTCATGTACTTTTATTTCCCTTGAAATTGTCTTCTCAAACTTAAGTGTGTGCTCACTGAGTGTTGGGAGAATTTTAGTGACTGAGTCATTATTTGCCTTTTGAGAGTCCCAGGCAGAAGCCTCCCAACCTGTTTAGTCTGTGTCACAAAGGCCTCGGCTGCGAGTGAAGCTAGAACCACCTCGGATTTGGGGGAAAACAGGGACTGGCAGATGTCACAACTCATGGAATCTCGTTCTTGGATCCTGTCGGTGAAGGTTTACACGTCTGCATTAAAGCACTCTGGGTTGCTTTGTTTTCACTCTATGGATTTTGTTTCTACTTCCTTGTTGACCCAACAGGCATTTGGTCTGCAATACAGATATGAGAAAGCATTTATTTCAGAGCTTAATCAAAATGGGAACTCTTAGCCCACTTGTTGGTCTCATCCTTACCTCCCTCCACTCATTCATCTGTCTGACCATCCATCCATTCCTTCATTCCTCAGGTTGTCACAGTGCCTGGAATGTGCCAGGTGCTGGGCTGATTACAGCAGTGCAGACCAGTGAGAGGGCACCCATCCTACTTTCCAGTAAATATGGAATGTGGAAGAAGCATTCTTTGAGTATTTAAATATGTTCATTTAGACCTAATTGGAACTAAATTAGTAAAGACTCAGGGTAAAGAAAAAAAAGAAAGAAAGAAACATTTTCCCTTTCAGACTATCTGAAATTGATTTTTGAAAATTTAATGTTTTTAAAGAAAAAAAATTAAAAATAATACAGAATTCAAGCAAGTAGTATGCTCTGAGTTCAATTTAGTGCATTGTGTCTTCTTAACAACTAGGACATAGGAAGCAAAGTAGAAAGAATATGTGTATGGGGGGCGGTGGGGACGTTCAGCAGAATCCTACTTCTTGCAGATCAAAGGGAAGCATCCTCAGTGGTCAGGGGAGACCACAACATGAGAAGGAGGAAATGTGTCTACTCTGCTTCGCAGCTGGATTTGTGCATCCTGACCTTTTTGGATTAGTTATGAGTCATTAAAAATTTCAGAGTGGGTAGTAAGACGGCACCTGGGTGAATAAGTGGGGCAGGTGATGGAGGGTGTGGGGGGTGCATTTTTGCTGGAATTCGGGGTAGATGGTGTAGCAGACAGAGGACAGGATGTCCAAGCACAAGCTTTAGATGTTGTCATTCCTTGCAATCCCGAGCTTTCATCTGTTGAAAACACTTGCTGAGCCCTTCTAGAAATAAGAGTCTCAGAGCCTGCTTGCAAAAAGCTGGCTAATGGGAGAGGCAGCCAAGTGTACTGTCACTCAGTGTGATGGCTGCCCTCAGATGTGGCCACTGGGCTTCCTGGGTCCAGGCTCATTGAGGTGGGACAGGCCAGAGCAGGCCACTACAGTGACTCAGTAACTCGGGGACAGGTCACCAGGCTTTTATTTCAAGGAGGGTTCTAATAGCGAAAGGCCACTGCCTTCAGGAGTGGGAGCTGGGCAAAGCCTCTGCAGGTGTGTGGGGGCCATGAGCATGTGCTCCCGCTCACCTGGGCTGGGCCTTGCAGTGAGCATCTCTGCGCACCCAGCATCTGCTAAGGGCAGGCCACACTTCACTCTGGGACTTGGATTTCCTTTGTTATCTTACCAGTCAACTCTACTTTGTTCTACTGACACAACCACTTGTGCATATTTTGTGATCTGTAACACATGGTCTCCCTTACGTCTGTTTTGGAGAACTCAAGCTACCTCCTGGTGTTGAAGAACGAGCATGTTACCCTAACAATGTGTATTGGCCATTATTAGTTACAAAACTGGCTTTGAAACATCCTTTTCTTTAGGAATCTGGAAGGAAAAGTCAGGTACTCAATAGGAGGAAACGATGCAGCTTTTTAAACAACATGATTTAGTTAGTGTTAACCAGTTCATTTGCATGATAAGAGGTTAGGGATTGGGAGGGGGTTGGCTTGTTTGCTCTCTTGCCTCCTGTCAAGTCTTTTGCTGTGACTTAACAATCCTTCTCACCATGAAAGCCACAGGCCATCTGACTCAGCCTCTGCTTTCAGGAATCAAGGTGCTATCCACATGTAAAAACTGTGACAAGTGAGACCTAGAGAAAGAGACTTGCCAGGCTGAGAGGTGGTGGTAGTGGTTACACTTGAACTCTGATCTGTTGCCCTTCTCTTTATTGAATACTTTCTCTCTCCCTTTGTCTTCTGCTTTAAAAACTGCAGAGAAAAACACACTCCTTCCAATATGCACTCTTGCTTGTGTTAATTAATTTCCTCTCTGAGCAAGAAAAGTATTGTCACACTAGAGTTTTGCTGCAACGGTCTTTTTCTGGTCGTCTGTGTGCTCCCTTTACAGGGAGGGCTGACCCGACGTAGGTGGGGCTGGAAGAGTTAGAGGTGTGCTCAGGGAGCAATTCAGGAGAAGATGGTGGGGAGCCCCCAGGACTGTGAATAAAAATTAATTACAGAAAAGAAATACATCATTAGCGTCAGATCTCACAATAGGTCCCAGTGTGACTATTATGTGAAATTAATTACTCCCTACTTCATTTTTTTAATCACCTTCTCTGTACTATGAAAATAGTCCTAATTACCGACATCAGTTGTTTTAAGTCATTAAAGGTGATCATTTTACATGTCAGTGTACTCATTCCATCCTGTTTATTTGGATTTAAATATAGCAGCCCTTGCCCTCCGTTGGGTAATTTTCTTACGCAGTAACATCTTTATTAAAACTAAGTAAGGTTGTTGCAGGATCAAGGTCTCAGGAAAATAAGGTGTTGGAGTAAAATCATAAAAATTCATTCATTTGTGATTGAAAGGCCACTGCCTCCAAGAGTGGAAGCCAGGCCAAGCCTCTGCAGTTGAGACCCTTTTTTTCAGTCCTTTTTTTTCAGATACTGTGCTTTGGCCCTGGGAATTAAAAGTGAGGAAAACAAGTAGAGCTCAGAGCTTCTAGAGGAGTAGTGGGGGAGATGGGCATTACGGATAATCGCCCAAGTCAGTAGCAATATCACCTTGTAACGGGGAGTTTGGTCTGGTCTGGGAGACAAGATGAATTTAACCTGAGACCTGAATGGCCAGGAGCAGGTAGGAATCAGTGATCCCGGGGGAGCTGCGGGAGCCACACTTAGGACACCTTGAGCCCAGAAGGCGGGGGATGTGCCTGGAGAGGTGGTCAGAGTTATCGATGGGAGCAGATCACCAAGGGCCTGATGCAGCCTCTATAGCATTTTGCCCAAAGTACAGTGGGAAGGTGGTGGAGGTTGGTTGGTTGATTGGTTTTAACTTTTTATCTTGAATCATTTCAAACTTAGCGAAAAGGTGCAAGAATAGTACAACTAGCTTCCTTATACCCTTTGCTAAGAATTCCTGTTATCATTTGATCACAGTTGCCTTATCATACTCTAATAGACATCTTACTGTTTTTTACTTAACCATTCAATGGTAAGTCACAGATATGAAGCTTAAGGACACTTTCCTGTGTATGTATCGCCGGTATAGTCGTCAAAAGAAGGCAGTTAACAGTGCTGCAGCATTTCCTTCTAGTCCTCAGGCCCCACTGGAATTTCAGATTGGCCCAATCATGCCCCCAACAGATCCAGGACCCAAGGCAGGTCCCACGTTGCATTCCGTTGTCTTGTGCAGCTTAGTCTCCTCCATCTGGGACGGTTCCTGAGTCGTCACTTGTTTTTCGTGACAGTTTAGAAGATTACAGGTCATTTACTTTGTAGAATGACCCTCAGTTGGGGTTTGTCTGATGTGTCCTAATGATCGGATTCAGATTATGTAGTTTTGGCAGGAATAGCAGAGGGTGATGCAACGTATCAGAAGACCATGCTGTTGATTAGGCCCATTACTGGTGAGGTTAACTTTGATCGCTGATTAAAGCCGTGTCTGCCAGGTTTCTCCACTGAACTGTTTTTCCTTTTAGTTAATAAGTATGTTGTGGGAGATATTTTGAGACTTTGTAAATATACTGTTTCTTATCAAGCATTCACCTGTTAGTTTTAGTATCTATTGATGCTTCTTGCTTGAAACATCATTACTGTGGTCGTTGCCAAATGGTGAATTTCTCATCTTACTCTCCCTTGTCCATGTAGTAATTGGCAATCTTCTTAAAGGAAGAGCTTCCCTACTCCCCCATATTCATTCATTCATTCATTCATTCATTTATTCATCCTTTTATTCCTTGTGTCAGTATGGGTTTGTGGATTTCTGTTTTATTCTGTGGATTACAATTACAATTTCGATGCTCAGATTGTCCCAGATTTGGCCAGGGAGAGCCCTTTGGAGCTGGCCTTTGATGTGTCCCTATCGTTCTGTGAGCTCTTCTGACTTTCCAGGCTCGTCGCATGCTTTCCCTGCTCCAGCCCTGGAATCAGCCTGGGCCTTTTAGCAGAGAGCAGTGTACTGAAGTGTCCCGAGCTGGACAGTGGCCTGAGTGGATTGGCATTTCTAAAGTATTTCTGTGTCTGCCCTCAAGGAGTGCATCAAAGGGGAGGAGAGGCAGGAGCCAAATGAGGGAGGACACTTGGAAAACTTTTGGGTGTGGCTCAGTCTGGTGGCTTGGGCTAGACAGCGGCAGTGTAGACAGAAAATGGGGATGGATTTAAGGTAGATTTTGAAGCTAGAACTGACAGAGTTGTGATGGGCAAAGGGGGAGAACAGATAAGAAACACAGGCAGAGGGGAGGAGCAGATTTGGGGAGGGAAGATGAAAAGTTCCAATTTGGGCCTGTGCACATGCGAGTTCTGTGTCCACCAAACAATGGCGTAAAGGGCAGGGGGAGAGAGGCCTGGGCTGGAGACAAGCACCTGAGAATGGAGATTCGGCCATCCACATGAGGGCCCCTTCAGTAAGTGTTGAATCAGGCCTTCCTCGGTGGAAAAGTTTGTCCTTCCACTTGTATTCTGCCTTGTTTTCCTTTTGCAGTTCTTGGCAAATGCTTGGTATTGTCTTCGTAACAGATTCACAAGCCTCGGGGCACATTTTCTGTACCTGGTCCTCCGTGTGTTTATCAAGAAGATGAAATGTAAACAGATTACTTCTCTGTACATCCCGTGACTACATAATTCCTGTAGAATGGGGAAGACTTCAGTAGTATTTGTCACATTTTTTTGTTTATGGATCTGTACTGAACTATGCATGCCTTAAGGAAAAAAAAATATGTGCGTGTACGCACATACATGTACATATGTATGTATATATGTAGTACTTAAAATTTACTGTCAAAAAATATGTTTTTCAAATATTTTTCAATATTTCAAAAGTGATTGACAAGAGGTTATTAAAAACAGAATGTAGATAAAGAATCCGTGATAAGAAGACTATAATCATGGCATTCCCACAACCCAGTGGATGGGTGAAAGGAAAAAATTAGGAGAAAACATCTCAACCAAGGAAGGCCAGGGCCAGAACTGCTGCTGAGTAGAGGCAGAGTGCACGTCCACATGGTGGTTTGTCACCCAAAGCTTGCTCCTCAGACAGACGGCAAGAAAGAGATCTGGCTCAGTCATCTCAGTTGATGTGGGTGTTGTTTATTTTGGCATTTTTGGTAATATTTACTGAGGGTTGTTTCTTTTTTTTTTTTTGCCTCTAAATCAGAAACAGCTGGTTTTACTGATGTTCATAGAGCTGTTTATAACTTCTGCTCATCTGAAAAGCTAAGCTGGGAGCTGTCCATGCCTTTTAGTTTAATTTTTATTTTAATTCAAGGACTGGCACTCGAGTAGCCTGGCAACAAGGGAGGCATGGCGGGGGCTGGTGCTGTTAGCAGGACAGCAGTCCGTCTGGAATGGGCCATGGTGATGCAACATGTGGCTCATCAGTCACTACCAAAAGGTTTCCTTGTCGTAACCTTCTTGAATCCTTGGTAGACTAGAAGAGGAGGCTTTCAGATTTGCCTAGATTGCTCACGCTCACCATAGGCATACTTTTCCCAGTAAGTCAGCACACTACCATAACTTTTTCACACCACCTAAAACACATATGTGGTCTGGCTTTTGCATATAGTCAGTTGAGCTGCAAGTTCTATGGGGGAAGAGACAATGCTCAACTTCCTCTTAATGAGATCTTCCTTTTACGGGGTACACCTGTGTACCCTTCCCACTTTGTATCCTCCCCAGACTAGAAATGGCAGCTGTTTGGGGCTCATCTGACCCTCTCCTTATCCCACCTTTTGGCAGCACTAATAACAGCTGCTTGTAGAGTTGTTAATGGAATGGTAGTGTTGGGTCACAAAGTAGTAAGCCTGGCCTTGTTAAAGGGTGGTGTCCTCTCTGATGAGGAGAGACGTGTGTTCATTTCTCTTTGTCAAGGGCCGTAGCCCATGCAGAGATGGCAGCCACCCATTAATCTGATGCCTCTGAAAGCCTACTTTGAAACAGCACCCCCAAAATAAGAGAAACAGAAGGGACTAGCCTACAGCTAATAGTACTTAACACAGTGACAATTCATTCTGAGTGCTGGAGTGCCACACACAGGTGCAGGACTTTGATGGTCAGCCACGTTCCATTCCAGCAGAAGGGGCCACAGCTGCCAGACTCCACACACTTTCCCTCACTTTGATGGCTAGTTGGTTGGTTGGCTGGATATGATGTGAGCCCCATGCAGTAACCCATCAGCCCATTCCTCAGTTACTGCTTGTGTCTCACAGGGGGAGATTCTGGCAGGTAGAAAGATATGAATGATATCAGTGGCTGCACGGCCCATGAGCCCACACATCTGCACCCCATGATCAGTGGGATATTTGCTTTTTGCAATATACTAACGGGATGTGAAGCCCAGCATGAGCTTATGATGGGGATGTATATCTAATGGGTCGGAATGGCATGTGAACGACTTTAAATAGCTTTTTCATCTTTCCTCCTACTAAACACAAGGATGGGAAATTACGAATGCTAAAGAGTTGCATCTTTAAATACAGCTGGACCATTTTCACACAACGGTGAAGACATGTTTTTTGTGCAAATATTTTATCTTTGCCATTTTGACCATTCTTATTTTAGTCTCTTCCATCTGTGAGCTCTAATGTATATGTGTATATAATTCCCTGCATTCCATCTTGTAGTGTTGTTATTGAGTACATCTCTCTTGGATAGACATTGTCCTCCATGAAAGCAAGCTTTGGACCTAAAACACACCTTCATTTGTCACACTGCCCAATCTGCACCGAATACAGCTCTGCCCCTAGGAATTGCCTGAAATGAATGAACAAAAACATTTCTACCACATTGAGCCTGTCTAGTTGTGAAAATGCTGTGCTGAGATGTTGTGAAGAGGGGATGTATAATGCACTTGAGCTATCAGTAGCTAGATGCTTAGTGGGAATTTGGTTGACTTAGATTATTATGAATTAGCATCCTGTTTCTTTGGAAGTTATAAATAATTCAGAGTCCATGTGGGATGCCTTTTATCTTCTCTGGCTTGTTGATCTGTATGTTGATTGTGTATAGGAAGAGGGCTCCTCTGAGTGTCAGAATAATATTTTGTGGTTATTGATTTATTCATTTATCAAGTTACCTTAAATTCTAGACCTGGTAGTCCATCAGGACAAAATATTAGGAGTATGTTTAAATTGCTCACAAATTTCCTTGATATTTTCCAAAAGGGTGTGATATAAGATTCAGGTATAAATAAAGCCTCTACTGCACTTGATGGAGATGAGTTCAGAGTTAAGTTCCCATTTGATCAGCCAGCAACTCCCTGGAGTAAATAATTCCACAAGATCCCAGCTTTCAGACACGTGTGAAGTGTCTGGTTTGGGACTGTGGAGCCATTTCTTAGGCATAAGGAAAGTGGCATTGAAAAATCATTGCCAAATCTCTCATATTGCTTGTATATATTAATACCTATGTAAACAAAAAATGGGGCGCATACTCCCTTAGTCTTTAAAATGACTACTAAGTGTTTCCAGTAAGTGTTGGGTTTTGTAACTAAGAATTTATGGTAAAAATATAGAGCAACATTTCTCAAACTTACTGATATCAGGACCCCTTTACATTCTTCAAAGTTATTGGGAATCCCAAGGAGTTTTTGTTTATGTGGGTTTTATCTATGAGTATTTATCATCTTAGAAATTAAAACTGAGAAAATTTTTTAATATTTACCAGTTCGTTTAAAACTAATAAGTGCATTGTGTTTTAACACAAAAATAATAACTGTGCTTCCCAAAACAATATATAATTTAGTGAGAAGACTGGCATTGTTTTAATTTTTGCAATTCTCCTTAATGTCTGGCTTCATAGAGGGCAGATAGCACATGTCTGTAGCCTCTGGGAGACTCTACTATACATTTGTGAGAAAATGAGGTTGAAAAAGACAGATAATATCTTAGTATTATCATGAAAATAATTTTGACTTTGTGGATCTTCTAAGCACCCAAGGGGTCACCAGACCACAGTTTGAAAACTGCCAATATAGAGTTAATTGTTGAATCAGGATATTCTTGAACCTAAGAACCCTGAACCCAGCTACAAATCTATTCTCTAGGCCCAGGTGTCGGGAGTCCGTGGGAGGAAGCATGTTGTACTACCCACCTAAGCCAGTGGGTTCCTTTGGACAGACATTCAACCTCCCCTCTGCTCTGGGCACACAGCCTGGACTCCTGTCTGTTCAGGGCAGTGCCAAGGCCCTACTTACCTGCTATGTGTTCTTAGGTTATTACTTCCCTCCACTGCTATCCTTTGGGCAGCTCATACAATTTACCTGGTTCCCTGACCCATGACTACTGACCGATGTGTTCTATTGTGTAAGATGCCTTTACTCAAGTTGGATAACTTGGTCATACCAGTCACTGCCATGACTTCTAATTAAAATAAGAAGGTGAGCTCTTGAACGCTCAGAAGCCTAGTCAAAAATCCAACCCTCTGACCTGGTCTCAGAAAAGAATTTGGAAAAGGGGCAGTTCCAAGTTCTTGGTGTTACTGACTGGATCTCCACCCCACATGCAAGAAGTCATGCTTCCATTTGACCTGGAAACTGAAGGCCCTCTGTCCAGGAAGGACAACTGCTAAATTTGGGAACAAAGAGGTTCCTGGTTGGACCAAACCCTGGAAGACCACACCTGGAGCAATGCTGCGGACAGAGACCTTGGGCTACCTCCAACTAAAATTGTTAACCATCCTAAGCGCTTGCCTGGACTCTGATATCTGCCTAGGCCTGATATCTGTTTACTTCTGCCTCTTTGCTGATTTTGACACTGGCCTGGGACTCAACCCTCAACGTGACTGCCCAGGGTGACTCTCCACTCCCTCATCAGCGGTCACACTCAGTCTTCCTTTTATGAATGGGCAATTGCTCTCGTCAGTGCCTGGCTCTGGTCCCTGCTGTCTGACCACACACTTTGCCGGATCCTAGCTGTGATGGCTGAAAGATCGGAACTGGGGTGAGCATCGTGACAAAAGAGTCAAGGCCACAGAGGGGAGAAAAGAGAACAGTCCATCAGTGCAAAGGATTCCTATCCATCTTTGGCTTTTCTCCTCGGACACTCCTGACACAGTTTGTCAAGGGCAGGCTACTCATGAGTCACTTGTTTACCATGTGATTTCATTCCCCTCCCTGTAAGAAAAATACTAGGGAAGAAAAGCTGAGTTCATTTTTCTTTTATCCACCCTCTTTTTGCTTTTCCCAGCAGGCCTTGCCCTGTCAGCAGGCCCAGATGTGTCCGTCAAGACATCTCTCTGTCCGGCAGCCTCAACTAGAGCTAACCTGGCTTGTGGGGCACAGGGAAGCAACTCCGATGCTGGGTATTTCTTTCCACAATATCGTGCCCGAACCTGAACGTGGGGTGATTAGATTACTCACTTGCCACATAGAATATACATTCCAAAACATTCAAGCTACAGTGCCACAAGGAAAGGCAGGAGAACTTCTAGTAGTAGTGTAGCATCTTCATTCATTCATTCATCCAGTCATTCAGAAATATTTACTGAGTGCTGTTATGTGTTAGACTGAACAAAAAACATCTGTGAACAAAACAAAGTTTCTTGCTCTCATTGTATTAATATTCCATCCTGTAACAAATCATCATTCATCTGAAGTTTTGGATGAAATGAATCTTTTCTCTAGATTCCCAATGGTCATTTTAGATACTGTAGTTTCAATACTGTTTCTTATTTGCTGTTTTATTTGCTCAATCTAGGGAGCCTAGTGTGAGTGGAGAAGACAATGCTTGTTTTTTTGTTTTTGTTTTTGGTGACATAAGGCACCATTCCAAAGGCAATTATTTACAAGTTAATTTATTTTGTAGCCAGTGTAATACCTGGTCACCCAACAACTAGTTGAATTTGAAATGGATGCTCCAAATTCCTTCTTAGAAGGACTGAAAAATAGTCTACTCTGATTTAAAAAAGCAACTTTCTAGATGGTCAATATTTATTTGCTGTGTGCTTAAAAAGAATGTTTGTACTCTTGTTATTGGGTACAATATTTCATATTGTCCATTAGATCTGTGCTGCTCAATTTTATTTATCCTAATTTTTGTATTGCCTGATATATCAGTTGTGAGCTGAGATATGTCAGAAACTTCTGACCATGATAGAGTTGTCAGTTTCTATTTGAGGTTTGGTACATTTTTGCTTTATACGTTTTGAGGTTATATTATTAGTTGCATATAAGCTTAGGATTATTTTCTCTTCCAAGCAAATTGAAACTTTTATCCTTCTTTTGTGACCCTATCTTATCTCTAAGTTATGCTGATAAGCTAATAAGTTATGTGTATTGCCTTAAAGTCTATCTTATCTGTCTTAATAGAGGTACAACAGATTTCTTTTTTAGTATTTACTTAGTATTTGATTTTTCTCCTTTTATTCTCAAGTTTTCTATCCTTATATTACAGACATGTTTCTTATAAGCAATGTTTGCTAGATTTTTTAAAAATCCTGTCTGATGGCTATTTTTTTAAAAGTGGAAAGATTACTCCATACATTTATTATGATTCCTGAAGTACTTTAATTTATTTTTAACCATTTTATATTATACTTGGTATTTGTCTCAATTGTTCTGCTTTTTTCTCTTTTTCTGCCTTCTCTTGCATTTTTCTTTCTCTTCATTACATTTTTTTCCTCCACTTGTTTGAACTTATGCATTAGATTTCGCTTTATCCTGTGTCTCTTCTCTTTTATATTTTCCACCTTATTATCTCTCTGTTCTGCAGTCTGGACAATTTCTTCAGATATGTCTTAAACTTCAGTAATTCTCACTCCACCTGTGTCTCAACTTCATTTTAACCAGACTATTGAGTTTTAAAAAATATTATATTGTTATTCTAGAAATTCTCTTCTTTTTCAAAATTTTGAATTTGCTTGGTCTTATTGTTTTAAAATAATCCCTTGTTTCTTGATTTGATTTTAAATCCTCATGTTTATGTCTTTAAATGTACTTACTTTATAATGTATGTATGATCTTTCCAATATCTGACGTCATTGCGAACCTGATTTTGCTCTCTGTTGTTTCTGCTGGGTCTCTCTCAGGGACTTTTCCCTTGCACATTTTGGGAATTTTGACTGGGCTCATAATCCTTAGAACTTGATCTGTGAGGATTTTTTGAAGCCCCGTTTTAAATTACTTTCCTCTAAGGAGGATTTGTGTTTGTTCTACTATGTACCTGTGTGTTGTCAACCTGAAACCATTTGAAATTATCCTTTAAGGATTTTCAAACCACACAGTGGGAATTTGGGCCTGAAACCCAGTTTGGGGTTATGACTATTTGGGAGAGACTATTTTTCTCCTTGAGATTGAAAAAGGCAAGTTCCCTTTCTGTCCCTTCTGTGTGGACAGGTTACTGCTCATTCCCATTTATACTGAGCACAGCCTGCCTTTGAGATCCAAGCTTTACACAAGGGTCCCTGTTTGACTCCCCACCATTGGACAGGCTTCATCCCTGCCTTCTGTTTCATCCCACACACCATCATGGCAAAGGATCAGGTCACCAGGGTTCACCTCCAGAGCCTTGTGATATCAAAGGGTAAGGTCACCAGGTTCCCCTTCCAAGAAAGTGCTAGCTTCAGCCTCGTGGTGCCCAGGACCCCGACTTCCACTGTGTTTGGCCTGTGCAGACTCCTTACTTTCTTATCAGCTCAGCAGCTATTCAGATGTTTTCTATTCTTTTATCCTTCATTTGTAGTTGACTTCAGCAGGAGGCTGTCCAGGTATCTGCTGGAAGCAGAACCACATGCAGTTAATAAATGTTCTGTATTGTCAAGGCCAAGGCTCTGTCTTGTTTCTAGCAGATACCAACTTCGCTATTTTGTTCCTCCACCCAAGGATGGCATAGATAGGTCCCTCCTTCCATGTGCTTTGTAGCTCAACACGTCCCCCCAACCAGCCCCGCAGTGTGAGGGACTATACGAGTACCAACAGATGTGGCCGTGGCAACGCTGAGAGACCCTTCCCCTCCTCACCTCTGAATTGAGCTGCGTGGCACCTTGAACTTTGGAAGAGTCAGGTCCTATATATTAATATCATTCAGACCCAGGGGCAATGACTCTCAGCTTTCCTGCTAATGCTGTTCTGGCAGAACTACTCCCCAGCCAGTCTCAGTGTCCTGTCCCATTCCCCTGGGCAGCCTGTTGCCTTCTTTCCAACACCATGCTCTAACCCAGGGAGCAGCAAACAACTGCCTGCAGGCTGCATGTCACCCACAACCAGATTTTTGTAAATAAAGTTTTATTGGAACACAGGCACAGCCATTTCCATTATCTTTGGCTGCCTTCCCACTACAATGACCCACAAAATTAGAAATATTTACTATCTATGTCTTTACAGAAAGAGTTTTTCAGCCTTGCCCTAAGGCCCTGTGCTGGGCTGCTCACCACCCCCTCCTTAACTCTTCCCTAGAGCATCCTGTAGCCAGGCTCTCCTCTCCTCCTTAACCACATCGTAACCTCCCCAGCGCCAGCCTTGCTCCACTGAAGCCTCCCCCATCCTCAGCCTGGTCAGGATTTGCCCTTTGAAACACTAGAAATGCATCTCTGCATGTCTAAAAGTCAGTTAATTAGTAGCTTTGCCTCAGAAACTCTCATTTAATTTAGTTTAGACACTTAAAGCCTCTCCGCTGCCTCAGGACCCTTTCTCCACCCTAGACTAGGTGTTCAGTTACAGATCCCTTGGGGGAAGGCAGATAGCTTGCGTACATCCATTTATACTTTCACTCCAAATACACATTTCAAGCAGCAGATACAGTGTTGGAAATACAGCAACAACAAACATGTAGCATAATATTTCAGTAAAGTTAAATAGCATTTAATGGCACCGGAGGAGCTCTCCTTTTAAGGCAGTAGCTTGAGCAGTGAAGAATCTGTTCCTGGAAACAATCACCAGCAAGTATCTGTTTTGTGTGAGGGCTCATCAATACGCTTTCTGTGGCTGAAAGAACACGGCTGGTTTTGTCGATGGCCTGTGGTCAGGGGTGTGCACGGTGGAGTCAGGCTGCTCAGGTGGGAATCCCTGCCCTGCCACTGACTGACCAGTGACTGTGGGCAAGTCACTTAACCTCACTGTGCCTCAGTTTCCTTATCTGGACAACAGGGTCCTAGGGTTACTAATGTGATGAAATGAAATAAAATATTTTAAAGTCCCTAGAACAGTGCTTGGAACCTAGGAAGCCTTCAAATGCTAGCCGTTATCATCATGTATTACTTAATCTTTCTGACTTTGTGTTTCCTTATCTGTAAAATGGAAATCACAACAACAAACTTTTATTTTGTTTGAGGAGTAACCATGATGGGATTTAAAGCACCAAAGCAGAGGGCACTCTAGGAGCCAAATAAATGGCAGATAGATACCGTTTTCTGGGGCTTCATTAATAGTTCTCTATCTCCCTTTTTCTGCTGAGACTATTCATAAATTCCTTTTTCAAAAGAAATGGTTTCTAGAAACATCTAGAACCTGGTGGCCATCCTCAGTATGGAGCCTCCAATGACTTCTTACTGCCTCATTTTGTAGCTGAACACTGGATAAAAGCCCAGAAAGGTCTGTTCTCTTCTCTGCTAACGTTACTTATCCAAGACTCAGCCTCCACCTCCAGGAAGCCATCCCTGAACCCCTGACCCCCACCACCTTGGCACCTCTGTGGCATCCCATGATCCTATCTGTCTACTGGAGCAGGGACTGGCATCATTCATCAGCACATCTGTTGCCACTAAGTCCCGAAGACATGCACTGGTTCAGTGCATGAAAAAAATGAATGAATAAATGGATGCCAATTAAAATCTCTTTGAGAACACACCGTGAAGATCTCTGTCTTAAGAAATTTGCAGACGTGTTCATTTCCTCAATACAATAATATTAAACCTCACAGGAGTACTATATAAATGTACCCCTTTTTTAAAAACCATCGCCAAACTTCACAGTTAATGGAAACATGCACAGAAAAATAAGACCCAAAAATATATGGCAACTCAGCTGTATTATCCTTGACACCTCTATTTCTCTCCTATTCTTTACATTTTGTTCAAATACCATTTCACTTTCTTATGCTATCTGTAAAAATATTGTATGATATTATAAAGTACTTAATTTTATAATGATTCAGTGGGGATTTGTTTGTGAGTGGGTTGGGTTTGCATGATAACGAGGCTGCTGGACCTGTGGAATGGGTGGTGCACAAAGCTCAGCAATCCTGGCCACTGCCCCTTATCTAGCTGTTGTGCCTGCCCTGCCTGTGCCTTGCATTGTAACTGTCGGTAGCTTTGTATGGCTTAAGGACAGAAGTGTCTTCATGTTTCACTGAACTTGAAAAATGGGGTGGGGGGGCTTCTGGAGGCTTTTTACAGCTGGCAGTTTTGAATATAGGATCAATTAATTGTTGAGAAAATAGAGAAGAGTAATGGAATAAGACCCACGCCATGGGCGTGACAAAGACAGGTTATGTCTGATTTTGTCATATATTCAGCACTCCACATTGCAAGGACTCAGGTGGAGGCATGCATGGTCTCTGCTTCACCCGAGAAACTGGGAATTCTCATACAGCAATTACCATTCACAAAGATACAAATAAAGTAAAGCAAAACGCCAGTTTTCTCACAGCCCTGCAAAACTTAGTCAAGACAGAGAATGTCCAGAACTCCGAGCCTCTTTCCCATAGGCTGTCTCCTGTCCTGGAATTTGGGGTGCTCCAACACCGGGTGCCATGCCACAGGCCCGAGGAGAGTGAATGAGCCCTTATGACCGTGTGCTGGGCCTCCTGCTAGGTGGTTTGTCTATCAAGTTTGAATTTATTGAAAAGGAGTGTAGAATCCAGGACATGTTGGCAGGTTGATATTTTATCATTTTTAGAATGAAAAGTTTAAGCACATGTGGTATATACATACAGTGGAATTTTATTTAAAAAGGAAGGAAGTTCTGATATATGTTACAGCATGGATGATCCTTGAGGACCTTATGCTAAGTGAAATAAGCCAGCCGCAAAAAGACAGATACTGTGTGGTTCTAGTCATATGAGGGACCTAGGAGTAGTCAGCTTCACAGAGACAGAAAGTGGAATGGCGGTTGCCAGGGCTGGGGGCAGGGGGATGGGGCATGAGTGTTTAATGAGTACAGAGTGTCACTTTGGGGCAGTGAAACAGTTCTGGAGATGGTGGTGGTGGTGGTTGCACAACAGTGCGAAGGTACGTAATACCGCTGACCTGTACACTGAAAAATGGTCAAGATGGAAAATTTCATGTTATGCATATTTCACCACAATTTAAAAAAAGAAAATAAATAGATAAATAAAAAGCTTAGCCATAACACACACGACACTTAGGGGATCCTACAGATGTGAGCGTGGAGCCTCATGTCGTGGCCTCTCCAAGGGCTGGGAGCGGGCAGCTCTGTTTCGCTGGCTCCCGGGACAGTAGCTTGTCCGGGCTTGAGAGGCGCGGGCACGTTTGCCTTCTGTTAGTTTTATAGACCAAAGGTTGTTTGCTTTGGCATTTTTAACAAAGATTTAAAGTTTCTGGAATTTGCCAGTCAGGCTGGTCTCCCGGATCAAGCAGCGTGTACTTTCTCCTCAGCGCAGAGCAATGAACTGCAGGCGGCGTGAAAGCCTCCCCAGGGCTGTTTTCGCCTTGAAGTAACAAAAGGGAAGACGGATGAGGAAAAACACCCACATGGAATCAAACACTGCAGAAAGCAAACTTCAAGCCGCAGGATGTTAGCACAGAAGGGAAACGGGAGGATAGGTTAAAACCGTGTGAAGTGCAGAGAGTTCTGAAGGGAAAGCTCTTAAGCTATTTTTAGCCTCAAAAATGCTATAAATCCTGTTAGCCCATTACACTCCAGCAGATCAAATTATTTGCCTTTCTCTCCTTTTACCATTACTAATGTTTTTCTGTTCGATTAAATGAGAGCAGGCCTCAGAGGCAGCTGACATCCGATGGAGAGACCTACTTTGGGGGTACACAGGGCCTCCCTGGGTCTGTTCCTCTCTTCTCCATGTCTGTCACTAGTAGTGACATGTCGGAGCCACACGTTGGCTTAGCACCCTTTCTCCAGGGTCGACGGGGAATTCATAAGTCCTGAACCAAAGCTCCTGGCTAGTGTCATTTTGTGGGACCAGCACATGTTGCGTGGAGAAATGCAATGATGGCCACTTCTGCTAAGAGGCCTTCAGGAGAACACACAATCGGGTATCTGCCTCTGCCTTTCGGACCTGGTCTTCCCTCAAGGCCGTATGTCAGAATTTCCAGCTGCCTCAGGAGCCCAGGAATCTGTATTTTAATTGCTCTCCAAGTACTTCTGCTGCCCAGCGGGATTTGGGAACCACGGCCTGAATCAGTGATTTCCCATCAGTGATAACTCGTGCAGAGCTCAGGCGCGGGCCTGGTGTGTGGCTGGCGGGGAGGGGAGTCTTTCCAACCTGGATGCTTGTTACTGTCGGCAGTGAGGTGAGCGTGCTGTGTGGCTCAGGGCTGAAGCCTATCTCTTTGGGCATCTCACCTGTCTGGAAAGCATAGCAAGACAAGTCCCAGAGCCCTCCACGCTGAGCTCCCAAGGAAGGTGGAGAGCCCGCTCCGACTCTTACCTCACACACATAGAGGTGGTCACCTAACCTCAGGTGCTCAGGCTTTGAGAAGTGCTGCGAGGAATGGGAACTGTGGCTGCCAAGATAGGCAGGTAACACCCAGGGACCAGAGAAAGGACAGAAAAATGAGAGGAAGCTGACAGAAGAACCAAGGAGGTTTGGTGTTCCATGGGGCACTTGACTCGGAGGTCCTCAGTCTGCCCTGCTGGGATTGAATTCCTGGACTCCTCAGGAAGACTTGCAGTTGTGTTCACTTTACTCAGCTGGGGAACACAGGGCATATGAGACGCTGTGGTCATTGCTCCTTCCAGAAAGATTGGAATAAGGGAGCTTTCTGGAGCAGCTGGTTTGAGAAGGGTGTTGTCCTGCACAGCCGGGCCACACCAGGACTGGCCAGAGAGCCCTCAGCCTCCCTCCCTCAGGTGGGCTCACCAGCCCCGAGGCTTCTCTTGGGGGACTTTGTTATTTGGGTGTGTCCTGTGGGTGTCACAGCACCCATTTGACACAGCTCCACATGCATTTTCTGATATTTTTGCACCCCGTGGTGGTGGTTCCAGTCGTCAGTGGTGAATTAAATGTGACGTGACTGTTGGCTCCAGCAGCTCTTCCTGGCGTGCTCTCTTAGGGAGCCCCGTCACCATGCTACAGTGCAGCTGTGTGTTCAACTAGCGAATTCTTTCCATTTTATTCTGTGTACTGCCTCGTAAGAATACCAGGGGCCTTATCTTGTACAATACCGGGACTCAGTAAAACAAAATTTTCAAATGGCAAACATGTCTGAAACACCAATTTGGAAGTCTAGGGACTTCAGAATGTATCAGTGACATGAGGTATAGCTAAGCCCAGAATGCTGTTCTTTGTAGGTCATCTGGACATCTACCTTGATTGCAAAAGGTGGCGATGGGTCAGAGTTACCCAATGTCTGTGGAAGGTTCTTTGGCATCAGCTGAGACGGGCTGCTGTGACAGAGGACAGCCTCCAGGGACTAGGTCAGGGCATGTGGCCCTGCCAAGATCACTGGCCACCTGGCTCCAGATGCTAGGGAAGGCTGGGCAGGAGGCAGAAAAATCCAGAGGACTGTCCCAGGAGCTCTGTGAGCAGCCCGGGGCAAGGGAGGCAGCGTTCCCTGATATTTATGCCTAATCAAGAGTTCAGCGGACTAACAGGATACTGGGTCACCCACAACCGAATGGGCACACTCTGGAAACAGCTGAGGACCTGGAAAACCAGCAGTTCATGTTTCCAGCATTGGACAAGGACATGAGCAAGATGCACAGTGACAAGCTGGAGAAGAATAGCTCTCTCTGTCAAACTCAAGAGAGAAGAGGAGGCGCGGAGAGATTTGGGTACTTCATTTCTTCTGCAGAAGGAGCTCCTGGTTTTAGCCATCCACGGAAATGGCCCTGTGTGGTTCATTAGGCTCCGTAAGAATAGGCACCTTCCATTATCTGCCAACAGAATCAAGGTAACTTTGTTATTTTGTTTGCAAAAAAAGGTGTCTGACTTTGTTGGTGTTGGTTTTGTATATTCTCAGTGATACCCAGCCATAAGGGAGTGATGTTTACTTGTTTGAAATTCATCTGAGTCCAAGTGATATTACCTGGGTTTTAAATGTTCACCACTGATCTTTTTTCAATAAAGATACTATAAATTATTGAAAAGAAAATGCCTTCTAAATATTTTCATCAAGGTCCAGTAGACAGTATCTCTGGGGCACATGTTGACAGACATGAATAATTTGCTTCCTTGATAATATTTATTTTTTAAAGTAAATTTTATTATATTTGAGGTTTACAACATAATGTTATAAAGTACATATAGGTAGTAAAATGGTTACTGTAATGAAGCAAATTGACATATCCATCATCTCACACAGTTCCTTTTTTTGTGACAAGAGCAGCTAAAAATATACTTATTTAATAGAAATCCCTAATGCAATACAATTTTATTAAAATTGTACTCCTGTTGTGCATTAGATCTCTAGACTTGTTCATCCTGCATATCTTTGAACGACATCTCTGTTTTCTCTCCCTCCCCGAGACCCTGGTAACCACCGTTTTCTTCTCTAGCTCTTTTTTTTTGTGTGTGTGTGTTCCATATATAAGTGAGATCATGCAATATTTCTGTTTCTGTGTCTGGATTATTTTGTTTAGCATAATGTTCTCCAGGTTCATCCGTATTGTGAAAAATGGTAGGATCTTCTTTTTTTTTTAACAGCTGAATAATAGGCCATTATATGTGCACCCCATTTTCTTTATCATTCATCCATCTACAGGCACTTAGCTTGTTAACATGTTTTGTCTATTGTGAACAATGCTGCAGTGAACAGTGGAGTGCAGATATCTTTACGAGGTGGCGATTTCATCTCCTTTGGGTATATACCCAGAAGAGGGATTGCTGGGTCATGCAGTAGTTTGTTGATAATATTTAAATGCTCAGTATTTTCTTTTTTCCTTCTTTATATTCTGTGAGCATAATCTGTTTTTAAAAAATCATGACATCGTCAATATTTTAACTTGTAAGAATGAAATGCAGTAAATTAAGTTTAAGCATTAATGGCCGCATTTGATTGAGAGTGGATGTGGTGCTGTGTGCAGGGCAGGATGGTCTCTTCATCCTTTACTCAAATTCTTTAAACCAATAGAGATGGCCATTCAAAGGCACCTGACTGCAAGTCCACGGCTGCGATTATGCCCTTGGAATCAGCTTCCCTGTCCTCTTGTTTCCTCTCGTGCATTTGGCATCGGGGGCTTCCTGCCCACCCCTGCCCTCTCCCTGGGAACTTGTGAGCCCTCCAAACTCGGACAGGCCTGGCTGCAGAGAGCACCCATCTCTGCAAGATAGTCAGGGCAGTAACATCAGGCTGTATGCTGGATATGGCTGTGTTCTTTGCAAAAAGCTTTCCCTCTTTTTAGATTAAAAAAAAAAAAACGACTATAAACAGGGGCAAGTGTGTCCAAGCAGCCACTCAGGAGAGAGGCCCCGGATCTGTGGCCGAGCGAGTCAGCCCTGGGGTGTAGGGGTAGCCACCGCCACCGGTGCTGCTGGGGTCTAGTTCCACCACACCACACTGTGCCCACCTCCAGAGAGCACATTTCAGGGCATCCTCAATACCCAAGAGGAGGGCAGTGGCTGAAGATATTTGCCCTGGAAACAAGAGGCATCTAGGGGAGATGAAGTCCCTCTGCTCCCATATCTGAGGGCTGACTGCATCCCTAGGATGACTTTAATTAAAAAAAATTTTTTTAAATGGAAAATAACAAGTGTTGGTGAGCATATGGAGAAATTGGAACACTTATACATTGCTGGTGGGAATGTAAACTGGTGCAGCCGCTGTGCAAAACAGTTTGGCGGTTCCTCAAACAGTTAAAACATAGAATTACCATATGACCTGACAATTCCACTCTTTGGTATATACCCAGGAGAAGTGAAAACATATGTCCACACAGAAATTTATACGTCAGTGTGCATAGCAGTGTTGTCCATAGTAGCCAAAAGGTGAAAGCAACCCAAGTGTCCATCAATGGATGAATGAATAAAATGTGTAATATGTACATATAATGGAATATTATTTAGTCTTAAAAAGGAAGGAAATTCTGAAACATGTTCCAGTGTGGATGGACCTTGAAAACATTGTGCTAAATGAAAGAAACCAATGACAAAAGGTCACACACTGTATGATTCCTATTATATGATATACCCAGAAAAGGCAAATCCATAGAGAAGAGGGGATTAGGGGTGGTGGAGATGGGAATAGTTACTTAATGGGTTCTCAGTGTTTCTCTGGGGTGATGAAAACATGGCTTTGAACCTAGAGAGAGGTGGTGGTTGCACAACACAGTGAATGCAGTAAGTGCCACCGAATTGTACATTTTAAAATGGTTAATTCTATATTATGTGAATTTCATCTCAATTAAAAGTAATCTGAGAGCTGTCACTCTGTGTTGCCCCTAGACACATAGAAGAAATGAGTAGAAGTCCCAGAAGTGGGGGCTGTGGTATTTTGGCTTAATAGAAAGAACTTTCTAATAAGTACAACTAGCAGGAAATAAAAGAGGAAGAGGCTGCCCGAGAAGGCTGCAAGTGGAGGAGACTTAAGGAACACTTGCTGGGTGTTGTGGATGGTTGTCAAGCTCTGGGGCAGCTGTTCTCACCCTTGGGTACACACGGGATTCCCCTCAGTGGCATAAAAAAGTAACACTTGGGCCCTACCCTGGGGGTGCCGATGCCATTGGTCTTGAGTATAGCCTGGGCATCAGGTGAAGGCCCTGGTGGCTCAGCTTTCAGTTGAAGCAGATGACCTTGAGTATCCACCCCAACAGGTGCTTGTTTTAGTGGCCGTGGTGCTTGCATGCCCAGGCACCTCACTTCATGGTGTGAGCGATGTACCTGCAGCTTCAGCCTCACCTGGGAGCTGGTTAGAACTCTCAGCCTTCCCCGTGCCCACCAGATCAGAATCTGCACTTTTATAAGATCCCAGGGTGACCCGTGTGCCCGTCTGAGTTTAAGAAGTGCTGCTGTAGATCTTTATTTGTAAGACACTTTGGACTGCTTTTTGTCATTTTGTCTTCTACACAATTGCAAATTTGTTCAGCTCTTGACAGGTGAGGGAGTCCAGGCGCTGAGGCTCTTGTTTGATCCACGTGGCAGTGGCAGGGCTTGTCTCCCAGGACACCAGATCCGGGGCCTTCTCCCCCAGGCCCGGGAGCCTGCTTCATCCCACTTTGATTTCCCACCCACCCCCCTCGTGCGGTAGCCTGGCTGAGTGAGTGTTTGACGTGCTGTGGAGGAAACGCAGGGGCCACTTCAGCATCAAACTCTCAGGTGCCCAGCACACCTCAGCTTACCTAGAGCTGTGCTTCCTGCTTCCTGATCCTCAGTTCATGACTTTGTTTGATACTCTCTGTTGCAGCGTGGGGCCAAGCTGAGGGTCCTGGTGTGGGCAAGAATGCTGGTAGACACACATGGTAGTTCCCCCGAGGGGGCAAGGGTGGGGCTGGTGGAGACATCCTTAAGGGAAGGAGCCCTGGGCGGGAGCCTTGGGGGCCTGTTGTGTCTAAGGTGGCTGCAGAGGAGAGGCAGGGGCCGGTTTCCAAGAACTGACCCTCCCGGTCTGGACAGCATTGTTACTAGCACTACCAGCTGACACTGATGAGACATTTTCGTGCTGCGTAACCTCTCTCTGCTTTGGATTTCTTATTGATCAAGTAGGGAGCATTATACCGCAGCCCTCTGCAGCATGGATGGAAGGATAGACATCTCCCGCAGCCTGGGTGACGGGAGAGCACAGTGCCCCATTGTCAAACCCGGTCCTTTTCCCGTAGTAACTCACAGAGGTGTGCAGCCACCGTGCAGCACACCCATGTGATCAGTGAGGAGCTGACGAGGGGCGGGAAGTGGCAAGTCTTGATAGCTCACTCGACAGCCTGTGTTCCTCACCATAGTGTGAGTTCTGGAAGAAGGAAGAATGTCAAGGCGGCCCCGGGGTTACCATACTTCACGTATGAACGCCTCACAATTAACGTGCTTTGTCCCAAACGTGAGTTTGCAGCAGAGCTTGTTTGCCAAGTTACTCTTTGAGAGTCTGTAGCCTATTGGAGTGTTGCAGGGCTTGGTAAAACCAGGAGTCTGAAAACCAATCTGCAGCAGGCAGTAAAGAACAGGAGGTGTCCAAATCGCTGCTACTTGCTCTCTCAGCCCAGTGTTCACGGCGTGCAGCATCAGCAAGCAGAGGAATAGACTGAGGGTGTCATTGCTCCACACCCAGAGGCGTTGATGCACCCTAGGAGCTGGGGGATCCTTCCAGGCTGAGCCTGCTGGGGCTGGGGAGATCTTACCCCCAAGGTCTAGAGTGTGATGCCCTGTGGTTCCTCACTGCACAGCACTCACACTGTCTTTAGCTGTTCCCTTCCTTTTTTCGTTAAACTTTTTGTTTTGAAATAATTCTACATTCAAAGGAAGTTGCAGAAAGGTTCTTTTTTGGTGTGCGCATCATCCAGTTCCCCCAGTGGCAGCGTCTTACATCACTGGAGCACAATATCACAACCAGGATGGCACTGGCACAGGCGTGTGTATAGTTCTGTGTCCTTTTACCACGTGTAGATTTATGTAACCGCCACCACCACCTCTTCCCTTGATTTTTAGAAAAATAATTGTGGGTCCTCTCAAACAAACTCCATAAGGACTAATTTTCTGGGGGCAGGAAGGAGCCGCTGTGCATCACAAAGTGAGGTGCAGAGACCTCTGCCTCGCCTATGTGAAGTCACACACACATACACATGCGCCATGTACTTTCTCTGTGGAAGACTTGAAAGTGTTTGGTGGCTGTTCCTCGGGCCTGTTCCCCACTTAGCTGGGATGGGGGAGGAGACTACTCCTTTACCTATGTTCCTTTTTAGAGGAGAAATTGGCATGAAGTCAGATAGTCTTGGGAGTGGAAGTTGCTTTCATCTGTAAAAAAAGGAAACTGACCTAACCAGTGGGCCAGTTACTTGAAATCACTTGTCTCATGCTTGGAAACATAGCTACACACCAGAGTCTACACCGGACACCAGAGTCTACAATGCATCAGAATCTAAATGGCAGAGGAAGAATTTGCATCCGGAAACCACAATAGCAGATGACCCACAAATATAGCTATTTCACTTCTTTCATGTTCAATTCCAGATAAAAGGATTAATTTTTTGTAACTGACCTCACTCCAAAAAACAAAGACCTGGCTGGAACCCACCAGGGCTAGATATTGTCATTGGTGACTGGGTTTATGCCAAGCTGTCAGCAAACTGGGTCACAGGTGGTGCAGACAAGGTCCCTGGGTCAGAAGCAGTTCACAGCCCAGTCATTCCCAGCTGAGAACATCAGCACCCTATGGTAGGGTGGGGGTCAGGTTCCTGGCCTACAGCTGACTCATTTGCAAAGAGGCATGTTAGAGCCACACATGGTAGCGGCATAAACCTGAACTTCAGGTGGCCACATGCTCCAGGATATTAAGGATTTATGTACCCACTGTTAAGAACAGAGAGGACTGGCATTGATGGCTCCGATTTGTCACCATGGCACAGTCACGGGTGGAGAATGCTCTGCTGTAACCAGGGCTTCTGCTCCCCATGAGTTTTTAACACCCTCCCTCATCCTGCCTCCTTGTTCACCTGTATGGCCACCTGTGCAGGTCATTCTTGCCCAGAATAGTACGTGGGATAAGTGACCATCTTCCAGTAGTTATGAAACCTCATAGTTTACAAAAGTTTACTACTTATTCCACCAAATGAAGAAACCACAGTCCAAAAAAGGTCAATGATTCCTTTCCAGCCGGGCAGTGAGGGAGCCGACATCGTAGTCCCCAACTTCTGATGACATCTGCCCGTTGACCGGGCTCTATCCCACCCAGAGCAGTCTCTGTTTCACCCCAGGAGGGGGCACAGGGTCCTGAAGCATTCTGTGAGTTTGTGGGAAAAATGTACAGAGGAGCAGCGCCTGCTTCTGTGGGGAGCCCAGCCGGCCTCCTCTCTCCCGTCCTCCAAGGGCAGGGCAGGTGCTTGAGAGAACTTGACCCTGATTCTGGATTATGGGGGTTCCCAAACCCAGAACTATGTCTAGGATACTTGGGGATTTTTGCAAGCTGCTTGTTATTATGTAAAAAAAACCACAAAACTATCTTTTTCAGTATTTAAAGTTTCTCTGAGGCTGTTCTTGAGTTCAGTTCCTTCTTTGTCTAAATGCAAGTCACACTTTCATCTTCTCCCTTTGACAAGAGGTTGCAAGGGCACTTAGGAACTCAGCAGAAAACAAACAGTACCTTCTGAAGATAACAAATTCATTGCATTTGTTTTTCTGCACGCAAGATGAGAGATAGTAGATAGAGGAATGCATATGCTTTGTACAACTCACTGACCTCACCATCTCTGATATTGATGAGTTCTTCCTGCCCTTGGATTCTTGGTCTTACCAGAATATGAATCATACTGTGTTGCCATGTGACATGTGTGCACATACACACACACTTTATTAAGACCTCACTTGTGATCAAAGCTAAAAAAGACTGTGTTGTTGTTATTGTTGTTAATGCAAGTGTTCGTGACCTCAAAATGTTTGTAAGTTTGAGGCCAGAGACAGAGGGTGTCAGCCTGAGGTCATTCTTACATAGACTTGAACTTGGCTTCAAACTCTGGTGCAAAGTTTAAACCATGTGAAAGAGGAAAGCATCTCAAAGGAGTAATTTAGTGAGAGTAAATTAGAGAAAGTATTTCTAGGAGAGTTAGGAAGGACTTAGTACTTCTTAACTGCTATATATTTTTAAAAAATTTTTAATATACATATAAAGAGAGAATTTGGGTCTGCCATGAAAAATGGTCTATTCTTAATGAAATAAGGAATGAATTGAAATGAATATACATTGCTTCTCCCTCTGGAAAAAATGAGAAAATTTTTAAATGTTTTCATTTAAACCAGACATGTCCTTGTGTTTTATTTATTTATTGGTTGGTTTCCTTTTCTGTCAGACAGATTTGCAAAAATGAAATTTATTTCTGTTTAGGTTCATAACACCCAAGAGTGTGTTTGTGTGGCCTTGGAATAAACACTTAGTTTTGTTCTTAAGAATCTGATCATTTTTTCATGGACTCAATTATTTAGCATACTCTAGGAACTGAAAACTGCATGACTTTTTCTTTAAGTAAAGATAATAATATAACACTATGAAACATACTGAATTGCTTGCTTAAGTAAATCAAGTAAAGGGAACATTCTTTGAGATAATGCTATTGAATTAAGCAATGCTTTGAATAGTAGATAGGACTAATATGCAGCCTATTTATTTTAACGATATTTCACTTTTGACTTTGTTAAATTGGCCAGGCATGTAAAATTATTTATTTAAAATCAAAAAAAGAATCCAAACTTCTCTCCATTTTACCCAGCATCGCAAAATTGCAGTTGGTTCTGGTCTCCTGGAAACCAGGTATACGACACTTTGCTAAGCAAGTAATTGGCATTGTGGAGTTTTGCATTGCAGAAGCTCATTAGTGAAGGTAGGATTCCACACTCCTCCATTTGGTGGGCCCTGAGCCATTCACCTTGAAAGTATGATTCAGTTCACCGAAATCTTGTCACCAGCTCTTTAGGAAGATACTCATATGTGAGCTGAAGTCCCTTATCTAGCAACCTTTGAGATTTCGAGGTACATGTAAAAGGACTTGTTTTGCAGGTTACCTGGCAGCCGGTGAGTATCTTGTGAATTTAAATATGAAGCTAATTGATATCCATGGTTAGGATCTGTTATTTAAATGTGAAACCATTGAAATGCACCTTTGGATTGTTTTTGGATAACAACCACCTGAGCTAACATTCAATGAGCTTTTACTCTATGTCTCACATTCTAGGTGCTCTACAGGTATTGTGTCCTTAGGTTGCACAAGGTGAGACACCTAGGCAGAGAGTAGGTTAGTAACTTGCCTAAGGCCGCTCAGCTAGTTAAACGACAGAGTCACGATTCGAACACAGGACCTCTCTCCCTGGACTGTTGCCTCGTGACCAGCAGAGCCTCATCTCTCTTCCTGCGTGGTGAATTTCCCGTTTCATTTAGCATCTGCTAAATAAACTTATGAACAAAAGCTGAGTGACAGGAGGAATAAGGAAGGAAGGAAGGAAGAAAGGACTGATTGTTGTACAGGCTTTAGATGATCTGGCCTCTGCCCTTTAGTTCTTAAAAATGCCAAAGAAAAGACTTTACAGATAAGGTCATTTTCTGAAAGAGGTAGGGTGAACATTCCCAAAGTAGTGGGTTTTTAGATTTTAATGTTTCTAAGATGTTTATTGACAAAACCCTCTGATACATTTGTTATAGAAATGAAATAAAGGAGAAACAATGTCCAGCATTTTGGAAGAAAGGCCTTTATAAATTATACGTATCTGAGCTTGTACAGATTCCATCCCTTTGGCCTGCTCTGCTGGGAAACTTCTCTGGCACCCCCAGACTAACTCTCATTTGCTCCTGCCCCAGGAGTACCAGTGAGCTGTTTGGGAGGTGAGCTAGGGGTCCTGTCTTCCTGGCCCCCTAGGACTCCAGTTCAGCCTCCAGGTTTGTGCTGGGCCCTCCTGAGACGACCTGATTCCAGAAACTGGATCCTGGAAGTAAGTAGGTTAGATCACCTAGGCCTCAGGGGAATTTCCCTCACAGGATCTGGTGCTTTGTCCAACTTCTGAGCCAGAGAGGCCCGAAGGGGATGCCTTTCTGTTTGGATAACTACAGCCCAGACCAGACACACGAACAGCAGGATCAGGGCAACGGCCTTCTCCCCAGCCTGGGGCCCTGTGCCCACCAGTCCTGGGACTGCTGACTCAAGTCCGTCCTTTCCCCTTTGAGCGTCCAGTTATTGCCAAGGGAGAGTTGAGGGGAGAAGATGTCATGCAGGTGCACTGAGGGGTAGCACCACCATTGCCCGGCCGTGTTCATGCAAATTGTCACAGTGGTGCACCTGTATAGGTGAAGCAGCCTGTGCAGGTATTGCTCTATGATAAAGTCATGAATTGATGTGTCTTTGATGACAGAGAAATGACAGTGAGTGTCAGTCTACACTTGTTTTTCTGCAGTTTTTGCCTTTTTTTAACGAGCCATCTCCCTGAGCATTCTTTGGGTTTTCTTCGTACACAGCTCTCCTATCTGCCACCAGGAGGCTGGCCTGAGCCACCCAGCCTGGGCCTGGGAGCAGCTGAGGGCCTGGGCTGGCGTTGGCACCACCCCTCTTTGTGGACGGGCTTCGCATTTGCATCATTAGTTCATCACCATGGAAGAACCGGGCTGTTGAGCTGACCTACTTTTCCTGTTTGCCCACAGCAGGCTAAGCCTGTTTAGCCTTGTCCAGAGGGGCTGGGCAGAGCAAGTTGCTTCCTGAGTTGTACAGCTGGCAGTCTTCTGAGTGAGCATGATTGAATCTGTGTGTCCTGTTTGCCACTAGTCTAAAGGGTCAGAGCCCACCACCCAGGGTGGCTGGAGCCAAGGGTCCAAGCACAGGGGCTTCCTGAGACCCACGTTCAGCCTCTTGCCTGGAGATCCTGCATTAGGATTATTGCTAGGAACCAAAGCCAGGCTTTGCTCCAAATGTTAAACACAGATTCCTAAATGGAAGCTCTTCATATCCTGTACTGAGCATGTGTCCTGAGCCCTAAGAACATCAGCCACTTGCTGAGATGCCAAGAGGGTGAGAACCATGCCCGTCTTTGAAGGATTCACCACTGGGTGGGGGACAGTCGTGGACAGCTCAGGCCAAGGTGAGGCAGAAAAGAGAGGATGGTGATGGGCCGTGGAGGCAGAGGAGGACGCCCCAGCAGGGTAGAAGGTGTTGGGGAGAGGCACCATGTGATTGGAGATGGGGCTGAAATCACAGGTTGGCAGCTCCTCATCCGGGGCTTTGAGTGCTATACTTTGGACCTGGGGGAAGTGTTAGTGGATGTGTATGTTATTCCCCACCCCCCCACACACACATTTGTGCTTTTATTTTTGCTGAAATATTGCTATAGTGCTGCTTTGGGGCATAGGATAGTGTCTGTTAGAGTCGTTTGGAGGAAAAGTTGGGATCAGACATCATGACTAAATAAGCTGATGCACCAGGAAACCATAAGGCGGAGCTGCTTCTGTAGTTTCTCCAGCACCTGTGTGTTTTGCATAGCACCATGCTATAGGAACGGCGCCCTGGGCCCATGCTTTCTAATTCTGAAGGCGTGACTGAACCTTTCAGGGAGGGGGACATATCTTGGACTCTTCTTGACACCCCGAAGCTACCACCGAGAGCTTTCGAGGAGGCGTTGAGCCAGTGGGTGAATTGTGCATTTAGCCGGGCCACCTCATTAGCCATCTGCAAAAGGGGAGAATTCAGTCTATGTTTTAAAAAAGCAAAAACATACTTCTCGTTTCTCTTGCGGTTTCTTCAGCATTATCCAGGGTGACAGATATGAGGAAGGTGACAGATCTGAGATGTCTTTAATGTACAACGTGAACATCCAAATATACGGCAAGAAGCTAGGGATTTCTAGTCCTGCCGAGGCAAACCCAGTTGGCCTTGACATGATGTAAAAATCAGACATATCTAGAACTGCTAACACTCTCCCTTTGCATGGCGAGCAAGACTGGCCATGGTTTCCCGCCAGGGCAGGGTCCTTAAGCGGGTGGGCTCCGGCGCTTCCTGCCCAAGGTGCCGTCTGTGTCTGTTTTCGTGTCTCATCTTTCCACCTGGATTGTCACGTCTGAAGGCCAGGCTTTCTTCAGACGTTGTGTGTGACAGGGCCTGTGAGTGTTTCTTGAGGAGAAACATCAGCTTCCGGGACACTTTGGCCCTGCTGCTCTGAGATCCCTACCTCAGTGCACCATCTGAGGCGGCAGTGATGGGTGGGGAGCTCCTGTGAAGTCGGGCAAGAGGGAAGGCCACCACCCTGCGCTGGAAATTGTCTCTAGTCCAACTCTGACAGCGCGTCCAGAGACGTGGCCGTTCCCACAGGGCCTCCCTGTGACAGGTATCTCATGGCTCAGGACACAGCCCCACCTTAGAGGGGTCCTGGCATTGCCTGGCTCTGCTGCTGAATCCGCGTGGGACTTTGAACCAGGTGGCTTAAAAGATTCTCTCGTTCTCATTCCCCTTCCCTCCCCATCGTCTTTGGACATTCTGCAAATGTTTATTGAATGCTTGCATGTGACTCCGAGTCTCCGTGTTCTAGAATCAAAGAGGGAAATTGGAAATATTTGGCCCTATATTGCTTCACCACCTCACTAGGGAGAGTTATGAGCTGCTCGTGAAGGGCTTGCTGTGTGTGGGTGTGGGGGGACACTCCGTGTGTTTGGTTCAGCCCGTCTGCAGTGGCTCCTCTGCCTCAGGCAGAGGCGTGCCCTTCTCTGTGAGACATTCAAGGAGATCAGTTGTCCTGGTCAGCTTTTTCCCCTACTGACCTCTGATCCCTGCATCCCAGCTTCTCTGTCTACTGGTTGTTCTTCCCGACATTAGTTTTGTTCCTGTGCATCTGATCCATTCGTACATGCATATCCATGGATATCCTGAAGTTGGGCTGATCGGAGTTTGGGGGAGGCACGTCCAGGATAGGTTTACTCTGTGGATTAGGGTCTAGGGGAAGGCTAACCTGGGCAGTAAACACTGATGGATCCCAGATTCCCACTGCTGTGACCACCAGGCCAGCTGGGCTTGCATCAGCCCCAACGAACCAGAATTTTCAGACAACTCAGATTTTAAAAAGAGAAGAAAAAGCCTGTCAGTTTATTGACCTTAGCAGATATATCTCAACACTTTTTAGTTTTTAATTGACTTTTTAAAAATGGTGACTTAGTGCCTTTTTCCTATTAGTGCATCACTGTAGATGCTATCGAGGTGTCCCCGAGGTTGAGGGCCTGAGCTGGGCGTGTTCTGACGGGGAGGGCTGACGTAGAACAGCTGGACAGATCCGGGGTTTCCTCGTCCACCCACCTTCCTCCTGTCAGTGTGTGCTGGTGAGTTCTTGGCTCGTGCAGAGTGAGACGGGATCCTCCAGGTCTGCTTCTGTCTGTGTACTACGTGAGGTGTGTAGCTTTGCCAGGTCTCAGCGTGACACACTTGGATGACGGCAAACCAGGTCACACTCCCCAAGGGTTATTAGAAAGGCCCCAGCCTGGGTGTGATGCTGCCGCAAGGTGTGCTGGGCCTCCGCAGCAGGCTGGCCACCTCCAGAGAGCAGGCCAGGCTCAGAGGCAGTGGTGGCTCTCTGCTGGCCTCAGGGGCCCACCCAGGGCCCCTCACCGAACCACGTTTGGCTGTAGGGGTAGATGAGAGGGGAGGAAGGCATGGCAAAATTGACTTCAATGTAGGGGCCAACAAAGGAGCCATTCAGGGACCTCCTTGGCAGTCTCTACCCTTGAATGCCCATTGCACGAAGTTGTGCAAGCCTGTCCCTGGACCCAGGTCTAAGTTGGAGGGAGAGGTGAAGGTGCTCTGGGCAGTGCTGCAGGTGTCACTGCACCCTCAGGACATCAGGCCAAAATGCAGTCTGGAGACCAGCTGTCCAGAACTGCTTGAGGCTCCACATGCGCCCTGTTTTCTCACGCCCCTGGCACTTTGTACAAACTGTTCCTTCTGCGGGGATGCCTCTCCCATCCTTGGCTGGATTGTATGAATACGACAGAGACCCAACGGAATGAACAGACTAGGCACTAACTTCATGGATACCTCTTAAAAGCGAGTGAGTGGAGTACAGTAAATCACAAGAGCATCATGCAGTGTGGAGGAAGAGTGCGCCCCGCTGCTGATGGTGTCCTGCGCGCTCCCTGTGGGCACCTACAGCGTCAGCAGAGGTGGTGGGCAGGAGCCACTGGCTGCATTCTGTATATAAACTGCAAATGAAAGAAGTGACGATGCCAGGGGAAGAGGGAAGACGATGGAAAGTAAGGGTGCTTCGTACCAGCAAGGCGTGTGGCATTGGACAGGCGTGGGCCAAGTGACCTGAGGCTCTGAAGGTCCCGGCCTGTTCTCATTTGAAAGTCACAGTTTCTGACCACTGCGCCGTGGCAGAGGAGACGATTAACCAGGTGAGGAGTCCCAGTGGATCCTCATGGCGACGGTGGGAGGAGAGTCTCGTCTGCCTCAGTGTACAGGTGTGGTCGTCGATCGAGGCGCTTTCTAAGGCCACGAACACTAAGTAAAGGAAAGAGGTGGAGGGCCTTGCAACCTAGACCTGGTCAGCTCCCAAACTAACTCTGCTGCCTCCTATGCTTAGCAAACCTTACTAGCAAAGACACTGATGGGGAAGCTGAGGAAGGTTGGATTAAACGTTATTGAAGCTCTGATGTTGAACCTGAGATTCTGCAGCCTACATGTCGAAAACTAATTTGACTTCTGTTTCAAGGACGTCTTCTTTTTCTTTTGCCCTCCTTGCAGCCTTGAGTGTAGCGAGGACGAGTGTTCCTGGACCCGAAGGAGCACTGGGGGAACAGTTATGTATCGGGGAGCAGCTGGGCTGGAGCCGAGTTTTGTGGATTCATTTCGGTTTGTCTGCGGCAGACAAAGGCTTTCACTGACTCAGCTCCAAGCATGACTCATAAATCTCCTTTTCCCCTCGCGCTGATTTTTCTAGGCCTCTTTTGTCCACACCCTGACCACACACTGTTACCCATCGGCATCTCCGGTTGACTCAGGTTGACACCATGTGGTCCGAACTCTTGATAAAGAGGCTCCCTAAGAGGAATATTAAGTGATTGGAACCTAAGTGTCAGAGGTTGCGTGGATAATAAGTTGTGTTAGGATGGCTCTTCAATCCAGATGTCGTGACCATTTCTATTTTGGAAATTCTTTGCTGACCAAACAGTGTTATTGTAAATTTACTTAATAACAAATTCTCTAACTTTCTCCATCCATTCCTTCACTGCATATGTCACTGTCTCCCCGAATAATGAATCATCGAATCCTTGGGGAAAGGAAAGCAGGAAGGACGAATCGTATCCATATCAGGCAGATGACGCCTCGGCCGCGGCCTGGCACACACAGGTGGTGGCGTTCGCTTTGGTCACAAACTCGAGGAAGGTCTCATCTTCGTTTCTTCTGGGAATTCAGCTTTGTGAGGCCCCAGCAAGTGCCATGAGATGCGGCTCCTCTGGACAGGCTGGAGTGGGCTAGTGCCAGTTAAGGTTGGGTCTCTCGGCCTTGCCATTTCCAGGTCGCGGAATGTGCTGGAACGTGATAAGAGTCCCTTAGTCGGAGGGGAATTGGGATTGCAGGAGCAGCCGGCCCCCAGGTTTCCGCTATCCATTTGCTTTAGAAAAACTATTTTTTCCCCAGTGAATGAATCATTGTAACCCGAAAAGCCGTTCCCTGGAGAGGAAGATTCAAAATATGGAAGTTATTTCCTAGTTCCCCCGATGACAAAGGGGAACAAGTGAGCATCGTAGTTCATCGGCAGCTGTCTCTCAAAGCCTTTTTATTTCCTACATATAACAAGGAAAACTCATTACCACGCTCCCATGTGTGAGATACAGACGTTAATCCAAACGACATGAGGTCCCCTCCCCGGGGACTGACAGAGGACAGAAGGTGCACGCTCTGTTGGCGATAAACAAACCCCCATCGGCTGGGGAGTTCTGTGTGCTTGGTTTTCCCTCTTTTGATTTTAACATGTTCTCGGTTTCTATATTTTCTCTTTTAATGAACTAAATTCACCAGACTTGGTTGATAGGGTGGGGAGGAGTATTAGGATTTTCCAGCTGGTTGGGACCTATAATTCAAACCACTTCTCAGCCAATTTGAAAACATCATGATTTTTATTTTGTAAAAACATTGGCCTTACAACACAACAGGCTCAGGGTAGCCATTCCAGGGGAAATTTATGATGATACAGAGTGACAAACTGGGCCTATGAAGACTTTACAAAGCAGTCTAAATTAAAAGACACTGGTGAAGAAGGCTAAGTAGTGATTCTGATAATTCTTTAACATGAGTTGGCAAGCTACTGTCTGGGGACCAAATCTGGCCCGTAGCCTGTTTTTGTAAATAAAGTTTTATTGGAACACAGCCATCCCCATTCACTTACATATTGTCTCTGGCTGCTTTATGGCAGAGTTGAGCAGTTGCAACAAAGACCGTATAGTCTGTATCTAAAGTATTTACTTGGTGGCCCTTTATAGAAAAGTGTTGCTCACCTCTGCTTTAGTAGAATAACATATCTTTCCATGTATGCTGCATGCAACCTTCTCTGGAGACCCAGGAGTGAGCTGCCTGCCAGTCCTCAGGGGGTCACCGTCACTTGTACGATCCGTTATTCTCCTGTCTTGCTTGCTGACACACCGTGGGACTCAGGGCAGATGTGGTTGAGAAAATAGTCCTGCTGCCATTTGCCCGGTCCCCATTCACCACAGGCCAGAATTCTAATCAATTTTGTAGCAGGTGGCTGTGAGGAAGAATGTTCTAGAGCCCTTGGGGTGGAAATTTCACCTGGGTAATGTAAATGTCATTTGCAAGCCTCACTTTTGTCCTTCAGTCCAATTAAAGTTGTTAGATATTTATTGAGGATCTGCTGTGTAAATGACCACCTCAGTCACTCCTGTGTTTACGCCACACCCTGATGCATTCCTGCTGAGTTATCACAGGCTGGTCCACCACTCCAGACAGCACCGCGTGTGTGCACCATGTGTGCACCAGGCCTACACACGCATGCACATACACACACGTTTTCAACGCTGACTGATAGGAAGGAGCAATGATCCTGCTCCTCCCAAAGACGTTTGACAGATTTAAGTGCCAGTTTCTACTGCCGTTAGCCCTTTACCTCATTGTCTTTATTGATGTTGTGATTAATATTAAATAGTAGCTGAAGTTTTTTGATGACTTACTTATGCCAGGGACTGTGCTGGGGGTTTCTCATGGATTTCTTCTCACAGCCACACGGTGAGGGTGGCCCTTCTGTTGTCCCCACTCGCAGATGGAGGACCAGGGCCAGGAGCCGGCGCACTTGCCTAAGGTCACACAGAGCTCCTGAGGAGCAGAGCCAGGGTTTCAGCTTGACTGTGCTGACCCCAGGCCACCACTGCCTCCGCCCCTTTACAGATGTGGACGCTGGACCCAGGATTCCGACACCCAGCGTGTCCCAAGGGTTCTGCCTCCCAGCAGCAGGTGTGGCTCCCTGCCAATGCCGTGGGGACTTCTGGGCCCACCCAGTGCTCCATTGGCCTTGCTTGGTCTCATTCTCCAGCTAGTCTGCCTCCTGGGCCTGGCCCGAGTTCCTTCGCCCACTCACTCTGCTCGGTGGTCTCCGCAGCTCTGCCGGAGGCAGCCACATGTAGCCCCTAGGGGCGAGGCAGGGCCAGGCCTCAGCTGGAGTGCCTGTCTTATTGGCTGTAAGGTCCTCTTCCACTACTACAGCCCTTCCTGTTCTATTCAGGAGCCCCTCTCTGAAACCTTAGGTCTTTGTGATCCCCGAGCTGGTGTCTGTTTCACCCCATGGCAAGGATGTGTTCCTTGAAATTCAGGGCAGACAAGAAAAAGGAATGAGGCTTAGTGTCACCTGTCTTAGCAGTGGCTCAGCAACCACAGTGACGTTCACACTGTGAACATCAAGGGTAGGACAGTTAGGCAAGGCAGGTGTAGAGTGAATGGGATTCACCTTGAGCTTTGTGTGCTGCAGTGTCATGCTGGGTCCTTTATTGTGTGCGTCCACGCAGCCACGCCCCTCACTCACACCTCACACAGTCTTGCTGCCCAGTGGGCCTTAGCCTTATGTTAGGAATGAGAGGAACAGAGGCCTGTGATGTTTAAGGGGCTTGCTCAAGGTCAAAGAGCAAGTGGGTTGGAATGGAAATTTAAATCAGGCTGACTCTGAAGTCAGAAACCCCCATCCTGAACATCAGTGGGTGGAGAAGACATCGCAGGAGACAGGCCCGGGCTCTGCTCTATCCCCAGGGCCCTGTGTCTGTGGGCACCACTCAGCCTTGCTAGGGGGTGTTGCTTCCCAATTCATAAACGGGGGACAACTGTAGCCAGCCCATTCCACCCAGGGAAGTGATGGAGATGAAGTGAGATTATGCGTTTTCCGAACTTGGCAGTGGCCAAGGGTTGGCAAGGTAGCCACTGGGCCTTCCTGAAGTCCCCTGATTGTCATCTCCGTCCAAGTGGATTTTCCCTTTAGTCCATAGCTCCTGCACACACAGCAGTTTTTGTTTTAATTTTAGCCATCAGGATGTGGTCGTACCTTCAAATGCATTTTGCAAGTATCACCTGCATCAACCATGACTTATGGAGGGGTTTGTGGGAGTGAATGTCAGGCAGTCACATGGGAATTCAGATAGGAGTTTGTCCCAGCTGTGTCCATCCCTCCCCCGCTCCTCTTCATCGTTCCTCATGCATTTATTGAGCACCTGATATGGATAAGGAGCTGGACTTGGTGAAGTGGGTGAAGATGCATTCTGCCTAATCTTTGCCATCAAAGTAGAGAACCTGTTTTGAGTGTCTGCTGCGGGCCAGGCTCTGCAACCTGATTGAGTTCGCTTAGAGCCACAGCTGTCCTCCCAGGCAGGTATCTGCCACTCCTCGATCAAAACGCCCAGCGCCTTCCCATCTCACACAGAGCAGAAGCCGAAGTGCTCTGCCCTCCCTGCCTTCCTCTTCCCCTCACTAACTCCGTCCGCCACACCAGCTCGTGGCTGTTTCTTGCTGTCCTTGCCGTCTGAGGCCTTCCCCAGAGGTGTCCTCACGGCTCACTTCCTCACTCCCTCAGGTCCCAGCTCACACAGCATCTTATCAAGGAGGCCTTCTGTGACTCCCTAGAACCTTCCATGACTCCCTAAAACCTCTGAGTAAGACTCTTCCACCCTCCCCCCCCACCTCCACAGCACTCCTCATCCCCCCCACCCCCCAGTGCTCCTTTATTTTTCCCCATAGCAGTTACAGCCAGGTGACAGGCCCTGGGGGCACTTACGCACTTGCCTGTGGCTCACCCCCACCCCCAGGACACACACATCCCCACCCCACATGAGCACCACAAGAGCGGGGCCTTTGCCTGTGGTGGGCCCCTCGCTGCCCAGCCACTCGGGAGATACCTGCTGAATCACTGAAGGTCACACACGGGTGGCACATTTAGTGGGTCAGTGAATACACTTTCCTGCCTTGTCACAGTGCTTAGGAGGAAAGGCAAATAGGAGGTGCCGTGTTCATGGATCAGAGCCCTCAACATTGTTAAGATGTCAGTTTTCCCAAAATTGATCCCTAGATTCAACACATTCCCAATCAAAACCACATCAGGCATTAATAGAAATTGACAAGCTGATTCTAAAATTTACATGAAGATGCAAAGGCCTCGAACAGCCAAGGCAAACTTGGATAAGAACAAAGTTGGAAGGCTCACTCCACACCGGTGTCAAGAATTACCACACAACTGTAGGAGTTACGATAGTGTGGTACTGGCATAAAGATAGATAAACAAGGTGTCATGGAGTTGGAAAATATAGAATAATTTTGTTTAAACAGCAGATCAGTTATATTTTCAAATGAAATGCTCAGTGTTTCCAGGTGAATGGCCTTTATGTGTAAAAGCAAAGCGGTGAGTCTAATTTCTAATCTGATAAAAGTTCAATAATTATATTGAACTTGTGTCTAAAAACAGGGAAAAATGTGTACTTGGTACTTTTTTTCAGATTAATTGATCTAATGTTTTAAATTTAGAGATTCTTCACCTGGAAAAAAGATATCTCATAATTGAAGAAAAGCACATTGCACATATTATGTATAAATGTCACTAACATACCACTTAAAAATAAGTTTATCACCACTTCAGCCAGGTGAAAAAGTCAGCATCAACAGTGATAAGTCACGTTGACAACATCATGTGATGAGCAGGGCACTTTTCCTCTGGGGCCTTCCTCTCAAAGACCCACATCCCCAGTCTGAGTTTGAGAAAAACGTCTGACAAACCCAACTGAAGAACATTCTGCAAATACTACTCAAAATTGTCAAGGTCTTGAAAAACAATGGAAGTCTGAGAATCTAGCACAGCCCGGAGGAGTCTTAGGAGACGTGATGATAAAATAATGTGGTGTCTTGGATGGAAACCTGGAACTGGAAAAGCATATTAGGTAAAAAAAATTAAGGAAGGATGAATAAAGTATGGCCTTTTCTTAATAATAATGTGTCAATATTGGTTCCTTAATTGTGACTAATGTACCATACTAATATAAGATGTTAATAATAGGGGAAACTAGGTGCAGGGTATATGGGATCTCTGCTATCTTTGCATTTTTCTGTAAATCTAAAATTGTTCTAAAAGTTTATTTTTTTAAAAAGTTTATCCTATGTATCTCAACTCTGCAGACATCCTGTAGATAAATGGAGCTGAATAGGGTATAAATACATATATAATATATAATATTTGATGAACATACAAAGGAAATTCAATAGGGAAAGAAATGTCTTTCCAATAAATGATCCTGGAGCAACTGGATATCCATTTGGAGGAAAAAATGATCCTTGAGCCTTATCTTAGACCACACATAAAATTTAATTTGCAATGGACTGTAGTTCGAAATATGAAAGTTAAATGATAAAGCTTCTAGAAGAAAACACAGGATAATTCCTCACAATGTTGAGGTGGCAAAGATTTCTTAGGACACAAAAATTGCCATAAAATAAAAAGTTCATAAAATTGGACTTTATCAAAATTAAAAACCACACATCAAAAGACACCATCCAAAAAGCAAAATGGCCAGCCACAGACCTGAAGAAAGCATTTGCAGTACATATATCTGACAAAGTATTGGTATCTAGAAGAAAGAGATGGTAACTATAAACAGCCCATTTTTTTAAGTGGGCAAAAGAATTAGATTCCTCAGAAAAGAAGGTATCTAAATAGCCAATAAGCATATGAAAAGATGCTCTACATTGTCAGTCATCAGGGAAATGCGAATTCAAATCCCTGTGAAATCCCACAACACACCCACTAGAATGACTAAAATTAAGAAGACTGACAGTACCAAGTGTTAGTGAGAATGTGGAGCCACTGGAACTCTTGTGCGCTGCAGGTGCAAATATAAAATTGTACAGTCACTTTGGAGAACAGCTTGGCAGTTTTTAATTAAGCATACAGCTACCCCATGATCCAGCAATTATACTCCTAGATATAAACACCCAAGAGAAATGAATGCATATTTCCGCAGAGAGACTTGCAAATGACTTGTCACTGGGGGTGTTAGTTTTGACCACTAGGCAAAGGTGGTGTCTACCAACCTTCACTATGAAATTACTGGTTTTCCTTTGAATCAATACATATCTTGAGGCAGATACTTTGAGACTATGCAGTTATCCTGTTTCTTCCCAAATTTTTTCTCATGAATTTAGCATCCATCAGTGGACCTTGCTGTAACAATTATTACTATGATGTACCGATGGTGATTTTTCTATTTTCCTTACTCCTTTCTATATTTATTATTTGGAATTCTTCTGTAAGGGGGAGCTGTCTCCCTCCCTCCCCATCCCCCATTTATTTATTTGTATCAGTCTAGACTCATAAATATTTAGTTTATAATCGTTACTGTCGTAGCTCGGATTATCCCAGGATCCCCTTTCAGGCTCTCATTATTAGTGTTGGTCCTTAATTTTTGCATGATTAGTTGCTAGGTGCAGATGCCTAGACTTCAAATTTGGGGAGATGGAACAAGGCTTCAAAGGACCTCAAAGAGTTTGTGTTCTAGGAAAACCAGAGAAACCCAGAACTGGAAGATCCCCTAAGAAATGAAGGTTACTGGGGGTGCTGGGTGTCTTCCGTGTGTGCCTTTCTCTCTTTCTCTGCTTCCCTCAGCTGAGGACACACACAGGCTGCCCAGCCTCCGCGTCCTGCAGAAGGAGCTAACAGGAGACACAAGTGGGAGATGGGGGCGGGTGGAGAAAGAGGTGAGGGCTTTTATTTCCTCTGCTCCCTTCTTGGCTGTGTCCCTCCACCAAAGGCCACCTCCCCTGGAGGACAAACCCCTTCCAGGTTTAGGAAATCATTTCCCTCCCATCCCTTCACCCTTAGGGTGTTAGCAGCTCTGCTATTACCAATCTCGGGTAACCACACCATCCCTCTTGGTTCCCTGCTCCCCACCCCCACCTTTGCCAAGAGCCACGTTTCAAATACGCCCTCTTCAGAGGATCCTGACCTTGCCACCTGCCTCCTCTCCAGACCCTGACTCATAAGCCTTGTGAATGTCCCTCTCACGGCGGATATATAGTTATCTGGAGTAAAGACACTGCCGTGTCCCTCTGATGCTCACTCTGAGGGTGAATCCCGGCCCCATTGTTTCTCAGCTCCAAGCAGGATCTGCTCTGCCTTCATTTAAACTCCTCTTCTGTGGCACCCTGTGGTCCTAGAAAAATAGCTCCTCGAAATCCTTCTCACTGGAAATTCTACAGTTGAGAAGAGTCATAGTCGCCCCCTAAACTTCTCTGTGATTCCTTTCACCTGACCTCAGAGGGCTTCCTTTCCGCCCCTAAGCCTCTTCCTCGCTTGCCTGTGGGCACCTCCAGGGCGTCTGTGTTGTGAAGTACAAGGGAGACTCCGAAAAGCAAGCGGAGCCGCGCACCCACGCTCACGGCAGCGCGATCCACAGCAGCCCAGGGCGGAAGCAGCGCGCGTGTCCCCCTCGGATGAACCGGTGACCCAGATGGGTCTGTCCCTACTGTGGACTGTCACTCTGCCTCAGGAAGGAAGGAAATTCTGACACGTGCTGCGACGTGGATCAACATTGAAGACACTGTGCTAAGTGAAATCAGCCAGTCACGAAAAGAGAAATACCATATTATTCCACCTGTAATGAAGAGTCATCAAATTCATAGAGACAGAAAGCAGAATGGTGGTTGCCAGGGGCTGGAGTGGGCGGGCAACGGGGAGGTGTTTAGTGGATACAGAATTTCTGTTTTGCAAGATGAAAGAGGTTCTGGAGATGGAAGGTAGTGATAGTGACTCAACAATGTGAATGTTCAATACCACTGGAATACACATACTAAAAAATGGTTAGGATGGTAAGTTTTAGTATGTGTATTCCACCACAATTTTTTAAAGTTAAAAAATATATATGGGTAAAGATAGGAGACATAGCAGTGACAAAATAGTAAGGGCGTTGGTGTGGAGCTTCTGTGGCAGGTGCTACAGTGGCAGGTGCAGTTCAGGCAGTGGCTTAGGCAGGGGTCAGGTGAGACGTCGGGCAGGGAAGAGGGAGGGACGGGGAAGATGAGGAAGTCGGATGTAGGTCATCCAGGCTTTATGGATTCAGGAAATGTTGGGGAAAAACAGATATAAATCAGAGACGATATGGTCGATAAAGAATAGCTATTAGTCACTTTTAGTTGTTTAGTTTATGACTAAGCAACTCCAGTCATCCAAACAGGATCCCAGGACCTCAGGATAGTGGACCGAAAGCTGCAGCCCAGCCCTCCTGTGGACACACTCTGTCCAGTGTGTGTCCTGGTAAGGGACATGGCTTGGCTGGGTCCTCACTCATGCCGTGGGCACTTGGGCAGCTGCCACTCTCCTTGGAAGCACAGGCCTGGGGTAGGGTGTCAGTAAATGAATTGACACTGCATTGTTCGTGTCGTAAAACTCTGAACAGATTCCATCTGGGAAACATTAAGCAGAGGCCTGTTTACAGTTGTGTTAACTCTGATTTAATTGTGACACAAGCCTCAGCTTCTAGACGGTAACTCTCGCTGGTCTATCGCTGACTGTGTCTGCCATGGACTGCATGGGGCATGTAGGTAAACAGAGGCCGTGGCTGCAGAATGCCTCTTCCTTGCTTTGGCTTGTGCACATAGGTGACCAAAATCACAAAACTAAATTATTTCATAGAAAGACTCATTTGCTCCATTAAAAAATTTCATCTAAAACTTTACATTTTGAGAGTAATTTCTGGTGTTGGTTTTGAAGTTCTGACTTGAGGCACTGTGTGTTGAGCACAGACACCTGTGGGCAGTGGTGATTCGGCTTCTCCGAGGTCACCACCGTTACCTGGGTCACCCTGTGAGCTCTCAGCCACCACAGCCTACTGCCTGCAGTTCCCCCAGCAGGCTCTGGCTCTCAGACACCCTGAGAATGGTTTGCTGGCTGGCGGAAGAGCATCCCAGACAGGCGGAGCCCTGGGAAGTGTGTGAATGAAAGAAGGAACCGAGGATGTGGTTCTGAGGGGTGAAGGGATCCCAGGCCTGTGTGGGGTGGGGGAGGAAACCATATCCGTGGGCCTTAGAGGCACAGAGCCAGTGGTCTGGGAGAGCAGAGGCTCCAGGCAGTGAGGAAGAACATTCCTGGATTGTTGCTTAATCTTTCACATCTGTGCTCCTTTGCTGCCCAGGGGCGAGGAAGTGCCTTCAGGGAAGGACTGTAGATCATACTCCTTTGGGGCATATTCCTCCAGGCCACCTGTCAGAAGAGTTGGTATATTTGAATGGACAGATTTCACGGGCCTGTGAAATCTGGGGTTCTGTGAGGAGGAGGGAACGGGCCCTGTGGACGCCACTAACACATCACAGGCATGTTCAGGAGGTGCTTGCTGGCTTAAGGACTGAGATAAACAGAAGCTGCTTCATTGGGCTGTGTTTAGATAACAGTTCTCGAAAGTGTGCTCTGGAACCCCTAGGATCTACGAGGTCAAGACACTTTTTCAAACTATTATTAACACGTTATTTGCTTCTCTTGTTTAAACTTTCATTCTCTCATGAGTGTACAGTGGGCTTTACCAGACGCTACTTGACATCTGATGACTTCATCACTCCGACTCTTGGTGGAAGAAGTGCTCGTGTGTTTAAACATTTCTCAGTTTTAACCCACATATGCAAGAGCGCTTTGGAGTCCCCAGTGAATTTTGAACACGTAAAGCGGGGCTGGAACCAACCAATTTGAGAACTGCCGGGCTAAGATATGTGGGTTAGATAAGACCAAAACGATGACAACCAGAGAGACATGTAAGAAAGATCTAGAAGCAGACAGTAATCATCTGTTCTTTCCCCCCCTCCAGGAAAAACTGCATAGAAAATCTAATGGATGAAGATGAGAAAGACAGAGCAAAGAGGTAAGCAGGAGCCGTCCTCCCTACACAGCGGCCGAGTCTTGCCTGCCTGCGCTCTGTGTGAACGAGAGCAACACCAGCAGACAGGCAGTGTGGGACACGTCCGCACATTCTCTCCTTGAGATAGCGCCGTGCTCTGTGCAAATGTTCTAGACCAGCTCTCTCGGGTTTGCTCCTCACTGTGAAATTGCTCATCATCTGGGATTCGCCCAGTGGTCTGTGTTGTGAACATACTTGTGTGCTACCCCTGCTGACTCTGGCCCATGGCTTTGCTTTTCCAGGACAGCTGCTGCTGAGCAAGGCAGGCTGATGAGAGCCCCGCAGGCCTGGCTGTGGTGTTGGGGCACTGCCTGGCTTTGTGTAATATTAATAATGGTAATAATCACTGCCGCACAGTGAGTGTGCAGTAACCACCCGGTGCTGTGCTAAGCACTTTCATGTACATCAGCTCAGTTTCCTCATCTATAGATTGGAGATATCATAGCCACCTTGCACTATGGTTGGTTCAGCAAGAAAGACTAGCTTGGTAGCTGGCATGTGGGAGCTCTTATAATCCTGTTGGTGTTTTTTCCCTCATTGGACATTTATTGACTACCTACTAGATGGGAGGTAGAGCCATAAAGTTGACATTTAGAAGGTCAGGGATGGTCAAGTGTCATCCATTTCACATGATTCACCCAAGTTGGCATTTCCTGTGCCAAGCTCTGGGGAGACATCGGGGAGTAGGGGGCTGCCTGCCCACGTGGAACGCATGGGTTGTAGGCCACGGCAGAGTGTTAAGGTACGGGGCCGCGGACCCAGCCGTAGAGCCACGGCAGCAGGGAGCATCCTCTCTCGGACGGCTTTCATCACAGGCCGGTGGGCCAGCCTCCTTCCATTCTCATCCTGTTCTGCCTCTGCCACAGTTCATATGTGGAGGGCTCCATCCTCTGTGACGGCCCTTGTGAGCCTGTGCAGCTAAAGGGTTTGCCCACTTCCCTTCACAGAACCCACTGCTTGGTTGTCACTTGCAAAAAGCAGAGCCCTCAGAGGCCACCCAGTCTGGCAGCTGCAGGGTATCTGTCCTTCCGTGTCCCCTGAGTTGGCAGCCGTGAGGACCACAAGTGCCCAGCCACCCCACACCTGCTAGATCTGAATCTGCAAGGCATAGGGGGAGTCTAGATTGTTTTAAACTCTCCCAGTATTTCCTTTAACAAAATCGGGGATCGGGGAAGTGACCAGCAGTGTATAGTAGATGGAACAGGTTTGGCCTAGGACGAGGCCTAGGAGCCTGGGCCTATCAGCACTGGAGGCTCATGATACTCTTATCTCTACTTTTCCATATGTTTGAAAATTCCTGCAATAAAAATTCAAACAAACAACAATGCAGATACAATGCAGATAACCCCCCAGCTCATTCTAATGTAACAGGCCCTTCACTTGGCTTTGGGAACCACGGCTCCCCGCAGCAGTGCTTTGCAAACTGTAGGTCACAACCTACAAAGGTTGCAAAATCCATCTGGGTCCCAAGCAACAAGCAAACGAATAGACCAACCCAGCCTACGCTAGTCCTCTTGCCCCCTCTCGTGGGCAGACTGGCTTCCAGTTCTTTCCCCGGGGGGAATCTTGCCTTTTGGTTTCCTCCAGCAGGCCGTGGTGGGAGTGCTAGGGACAGACCCGGGCCATGTGCCTGGCCTGCCCTGTGCTAGCTAACGAATTCTGACAAGCCTCCATCTCTCTAAGCCTCTGTTTTCTCACCTGCAACACAAGGGTACTAATGTCTGTCCTGCCTGCCTTCTGGGTTATTCTGGGAATCAGCCACAAAATACACTGAGTAGCTCTTTTTAAGTATTCATCACGACATGTATGTGAAAATTTGCCACACTTGGCAATAATCCAATTATTCTTAATAAGGATGTTCTCTTTAGCAATAATGGAAAGAATAACAGTGGTGGCCAGCATTCATTAGGTGCTTCCTGTATACGCCAATCCATACCCATGGTACCAAGCTAAGTACTTTTATATGCATTATCTCGTGTCATCTCCTCAACATTCTTTTGGGGTGTGTATCATTGTTATTCACATTTTACAGATGAAAAAACTAAGGTTCAACAAGATCGAGTAACTTGTCAGAGATCAGGAAGCTCTAGTAAGTGGCGGAATGAGAAGTCAGATATAGGATTCCTTAACCTTAGACTCTATTTATCCTCCAGACCATAGGAGACTCTGTTCATATAAGAACAAATCCAGTCTTCCTGGCAGACCAGACTAAGAGCTGCATTCTGCTGTGACTTTGGAGTCCACACGAGTTTTACTTTTGCCAACAACATCTTTGCTATCACTGTCCCAAGCCCCTAGAGACTGAGCCCTTCCTCGCTAGTACACTGCTCACCTCTATATCAGGAAGAGATAAAAATGAATGTTTAGGCTCTACTATACACAGAAATCAGCAAATATAGACATGCCAAAAAAAAAAATCTGGGCTAAAAGTTCCTAGAAATAAATCAGTTTGTGTGCAGTTTCTTTTCCTTTATTCTCCTCCCCTTTTGCTTTGGGCCATGGGCATACCCCACCCCCACCCCAAAATGTCTCTGCTTGGAAACCTCCTTTGCACAGACACCTGGCCCGTAAGGCTGCTGGCCACACTCCTCTCGCTCTCAGACAGGGAAACAGGTATAGAGTGTTTGGTAACATCCAGAAAAAGCAGGAATAATGCAGTATCCGTCCTCACACTTGGGATAAACAAAAACAAAATGAACACAAACCTAAGACTGTATTCTTTTCAAAGCAATTTTTATTGCAGCACCTTGGGAGACCCTTGCCTTAATCACACCTGGAGGCCCTACGTGAAATGTTTTCACTCTCATGATATTTTTGATGAGATTAGCAATGTTTTAGCTTAAGGTCAAAACTCTCATTGGCCTCAGAAAACACGCTTTGTGTTAGGCAAGGCTTTCAAGGCTTTAGGGAATTCATGGTGTGTATGGAGTTGTTTGATCAAGTATTCTGAGCTACATTCTTCCGTGCATTTCCTTGTAAATCCAGTGAGTATTAATTGAGTGCCCATGGTGCGTTCAGAACTGTGTGTTGTTTTCTATAGGGAAGATGCAAAAACATAGTCCTTGTGCTCAAGAAGGCAACTGTTTGAGAGTGATTTGGAATCCCCAGATAATGAAGTTCGCAGTTGCCATTGTGTGTTCCAGCCATGAGCGTGTCTTTCTCATTCTGATGCGACGTAGTGGTTGGGGGGCGATGGGGGAGTGTGTGGCCATCCAGGCAGCGTGTGCTGGAGCGGGAAGTGTGCAGGCTTAGAATCAGACAAGCCTGATTGTGATTCTTGCCACCATTACTGCCTGTCCTCGGACTTACCAAGCCTCTCTTAGCCTCAGTTTCTTCTTCTTTAAAGTGGGTGATAATAGTAGCAACTTCTTCCAGGCATGATTGCGGGAATTGAATGCAGTGGTTTCTCAGCCCCCAGCACAGTGTGCGTCCACAGCACTGATAAGAAAAGCTAAAACTCCTGGAGCACTCACAGCACGCCTGGAGCATTTGACACCCAGTAACTCTCTCAGCCTTACAACACCCTCAAGGTAGGTTATTATTAGCCCCATTTTACAGTTGGGAAACCTGAGGCTCAGGGAACACATAGCCAGTCAGTGACAGGCAGGGATTCAAATGCAGGCATTAGTTTCTAAAGTCATGCTCCTAAAGGCTTCTATGGCATTCTATTTAAGCTGCTCCTTTTGATTCACCGCCTTCTCAGGGTTAAGGACAGTAAATGCTGATAGGAATTCTAGCTTTCCAAAGAAAGCACATGTATAAATTTACTGTATTGTAAAATACAGTTTACTCCATTTCTTGATAGAAATGAGCACCTGTTGGTTAAGAAGAAACTGCTTCCTGTTCACGTCCAGTATTAAACAAGTACATGACCTCCACTGTCCTATGAGCTGTGAGGTTTCGTTTCCATAACCCCATGCCTGTTAGTTGAGGGAAGGCGGGGGAGGGGGTTATGGCTGTGCTGCCTTTTGTTCATGAGAATCAAGAGGGTCAGGCCAGATTAGCTGATTCTTAGGGTTCTTGATAGAGTGAATGCTGGTTCTGAAACACAAGCTAACCAGTTATAATTCTTTGACCCTAAAATGGTTCAGGCGAGAGGAAGGAGTTCAAACACAACAAACAAGAAGCCTGTATGTGCCATTTTGCAGAAGCAGATGTTTCAGAAGGAAAAGCTGTAGCCTTTTGGAGGCTGGTTATTTCTTCTGTCCCCCCAGGTAGAAGACTAGGAAATGGGGTAGTTCATTGACATGGACCAGTGACTAAGACCATTCTGTCTGTATTATTGAACCAAGTAACGTGGTAAGCGAGTGGAAGTTACCAAAGAGGATGCAGGGCGTTATCCTGCCCTCAAAGAGCTTTCGGGCAAGTTAGGGATGCATTCGTGAAAACAAGCATAAAGGAGAAAAAAACATATCTTGCAGAGTCTGTGTTAGGCAAAGCCAGGATGGTGATCAAATTCGTAAGCTCAACCTTCCCAGACAACTGCTCTCTTGGGGAGAGTAACATGGTGTAGAGGAGAGATCGATCTCATTTCATTTATATCATTTCTTTGGATGTAAATTCTTTAAGTCTGAAGGGAAAGGCCCGTCCAGGAAGATTGTAGCCAACTAGGAGGGCTTCAGCTGCGTGCAGGCTTGCGGAGTGTGTGGACACAGTGCAGGAGGAAAGCGCCGGGTGCTCCGCATTCTGCGGTATGTTGACCTTCCCAGCTGGAGCCTGTCGTGCTGCGATTTTCTTTCATAGGCTTTGGGTTGGGTTTTACTGACATCATCATAAGCTCTGACACAGGGAAAAAATGACAGTAAAAAATGTTTGAGGCTTCCTTTTTGTTTACTTTGCTTGGTGATTAAGGTAGCAGCAGGCATTGCAAGAACACGGGAGGTATCAGGACACGCGATTCATTTATATTACCCTGTAATTTCCAGAAGAGTGATCCTGTTCTCAAAGGGGAAAGAAGAACTGTACTTGCAGGCAGAATGCTAATTCTTCCTGCAGCCCAGTAAACAGCAGAAAAGGAAAAGGGACCTCCCTCGATTGGGGGCTTTTGGCTTTGACTCTGCTGGGGTCCTTGGGTAGGCTAAGAAGAATTGTCAGGGAAGCGTGTGCCTGGCAGGCTTAGAAACTTGGGAATATCTTAGCTCAGGGAGATTCAGAGCCTCTCTGGGAGCATCTGAGGCAAAAGGCAGTTTACTAAAAGCCTTTTCAATAATTTAAATAAATTTTAAATTGAAAAAAGATGGTCAGATATCCACTCTCCTAAAAATGCTGCCTTTCTTTAGAAAAGGATACACATTCCTTTTTTACAGTTTTGGTGGCAAGTTCCTAAGGATCGTGCTCCAGTTAAATGGTGCCCGTGTAACCATTAACTAAGAGTCACTGTGAAATGAGGCCAGATTCCCATTTGGGCCCAGACACTTTCTACTAACTGTGGTTAAGAGGAAAGATGTTCCCGTTGCATCTCAAGAGAACAGACAGCCTCAGCTGCGCTCAGCCATCCCCAGATGCTTTGACAAATCTCTGCAGTAAAATAACATCCTGAGTTCCACACGGTTTCCATGAGATGAGGGTGGCATCGGCCTGACCCGCCTTATCCCATATGAGGTGACTTCTCCCCACACACCCAGATGACATTGTCTTCATGCACTAAACCGCTTAAGGCTCTGAGCTCAGCGATGCCCCCACACCCACCCCCTCACTGTGCATGGGATGCCACCTGAGTTACGTAAGCAAGGAGGGATATACCTGTCCGCAGGGCCCAGGCCTGACCGTCAGAGGGGGCTGCACTGACTGTACATGGACTTTGCTGTATGCCAAGGTTACCCACAATGTGTTGTGGGGAACACCAGTCCCAGGAAGCACCCCCTAAAACAAGTTTGGACGGTGCATTTACTCTTTCTCACTTTTGGAGAATTTCGGGCTTCTTAGCACATTAAAGGTGCTAAGACTACAATTAGCAAATAAATAAAAATCTGTTCAATCTCATGCAACCTGGCTATTTTTTAAAAATCTGGATAAACAAAAAAATAATAACAAAATAGCTGTCTCCGGCCGTGGTCCTTTCCCTTCTCCAAGTAATTCTTTGTGATTTTCCACTGAAGACCCTTTGACCAACACTTCTTAGGCAGTAGATATGCTGACTTAATTCCCATCATTTCTGTACATTTTCTTTTACATAAAATATCAAAACGACATTTGGAAAATACTGAAATGTTTAAAGAAGCAAACAAAGGTCATTTATAATCACATCACGTAGGATAGCCACTGTTAATATTTTGGCCTATTTTCCATCAGTCTTTTTTGTACATTTCCATCCAATCCTGACAGAAATGCTGTTACAAGCTCTTCGTTAATGTGGATGATCAGACTCTAATTTATTCTTTAGCAAAGTTCACCTTTTACAGACAGGACTGTTTTCACGTAGAGGATACTTAAAATGTATTTCATGCCTCTGAGCATCACATGCCACAGTTGTCACTCCAGGGTTTGACGGTGAGCACTTGCTTGGTATATTTCAGTTCTGCAAGAAATGTGAGTTCCCTGTGTTACATCAGTCTCAGGCACTGTGGAGACGACAAAAGAAAGATACTTGAGACTAGTCCCGATACGCCTTCTATAAAGGTTCAGTTTGCTCAGTTTATAAAACTCAGATTTGGGATTCCTAGTCCTGCGATCTTGTCAGTTCCCGTCTCATCCTATCATGTGGAACTGGTTACCGTAGGCAAGACACGCCAGAATTCCCCATCTGGAAGAAAACTTAGGCTTCAAGTGAGTCTCTGTTTTATACACTAAGTATTCTGGGTACCTGTTGCTATGTAACAAACCACCCCAAAACTTGAGGGATTAAAGCAATGGTGTTCATTTTGCTCATGGATCTTCGACGAGGGTAGGGCTTGGCAGGGAGGGCTTGTCTCATTCCACGTGGTGTCAGCTGGGGCGGCTCAAAGGTGGTGGCGTGGAACCGTCTAAGACCTGCTCCCTCCCACAGCTAGTGGTTGAGGTCGGCTGTTGGCTGGGACCTCCGCTGGGCCTGTGGTTTTCCCTGTGGAGGTGTGGCTTCCACACGACACGAGGCTGGGTTCAAGGGCAAGCATCATGACAGAGAGCTGAGGGAAGCCGCCTCTCCTCTTAATAGCTGATCTTGGAAGTCAAACATTGTCACTGCTGCTACATCCTGTTCACTAGAAGCCAGTCACCACGCCCACAGTCAAGGGGAGGGGAATTAGAACCCATCTTTTGGTAAGGGGGATTTCAGAGAATTTAAAATGCTCTGTGTTAAAAAATGACCATATTGATGTCCTCACAATTTTATAAGAAGAGACTGAGGCCCATGGGGTGGGAGTGCTTTGCCCACTCTCTCCTGGTGCAAGTGGCAGAACCAGGGTGAGAACTGGCATCTTCTGAAGCCTTGTGTAATGCTCATCTCAACCAAGCCACACTGTCCTGACACCCTTGCTCCCGTAACCACTGTTTAACTTCCAGTGGTGATTGGGACCATGAAAATAAGACGCCTCATGGAATGCTTTTAGCTCCTCACCATGGAGACCCTCCAAGGACAAAAGCCACTCTTCATGGAGGTGTGTACTCATTCTCGTACATACCATTATACCTGTTATTCAAAACCCAGCTGCTCTCGGCAGCCAGGGGAGCCTGCCAGCGCCTCTCTCTCCAGTTCTGAACAGAGCTTTCCCGCTTTATTGGGAAGCATTTGATATATCAGCTTGCACTTCATTTGATCAACTGCGTTTGATTCAGAGGGCATCTTCTGTTTTCCCCCATCAGGGTGTCCTGTTCTCTCAGTTAACAGAACTAGACTTAGTGGGGCCAATTTAAAAGATGGTACCATTGGGATTAAACGCCAGGAAAAGCATCTGAGTAGGATGGAAGTCTGTTAGATGTCATGGATGGTTTCCCAGTGGATGCCAGAGATGCTTAAACTGAAGACGTTGTCAGCCAGACCAGTCTGCACATGAAATGGATGAAAGGAAAAGCCCGTTCGGAATGATAGATTTTTTTTTTCTCTTTTCACTGATTTTATACTCATTCCTGATCCAGCTCACAGATTAGGGGTTCTGATACAGGTTTTCCCCTGAGGGAACACAGGATTTGGGGTGATGTGTAAAACACACCTGCACCGCTGTCCATGTGTCCTTGTGAATTTAAGGAAGAGAGAAGGCCAAGGACGCAAGCTTGGGGTGTGCGTTCACATTCACCTATATACTCAAATTCCCTTTTCCTGCCTCAGGGCCTCTCAGCAGGGTGGGAGACAAGCATCTCCCTTCTTCCTCTGTGCCACAGGCTCTCTAGAAGGACCTAATGCCTGTCCCAGCCACTGTCATACCTCTTGGGCCATTGGGTGTGAAGCCCAGTCCTGCACACTAAGTGTGCACACTATGGCCCTCTCCCCGCCAAGGAGGAGGGGAGAGCAGCATTGAGTAGGGTGTGTGTAATGTATGTCTGTCTCATGAAATTGCCTGAGAGAAGGGCCTTCGGGATTCCACCTGGGGGAGAAACCCAAGGGGGTGTCCATGTGCATATGCATGCACACATGTGTGCACATGTCTCTCCTCCATGACACTTTGTCTTGGAACCATGGTCTACTCCTACCTTGCCTTATGTGGTGCCTCTCCTTCCTTCAGTCCTCTTGATATACCATAAACGCAGTCCCGTTGTAAGTGTGGCACTACTGTGCCAGGTCTCACTTAGATCCTGAGCTGCAGGTACAATTCTCCTTTGGAATTCCAGAGGTTTGGAGACCTGTGTCTCAGCCTCCTACCCTGTGTGCCCTAGTGAGGCCAGTATGGGTGCCCAAATCTATTCTCAGTGGGTAGGGAAGCATAGGAGAGCAGTCTCATTGGGTTAATAAAACCCAATGTTAATATGCAGTGGTGGCTTCTTTGTGATTCTTTTTTAATATTAGCTCATAACAGAGTGATACACAATACCAGGGAAGAAGGGCCTGCACAGTTCATCTGTCATTCTCTTTGTTCTGCAAGAGCTACCCAGAAATAGGTTTCTTCGAGTCACTTATAACTACTATCCAGCTCACCCATATGCTTTTCTGCAAAAGGGCCTTATTTACAGTCCCCGTACCAGCCTCTCAGAATCTCTCCTCCCACTGTTTGATTGCTATGGGTCTTTTACAAAGTCACTAAAAAAGTGTGAAAAGATATATAAAGGTTCTGGATCTTGGTAAGATGGAGTCAGTGTGCTTCATCCTGTCCATCACACTGATGCAGTTATAAAACATGGGCAGAATGCATAAAACAGCTATTTGAGGACCCTGAAAAGTAAATAGTGGGGGCAGATTGAGGAGGTAGCAGAATTCGAAGCAGCACCAAACCAGCAGTGAGTTCACCATTTTTCCCCTGTAGTATCCTTTAGCCTAGACTTGGTCAGCCCCTTACCCAGAGGTGGGCATCTGCCGATGGAGTGAGGACCAGGAGAAGCCCTCTAGCACTGGCCTGAGGAGTGGGGACAGGGTCTTCTAATGCTCAGATTGAGTGTGGTGAAATCTCTCTCTTTTTGTTCTTTTCTCCATTTCCTCATGCACTGTAAGCAGTTCTCTGACAGCATAGCAGTAGCAACAGCGGCCGTGGGGATCCACATGGAACCTTCTATGCTGGGGAGGAGGAACCTATCTCTCTGATCAGAGGAGCTAGAGTTCCAGGAGAATGGGGTGAAACCCTGTTGCTTTTTCCCCCCTCTCCCTCTGTCTTCCTACTGCTTGGCCTCAGATGAAAGTGCAGATGTGGGAAGTGTGAAGCAGAGCAGGATAAATAAAGAGCAAGCTTTCTGGCCAAGGGAACATTTTTGTTCCCTAGGAACAAGGAGCCCTAGGAACCCAGAGGTGCTGTGCATATTTCAGAGAGGGAGGAGCTCAGGAAAGTGACCCTGTAGAGTTGGGCATGGATCTGACCTTGAGCAGCACCCCATAGACTTTCAGGTCTGAACTTCAAGATAGACCACCATCCACGGTGGCCATGTGGCACATGTTTAAATAGCACTCTGGTTTTCTCATCAGAAACCATAGAAGCCTTCTGATAGTGGCACAATATTCTTAAAATGTCAAAAGAAAAGAACTGTTAACCTAGAATTCTATATCCAGTGAAGATATCCTTCAGGAATGAAGGTAAAATGAAGATATTCTCAAATAAAGGAAAACTGCTTGTCAAGAGACCTGCCCTGAAAGAACTACTAAAGGAAGTTTTTCCAACAGAAAGGAAATGATCCCAGATAGAAACTTGGAATATGAAGAATAAAGGAAAAATAACAGAAATGGTAAATATTTGGCAAAATATAATAAAAAGTCTGGCATTTTAAACAATAGCATAATCTGATAGTGTGTCCAGTGTATGTTTATATAGACATAAGACAGCTGTAACATTAAAAAAGACAGGATGGTAAAAGGAACTATGTAGAGAAAAGTTTCTAGATTCCATTTGAAATGGTAAAATATTCTAAGTGGGCTTTGAAAAGACAAGTTTATGTATTACAATTCCTAGAGTTATTACTAAGTGCTGTACAAAGACATATAGGAGAAAAAACAATAGAAAAAATAAAATGAAATACTAAGGAATATTTAAATAGCCCAAAAGAAGGCAGGAAAGGGGAAATAGGCATAATAACCAAAAATAAAGAGTAGAAAAAACAGAAAACAGGTATTAAAATAGAAGACCTAAGTCCAAACAGATAACTACATTAAGTGTAAATGGTCTAAATATGTCAACTAAAAAAGATTGTCTTAATGGATTTTTTAATGACCTAAATGTATGCTGTGTATAAGACATTCACCTCAAATATGATGATATAGGTGAATTTAAAGGTAAAACTATGAAAATGATATACCATATAAACACTAATTAAAAGAAAGCCCGAGTGGCTATATTAATATCAAATGAAGTAGACTTCAGAGTAAAGAAATTTACCAGGAATAAAGAGTGATATTATATAATGATAAAGGATCAAGAACAGATAATAATCCTAAGCATATATATATACATATATATATATACACCTAAAAACAAAGCTTTAAAATACATGAAGAACTAAGATGAGTCTTTAATATGCCTCTCATAGTAATAGAACTAGTGGACTGAAATTCAGCAAGTATATAAAAGAACTGAAAAGCACCATCAACCAACAGAATCTGATTGACATTCATTAAACATTCCACTCACCAATAACAGAATATACATATTTTCAAGTACATATTGAACATTTACCAAGATAGACCAAATTCTGCTTCATAAAACAAATGTAAATAAATTTAGATGAACTTAAATTATATTAGAAACAAAAAGATAGCAGGAAAAATGTGTCCAAAACTTGAAATTAAACAACAGACTTCAAAGTAATCCATGGATCAACAAGAAAGTCTCAAGGATATTAGAAAA
>VBSM01002608.1:99337227-99362942 GCA_008086735.1 Cheirogaleus medius | reverse complement strand
GGCCTCCCAGAGTGCTAGGATTACAGGCGTGAGCCACCACGCCCGGCCTAGCAAAACATTTTCTATCTCCATTACTCAGCTCTGAAATGTGTCTAACATTACCTTCCTGAAACAGTTTTTGGTAAGATGATCACGATAGAACGTGCTCTATTACAAAGTACCTCCATTTCCAAACAAAGCCTTTATGAAGTGGAATGTTCCGCTAACCTGCGCGATTTGTGTTTACAGAGCTTCTCGAAACAAGTCTGAGAAGAAGCGTCGGGACCAGTTCAATGTTCTCATCAAAGAGCTCAGCTCCATGCTCCCTGGCAACACGCGGAAAATGGACAAAACCACCGTGTTGGAAAAGGTCATCGGATTCCTACAGAAACACAATGGTAAAGGTCACGCTCCTCCATTTTAACTCCACCCTGCCCTTTCCATGTGGCCCTGACATCATCAGCCGGTCTTCCTGGTTGGTTCTCTCTCCCTGGCAGGCCCAACCCCACAGCCGTAGGCTTCCCCTTTCAAAGGCACCCTCTGTAATAGCCCATCTCCAGCTGGTGGGGAGAAGACACTCACCTCCCAGGTTGCTCTATTAACCAGACAAGAGACTCCAGAGCACCTCGCAGGTAACACCCAGCCCGAGAGGGGTGGCATTCACAGTGGGAACGTCTTCATCAAAAATCCCTGGGGCATGTGTCTTGCATCCACCCTGAGCAGATGCGGTGCTCAAGTACTCATTTCCTGCTGGGTCAGACCATAGGAGCTTTTTCATCCGTCTCTGCCACAGCCTCCAAACTCTTTGGTCTTCTGAGCTACACTGTGAAAAAAACAAATTGAAAATAATTCATTTACTTAATGTCAAATCTGTTGTATTTTTATTAAGATACAATTTCTATACCATAAAATTCACCATTTTAAATTACAGAGTGCAGTGGTTTTTAGTATGTTTTTACAAGGGTATACCATCATTACCACTAATTCCGTCACTCCAAAAAGAAACCCTTTACCCAGTGGGACGTGGTGGCTCATACCTGTAGTCCTAGCTACTTGGAAGGCTGACATGAGAGAATCACTGGAGCGTAGGAATTTGAGGTTACAGTGAGCTGAACACACCACTGCACTCTAGCCTGGGGAACAGAGCAAGACCCCATCTCAAACAAACCCAGAAACCCTGTACTCATGAGCAATCACTTCTCTTGTTCCCCCCGACCCCAGGTCCTGACAACCAGTAGTCGGTTTTCTGTCTATGGATTTGCCTATTCTGGGCATTTTATACAAATAGAATCATACAATATGTGGTCTTTTGTGTCTGGCTTCTTCACTTAGGCGTCTTTGTTTTAGCATGTGTTAGCAGTACTGCATTCTATTTTATGGACAAATGATATTCCATTGTATGGATATATACCATATTTTGATTTTCCATTTATAAGTTGATGAATATTTGAGTTGTTTCTAATTTGGGGCTGTTATGAATTATGCTACTTTGAACAGTCATGAACACATTTTTAAGTTGATACATGTTTTCACTTCTCTTGGGTATATTCCCAAGAGTGGAATTGCTGGGTCAAATGGTAACTAATGTTTAACTTTTTTGACCAAATTGCAAATTGTTTTCCAAAGCGGCTACACCATTTTACATTCCCAGCAGCAGTGTGTGAGGGTTCCAGTTTCTCCACACCCTCGCCAACACACTTGTTATTGTCATCATTATGATGATGATGATTGTTGTTGTCTCCCTAGTGAGTGTAAGGACATCTCATATGGCTTTGATTTGCATTTCCCTGGTGACTAATGATGTTGCGTGTTTTAAGATCTTTTCATGTGTTTATTGGCTTTTTGTATGTCTTCTGTGGAAAAATGTCCATTCAAATCCATTGCCCATTTTTAAATTGAGTTGTTTATCTTTTTACTCTTGAGTTGTAAGTGTTCTTTATATGTTCTGCATACTAAAACCCTTATCAGATATATAGTTTGCAAATATTTTCCCCCATTCCGTGGATTATCTTTTTACTTTTTAATGATGTCCTTTGACACATAAAGGTTTTTGATTTTAATAGATTATGTCCAGCTTATTATTTTTCCTTTGATTGCTTGTGCTTTAGGTATCATTTCTAAGAAACCATTGTCTAATCTAAAGTAATGAAGACTCATATATGTTTTCTGTGGTTTTAAACTATAGGTTAAGTATTTAGAGATCTGATCCAATTTGAGTTAGTTTTGTGGATGGAAGTAGGAAGGAAGTAGGAATGAATTTCGACTTCCTGAGGTAGGAAGTCGAAATTCATTCTTTTGCATGTGAATATCAAGCTATCCCAGCACTCTATTTTTTTTTTTTTTTTTTTGAGACAGTCTCACTCTGTCGCTCAGGTAGAATGTGCAGTGGTGTCATCACAGTTCACTGCAACCTCAAACTCCTGGGCTCAAGCAATCCTCCTGCCTCAGACTCCCAAGTAGCTGGGACTACAGGCTTGTGCCACCACACCCGGATAATTTTTCTATTTTTAGTAGAGACAGGGTCTTGCTCTTGCTCAGGCTGGCCTCAAACTCCTAAGCTCAAGTGATCCTCCCACCTCTGCCTCCCAGAATGCTAGGATTACAGGTGTGAACCACCGTGCCTGGCCCATTCTTTTTCTTTTTTTAACCTTATAATACTTTATGAAAGTACAACACGTACGGAAAATACATACATCATAACTGTACTATTAAATTCATTATCACAAAGTGAACGCAGCTGAGGAACAAACACCCAGGTCAAGCAATAGAAACTTTCCCAGTTGATGTACCTTCCTGTCTACCTCTGCTGTCCCCAATGGTAACCTGTATTCTGGCTTCCAGTACCATAGGCTGGTTTCACCTGTGGGGACCTCATCAGATCGAATCACTATTATGCACATGGTGTCTGTGAGATCCATCCACATTCTCCTGATGCTGTTGCTAGTTCCTCTTCACTGGTATATAATATTCCACCCAATGAATGTACCACTCAAATCCATCTTTGAACATGTGTCTTTCTCAAGCCACTCTCTCTCCCTTTCACTCTTCTAAAAGCCCTTTTACCTCTTGGTGCTAATCACACCTATCCTGCTAATCACCCAGAATGGTACGAAAATACAGAGAACATTTAAGAAGGCTGAGGATCTATTAACAAGCAGGAAGAGCAGAATCTTTTCTTTAACCATGACACCAAACATAATAAAGTCAGAAATGTCAGAACTAGTGAGGAAATAATTACAGTTCTCTGCTTATGGGGGTGCCTCTCTTCCACTGAACATCTTCCTAGACAAGATGATTTCATGGAAAAAGGTGCGGCTAGAACATCAGAAAGTTTCGTTATACTTCTTATTCTTTTATTATTTCTTTGATAATCATATATACCTATTAAAGATGTGACAGTAATGATATATCCTCCTATTTTTTTCCCCAAAGCTGCCAGGGGAAGAGTAAAGAACATGTTAATTGCTTTTGTTAAAAGTCAGGGAAGACCAATCAAGCAGGATTGGAATAAAGTGTTACCGCAGTATTGGATCATCCCAATAATTTAATCAGAATGGTTTTATTTCCTAAATAATGATTTAGCCAAGTGAAATAGCAGGTTGGTTTGATTGCCAAGATATTTTGTGCAAATTACTCAAACTAGGTCAGTGCCACTGAGAAGGAGGACAGCTGTTAAGTAGGCCAGCCGGGATCAAGTTCATCAGTTTGACATTTATGCTGGGCTCTGTCCGCTGTGGAATTACAGAATTGTCAAACCTGGGCCCTGGAAAGGATCAGTCAGCAGAAATGCAGCCTCCAAACACCGGGAGTGCCTGTCTCATCTTGCCTTTTTCATGAGATGAAGGCCTACTCCGCACAACCCGCTCAAACACAACCAGGATCACACCGGGATCTCACTCATCTCTGTGATTCCATATTCCAAAGAAAGCAGCAGTTCCATGGCAGGCTTTGTGGAGAAACAGAGTGGTTGCTTGGACTAAAATTTGAATTAAAGCAAAAACCAAACAACCACTTTCCTTTACTTACAATCATAATGGGCGTGGACCCTGCAGGCATCTGCAACAAAGTAGAGAATAATGACAGTCACCATTTATTCAGGGCTCACCAGGAGCCATGCACTGTTCCTAAGGGCTCTCCTCAAAGCTTCACAGCTGCACTTTGAGTTAGTACCATTACACAGATGAGACAACCGAGGCATACAAGGTTACGTCACTCACCCAAGTCAGACAGCCAGGTAGATGTGGCATCTAAACCCAGCTACCTGTCTCCAGAACCCAAGTTTTTAATGCTACATTGTGCTGCTCCTCAAGAGGTGCTTCCTGGGGCTCATACATATTTATATCATGGCTGCACCCTAGCTGTCTGTAAGTGTGTCCATTTAGACTACTGGTTCTCAACCTTGACTGCCCACTAGAATCACCTGAGGAGCTTTTTAAAAAATACATATAACTGGTTAACACCTCACAGACCAGTGCCTCAGAATCTCTGGGGTTGGTACCCCAGTGGTGTGCTGGAACCAGCTCATAGCAGCTTGCAAGAAGGGACTGTTAAATTTTCAGGACTTTTGTAAGCCAGTTGACATCAAGTTGGTAGCTTGGAATCAGCCACGGTAAGAGAACATAGACCATAGAAATGGGCAGACGCTACAGAGCAGGGCTTTTTGTGGTGGGAGTGGAGAGCCTTTTCCAGGTGGCTGCTAGGTAAGGCCCAGGCATCAGTATGTTTAAAGCTCCCCAGGTGACTCCAGTGTGCAGCCAGGGTTGGGAACTATGGATTTAGACATGCTTCTGCCTTCATGCTAAAAGGAGACCACATGGTAAGTAAGGAAAGATGATCAGGTCCAAGTCGTTGTTATAGTTATTTATCTCTTTCCTTAATAATCTTCCAAGCATTGTTATTTTCTCAGCTTGGGAAATAAATCTTAATCCTAGGTTGCAGGCTTGTTCTCTTTGAAGTAGTCCAAATTAAAATGAGAATCTGACCATGTGTCTTTGTAGCAAAATTTTTGTGTGTTAACAGTATCTGTTATAAGAGAGGAACCTCTAAATTATATAGATAGCAGGGCATATTGAACATCCTTATCTACATCCACCTACATGTTAGTTCTACACGGCCAGGCTGGCCTACATGTTATCCTCTTCCTGGGTGAGTCTCAGGCTGGTTTAATGAAATTTTCTCCCAGCATCAAATCCCATTTCTCATTTACGCCTCTTTAATGCATCTGCCTGCATGGATGAGGAGTGGGGTGGGAGGACTGCAGAACAAGGAGAGATGTCCCTATTGGACAGGGTGATATTGACCCAGCCTTGCAGTAGTTTCTACCCCATTTTCCAGACTTTTATTTGACCATATACAGCCCAAAGATGTGCTGCTCCTTGTTCTTCAGACATACCAGAGTTGAGCACTCTAGGGCACAACTGCAAGTTATACCAGAGTAGCATTTGGGGGTTTGGCTGGTAATTGCAATAGTTTCCTGCAAAAATGGCTCCCAGGTGGTTTTATTTTCCTTGAAATTTAGAGACCACTTTGACCATCCACCTTAGCTAATCTTGCCTTGTCACTTGTACCTTACAACATTAATTGCATCAAATGCCAATGGAAACATGATTATAGCACTGAATTTTGCTTCCCAGTGTAATGTTTTTTCCTCGCTTTGAGACATCTTATCTAACTTATATATTTTTTTAACATGCTCTGAATTGAACCTTAACTTCCAAGGACTATACTTGAATTGTTGAAATACAAAGCGAGTGAAATGGCTGCTTTCAGCATTAGTATGCAGGTATTGAGAAAAGATCCAGCCATATGGAAAAATGATCTAAAAGTGACTTATGTAAAAGGAACAGGTCTTTCATTTTCCTTCACCGCTAAGTTGAATGAACCTCTATCTAAATGAAACTCGGGCTGCCATAAAGACTCCTCTCCTAGATAATGAATCCACAGTTTGACCCTAATGGTCAAAAGAGTCTTACAGATGAGTGTGCTTTGTGGGGAGAAGAAGAGGATGTTAATGGGGTTAATATATTAGCACCATCCTTGGTACATCTGTTTTCTTAGGGGATCAAACTGTGGCACCATTTGTTTGAAGAACTGGGAGCTTCACCCTCTCTCCCTTACCTTGGCCAACATGGCAGAACACTCTCTGGCCAAGATCTGTGCATGGCGCCCTGCCTCTGCTTCCCATGGTGCATTTCACCACATGCATCATGGCATGGCACCCAGCACTGTGCGGTGACCCCACACGCCGAACCTCCTTGAGCACCCTCTCCAGTGGGGTTGCCTGCCTGACTGCAGGCCTGGTTTCCTCTCCTGGCTTTCTTCCTGTGTTACCAAAAGCTCTTAGCAGCTCTTTTGTGCTCCTTTAAAATCACAAAGACAAGAATCCAATTGTATAACAGCAGCAGCAACTTGTTCTTTCTGATATATTGAAGGAAGAAACCTTCCCAGCAGAGCTGAGCATTGCCAGGAACGTTGGGTTAAAGAATTAGTAAAATTTACAGATTCACATGTGTGTAACTTAGCTCTTCACATCCTTCGTGCATGAGTAACCACTGCATTCATTCAAATGGCAGAATTCATTCCCCGTGCTCCATGTAAGAGAGATTACCAAAAACACAGGAGCAAAGCAGAGAGCCTTGAATCTTTCTCCTGGTTTAAAGTTAATAGATTATCTGCCTGAAAAATTTGCATTCTCCAGGAAGTTGTTAAACAGGTCAGTTTTATTTTCTGAGGTACAAGTCTCATATTCTTTCATTTTTCCTAGCACCAAGAAAATAATCCCTGAAGAAATCTCTTACTACATAAAATAGAGCAAAATGTTGGTTTAAGATGGAGGATAAACTGAAGGAAAAACAAATATATTTGATATCGCATTTGAGCTATCTGTGATAACCTTATCAGATAATTTAATAATAGAACAAAACATTCTTTCAAAAGTGCAGAAGAACTAGAATATTTAAGAAGTCCTGTATAGGCCAACAACTATTTGAATTTACAAACTTGAATGATGTCTTTGGTACAAGGTGGTTAAGAGAGATGGGTAAACTATAGATTAACCCAAAAAAGTTTTGCGAAGAGTAAGTTCTTGCCTTAAAAGCAACTAAGTAATGTGTATTAGTATAGCACATTATACTTCAGTAATGGAAATGTTGGAAAATATGGAACATTCTGCATAACACAGTGGGTTGTTTACCACAAGCCTAAGATGTTTGTGAAATTTTGAAATTCCTAGGTCTCAGAAGTGTCTTGCTTCACCTCGACTGTGATGAAGCAGCTTATGAAGTGTCCCACAATCTTAGTCTTTGTTCCTGGTGCATTGCTAGGTGGTAGCTACCTAATTCCAACCGCTGACGACGGGGTTTGTGATGTAGAAATTCGAGGGCACTGTGCCACCTGCAAGTGGCAGGCACTACACCCATGCCGAGGGTGGGGTACTCTCTTCCCCAAAGCCTCATTAAAGGGGTGTGAGAACATCAGAAGCATTTTAAGTCCATGAAACCCAAAGTTCCCAGTCCTTGGAAAATCAGGGTGACATGTTTCTTAAATTCAACTGCACAGAGAGTAACACAAAATTACATAGAAGTTACATGTGCTTCATTTGTTAATCCCAATTTCTAGGTGCCATGGACTATAAAAGCTTTTTTGTGTCTTTTTTTTTAGAAGTCTCAGCACAAACGGAAATCTGTGACATTCAGCAAGACTGGAAGCCTTCATTCCTCAGTAATGAAGAATTCACCCAGCTGATGTTGGAGGTGAAATATACTCTCAAATAAGCTTAATGAGTTGCCAATTAAAATGTAGCTGCTTGTTCCAGATAAATCCCTGTGCCCAAAGGAAACAACTGTTCTTGACCCTGGAAAGACTTGGTCCTCAAACAGATGCCTTCCTGCAGCGCTGCCTGCTGTCACTTAAGTTGTGGCTACTGAGTCGGTCGACGTACACAAGAATCCCAGAATTGAATGTGGCTGTGAGATGTCACCATAGTGACTGCAGGCAGCCCAACCCCCTCAGGGTCCCACAACCAGAGGACACCTAGCCGCAGAGCTGGAAGGAGGGTGCAGGTTGGAGGTAGCTAGAGAGAGGGGAAAGAGAGAAGGGAAATTACGTCAGCCTGCACTGGGATTTGACGCAGAGAGGCTCCTCTTTAGAATGCAATGATTATATTTTTTTCCCTTAGTAGAAACACATTTTGAAAATAAGAGCCTTCTTTTACAGTTATGTTTTTACCTTCAGCTCATATTACATCAACACGGCATGTGGCTGTCAACCCTACTAGTGGCCCTGTGCCCCCCTGGCCAGCCCATGTCCTTTCTGTGCCGAGATACTCAGGTTTCTCCCTCTGGGTTAGGTGCCCACATTTGTCTGCAGGGCTATATTTGTGAAAACCTGGCTGATCTGAACGAGTGGCCTTCCTCAATATCGTGTATCTATCTATGGGTGAAATTTCTCCATACAGATGAGGATAAGTCTCTACAGAACATCTGGAGAGGTGCTCTGACTTCTAACCTGGGGATAAGGCTGGAAGTGTATGCATATGGCAGTGGGGACAGAGGAACTGGGCCCTTGACCAGAAAGAGGAGAACTGGGCCAGCCCCGTTCAACAAAGGGAAGCTAGATGCTGGCCGTGGACCAGTGGTTCCTGGCAGGGAGTTCAGAGAGTGGCTTCTTGGGCTAAATCTTTCTCTATCTCATCTTATGTGCCTATATAAGAGTGATGTAAACTTCAATTTACATAGATTAACTATGCGGAAAACAGAAAGTACTGGAGTAAGAAAATGCCAGAATGAAGACGTCCAAATATTATGAAATATAAACGCATTAATGAACATTTGCATAAGATGAAAGATACTTAAATCTACATGTGAACTAAATTTAAAGAAAATACAGAACTTTCTGCAGAAGCAATGCATTTTTAAGTATGTTAAATTTAAAGCAGCTAGTGAAATATAATGTTGAATTAATGCATCATTATGCTACTTTACATAAATCAATTTATCTTTTAATTCTTATGGAAAAGTAGTTAAAACACATAACCCTATAGCATCAGCCTTTTTTTAAGAGCCTGTAGCGCAATGCTTTTTTTTTTCCCTAGTGAGCTTCAAAGTATCAAAAGTACTGGAGGAAATAAGGCTTTTATAAAGTTAAAAATGGGTGCATTTAGGGGCTAGAAAGCAGGACTAAGATTCAGGAGACTGGAATTTCTAGCCTTTTAGATTTGCACGGATGGTCTTTATTCCCTTTCCTCTGCTCCAGCGTAGACTCTGTGAAGCAGATGAAAAGGAAGTCCTGCTAGATGAATGGATTGGATCTGAAATCGGGCCTCACAAGCAGCAGCCTTCTGAGTGTGTTGCAGCTCTGAGTAGTCTGGGAAACCCACCAGCTAGTACTTCTGGTTTATCTCTGACTATGTTAGGCTCCTCTCCCAGCCTGTTGCTCGCCAGCAGACACACACTGGTGTGGAGCAGCTGGAGCTCCCCAGGGTTCCCCTCTCTGATGGCCTGGAGATGTCATCGTTGCCCATGGTGCAGCTTCTCCATGGTGTGGTTCCCCATCCAGCTGCATATCCCTGCCCTGTTTTCAGAGCCGTCTCAGAGAACACAAGGAATCCAGGAACCATGTCTTAGTGGCCAGGATGTTCCTTCTTTTAAATAATGACAGAGCCCAGGAGAGAACCCACCACGCCCCCCCAGGGAACTGCCAGTGCCCTCTGCGTGGGATTCCTCCATCTCCCCACTCTTCTCTCACAAAGGCCAAAACCAGACTGCAGGAGGACTCACATAGCTGTGATGTTTCAAAAAGCAAAAGTGACCTGATTGCAGGCCTGACTGTGGCTATAAGCATTTCAACAAGTGGACTCAAAAGGAGAGAAAGCTCGTGTTGACTGGGGGTTAGGAAGTTTGTGGAATTTCTGAATTTTATCCAGAAAAGCTACACCAATCTTTTAGCCCAGAGGTTGTCCCAGAGAACACAAGAAATGTTCCATCAGATTCAGGAACTGGCAGATAAAAAGAGGAGGTTTCATCTCCCTCTGCTGTGTGGTGGGTATAAAATTCTGGACCATTATGATACCTTTGGAAACATCCCTGTCAAAATTACTTTTCTGTGGATAGAGGCACATCACTTTGCAGTCCCTTGCCATAGGATCACTCCCCAGTGCTGCTGGTGGGACTTCCAAAACCATAGCGAGCTTCCTTAAAGCAGTGACTCACTGCAGTTCTTGTACGTTTGATGGAAATGCCAATGAGCTGATGAAAGTTATCTTCCGTCTATAAATACTTCAGCTCTTTAACACCCACTCGCTTCACTTTACAAATTCAAGAGGGGCATGGCTCACCATGCAGGAAGGCTATTTGTACCACTTCTGTTTTTCCCAGCCTTCCAGTCTGCTTTTTCCAGAAAGGTCCAGGTGACGTCATCAACGGCACCCTCACCCCTGAAAAAAATTCACCTCCAGGAGGGCTGCAAAGATGATTTTAAAAAACGATTTAGGAAAATGTTTGGATGGGAAAGAAGTAAAAGTTACTGGGATGTACTCCTTTGTTCACTATAACTCATTTTAATCTAACCCAGAATTTCTCAACCTTGCACTGTTGACATTTGGGACCTGGTCACTCTTTGTGGTGGGGGCTGTCCTGTGCATTATGGGATGTTTCACAGCATCCCTGGCCTCCACCCTCTAGATGCCAGCACCACCCACTCCAGTAGTGACAACAAAAATGTTTCCAGACATTGCCAAAATTGTCCCCAATTGAGAACCACTTATGTAATCCAAAAGGATGAGGTTCTATTTAAGAAATGTACTGTAATAGAATTTTCAGCCTGAAATCCTGCCATACATAAGTGTAAAATAATAAATGAGCCTACTGTTAATTTTCCTGGTGAAAAGAACTCTTTCGCAATTTGGCATATTATAAAGGTGCCCTTCACGCACAGTTAGTGGCCTTTTTCTGGTTCCTGCTGCCATGCATGTGGCCACACCCTCCTAACTTGAAGGATAAATGCCCTTTTGGAGGGGCACATTCCCAGTAACACCCTGGCAAGAGCTGCTTAAGTACATATAAAAGGTTTCCAGAACCTTCTAAGCACATATTTCCCCTTTTTTTCCCCCCAAAGCAGAAAAATTCCCAGCTTTGGGGAAGATAGTATTTTAAAGATATAGTCAGTAAAACAACAGTGACAAGTTTGCAGTGAAAGTCCAGCAGAGCTTATTATCCAGTGACTTGTTTTCTGCTGAGGCAGGCTGCATTTTTACTCTTTTTCATCTCATTGGTGCACTCCAGATAGCCAGTTGCCAGGATGACCCCATTCTCTGCTGCATTATGTAGTCTGAATTTTAGAAATCAATTTCAGATGCATCTTATGAAAGCATCACAAGCATCCACACAAAAATAAACCTCAGTAAGGAATCTAAAAACAGCCAAAGTATTCGCTTCATATGAAAACAATGCCCACCTAAAGCTTGTTATATCTCCAGCACCCAGGACAGTGTGCCTAGTATATAGTAGGCACTCAATAGATACCTTCAAATGAATGAATTTTTCAGACATTCTGAAATGCTTATGGATCCAATAGAGTTACACAATCCCCCACACCCACTCAGCCCTGTGGAATAATGTGAATGTTCTTTAAAAACAGTTCCTTCAATCAGTATTTCTCCTGTGGCAATGAATGTAGGCAGAGGTCTACCTTGGCCAGCAAGTACACTTTCTGTTTTTAATGCCTCTGTTAGCTCTGCTATCTTTTGTTAACTGTTTACCGAGGATTCAAAGTGGTATCAAGAGTAGGGGCAATGGGGACCACACAATATTGCTAATGGTTTTCAATGGTTATAGCGGTCTTTCTAATTCAGCACAATAGTGTGCTTATCATTAAACCTCCTTAGGGAATTTCCACGGCTAAATTTTATTTTATGTTACCAATAGGTCAATTTTCACTGCGCCTGTGGTGCTTTTGCAAACACTTTTCCTGGGCTAAACAAATTCTCTGTAAGAAACCATCTTCTGTGTAGGGCAGAAAAGCGCTGGGAGGTTATCCTTGGAAATATTCCGAGGATTACAAAGCAAAGCCAGTGTCATAAAATATCATCCTTTATTTCGGTAACACGCTCCTCCGTGAAAGCATTGCTAAGGAGCTTTCAAATGTTGCGTTTTCCACAGGCATTAGATGGCTTCATTATCGCAGTGACAACAGACGGCAGCATCATCTATGTTTCTGACAGTATCACGCCTCTCCTTGGGCATTTACCGGTGAGTGTCTGCTCTGATGGCCATGCCGGTACATGTTATCATCTTTTTGTTGAGAACCATTTAGATCTCAGATCAGAGGTGCAGGCGTTCAGGGCTGTGTGTGAGAAGGGGATCCGTGGAGAGGAGAGGGAGGACAGGACCAGGCCGAGGTCGGGGCCTCAGGGCAGGTGAAGGGCAGGCACAGGCATGTGTCATGCTGGAATAGGCGAGGCACTGTGATCTCAGCAAGGCCAGGCCTGGACTAGGGGACATGGGTACAGGTTCTTATCCCCCGTCAGAAATGGGGACAGACAAGAGTCACAGCACAGTTGGCAAGGCTCAGAGGTTTCACAGAGGCTGATAAATGTTCTGGGTCAACTGAGAGCTGATCAAGTAATGGGCAGCAGATGACTCTGGTTGGGATGTGTTTTGGGACCCACTGGGGACGTGCCTGAGATTGCAAGTAGGTTGTGGCAGTGATGGTAAGAGGGGTTGAAATGCTCTGGGAAGACATGGTCAGGCTGATGTCTTGGAAGGCCGCGGGGAGTGAGGCAGGCCTGGGCAGGCTGGGAGGACAGGGTCAGCTCTGCTGTCCAGGAGTGTGCAGCAGAGGCTTGGGGGCGGGGTGGCTGCAGCATGCTCACAAGGCCTGACACAGGTCCCTCCCCACTCACTCCCTCCTTTTCCCTCTTCCATCATTCTCCCACCTTCTCTCTGCATAAGCCTTGCTAGCTCTCTGATAACCCCGGATCAGGGCGAAGTGACTCATAGACCTGCACCTGGCCGGTGGAGGACCCACCTTTGAGGCTCCCTCATGGGCCAGGCTTCCCTTTCCTGCCCCACCACTGTGCATTCCTACAGAACGTGACCTTGGATGACAGCTGCATCCAAGCAGCACATGTGACAGATAATGACAAAGTGTCCTCTCTTCTCCAACCTCTCAACAAGACCAGTCAAACCCTCTGCCACTACTCGCCACCCCTGCCCATCGGTGGATGGGCAGCCAGTTTATGTGACAAGGAGGGTAACAGCTTTCCCTGGGTTCATACATGGCACATCTTGGACCAGGATGTCGCTGGAGGACCGTGGTTCACTCTTCTTAGCTGCACCTGCCCAGGGAGCAGGGTGGCCTCGCTCCAAGGGCAGCTTCCATCTGCCTTGGGGTGATGCATGCAGCTCTGCTGATGGCCCGGGGCTGCACATCACCCTGAGTCACACTTTTCCTCGGAAGCCACTCTCTCATCCCATCATTTCTGCAAATAACGCTCGCAGCAGCCACCCACATTTTCCTTTGTGTTCACTGTGTCGTAGCCCAGAAAAGCATTTGTGGCTTTGCTAGGCAGGTGCCTTACCATTACACCATAATCTAGCCCTATCTGCCTCACCTTTGTGTCCCAGCCCCTTTCCTGAAACCAGGGTGTGCCAGGTTTGGGGAGTCCCTCTCCTCTTGATTGCCATGGGCAGAGGCTCATTCTTGCCTCGCCCGGAAGAGGCTGAGGGTGTGACTGTGCCTTGATGTTAGTCTCAGGCCAGGAGGGTGGTGAGGAGGCTGATGCGGTGAATACGGAAGTGACCCCCTCATCAGCCCGGTGTCTCTGGGCTGATCTGAGGGTGGCTGAGGACAGAGAGGAGAGGGGGTACTTCTCTGGAGGGAGCTTGTGTTTTGTATTGAATGCAAAGGGCTCGGCAGCGATTGGCACTGACCAGAAGAGACCACACGTGGCCTGCTTGATGACCTGGGAGCCGGAGCTGTTTGGGTAAACAGGATTTGCGCTGTGCTTTGTGCTCTTGTAATTATCTGATGACCCAGTTGCTGTACGTGGCAGACGGGACTTAGAAAGTAAGAGGGGAATTCTTCTGACTTGAAATTATGGAGCAATTTCAGACCACGTTTATAAATTATTTTCTAACTCTGAAAGGGCCAGAAATGACCCCGATTCTAATTTATCAACACTAGACCCGTTCGAATGCTTATTAAGTATCTATATATAGACCCACGCCCAGGATGGGCAGTCCCCAAATTTAACTGAAATATACTTTTAAGCTTTCATTACCCAGTTTTTAGCAAGATGGTCCTTTGCAAGTGGGTGGGCAAGAATGGCTGAGGATGGAAACTTCCTGGTGCAGCCAGCAGACAGCGGGGTGAGCAGGGCAGACAGTCTGGGAGGCGCACCCTTCTGTTCCTTCCACTTTACCGCAAGAAAGCCCAGGGCCCAGCCAGTGGGAGACAGAGCAGGGCTTAAGTGGCTGTGGAACCCAGCCTGGCCACCACACCGCTCTGCTGCCTTTCTGGTGCCAAGGATTTGGGTCATAATTTAGGAATTCTGCTTTTGCTCCAGTTCACTTGGATTCGTACTTACTCCTCGGGGGAGCCCAGGTTTTGTCCACAGATGATGCAGCATTTCAAAAGGCCCCTGTGAGGCTGTCTTTCCATCAGGGTTTGCAATTTTGCTGAGAGATTTCCCCCATTAAAGTATGAGCCACTGACACTTACCGAGCACTTACTATGTCCTAGGCACCATTAAGAGTCACTTACGTGCGAAGGCTGTATCACGTTTGCTCTCCTTTCCTTATCAAGGCTACGAAGTACCTTGAACTAGGTACCCCGGTTCACAGGTGACAAAACTGAGCACAGAGGGGGTTCCACAGCCAGCCAGTGCAGAGCTGGGATTGGCACTCAGACACTTTGGTTCCAGAGCTTGGTGCTTTATCTCTACTCAGGATTCTGTACAGGACAAAGTGCGGCTGAATGCTGTCAGGGTGTGGTGGTCAGGAAGGGAGAGAATGAGGAACCGAAAGGCAGTGCCCAGTCTTCGTGGAAGAGGTGGCCATTGAGGGGAGGCATGGCCAGCCAGGACCCAGGGGACAAGAGGCCATGGGCCCCAGCAGGGGCACCCCTGCCGATGTCACACCTAGCACAGGCTGGCATGCCAGGGGTCCGGTCCCTCGGTCCCTCGTGTGGCTGGGGCTTGGAGGCCCATGGGTGATGGGAGGATGAGAGCAGCCAGAATCCCTTCCCACTCCTCAGACTGTTGGGCTTAGAGTCTCTCTCTGTTTCCTTCACACTACCAGCATCTCAGACGTGACAGAAGCTCGCGTGATAGATTTTTGTACAGCAATTTCCTGATGAAACATCCTAGAACTTTCTTTACCAGTTTGGCAGAGAAAAGAGAGAAGAAAATAGCTCAAAACAGAAAGCGATTTTAAGATAAAGTCAAGACTTTTCAGTTAGTTGGTGACACCAGCACATTTTGACCTTCCTCGGCGTCTAGAATGAACACAGGCAGTCAAAGAAGAAACGTGAGCAGGTGAGAAAGCCAAGGGCCAGCGGGAGCTTCTGGAATAAAACCCCTTCAGGAGAGAGCCAAGGAGCGTGAGTCTCGCCGTGGACAGAATTGGGCAGGAGTATATGGCTGAGCAGAACCGAATGAGAGACCAAAGTAGGCATAATCTGTGTTTCCTGTTTGGACTTTTGTTTGGTTTTCTTAAGGTTACCTTCCTGGATTAATTTTCTGATTTGTTGATAGATGCGATATTTTCCCAGTGAGCTGCACCCTGATAAGCCCTTAAGGCAGACATCATATCCCAGCCCTGAGCATGACACCATGTGCCTAAATGTTCACTGAACGAGGAACTGAATTCATAAACAGGGCTGCTATATTGAGAACTTCTGCAAACAGCTTGGCAGGGTGGGGAGTGTCTCAGAAGGAGAAATATGGGCATGGATAGATAACCCAGCTTCCCCAAAAGAAAATGATCTAAGGCACAAGTATTCACAAAATTGGAGAAGTCTACAGGCAAAAAAAAAAAAAAAAAATCCATTTTAGGCTATAGTTCTCCAGGTAAAAGCTCCAGTGAGAAGAAAGTATAAAATCAGGGTGGGATATAGGGTCAAGCTCCCGAGGCAGGGGGCACAGCAGAGAGAACAGGTCACAGAAAAGACAAGACTGAGCCCCTGTTTTATGCCACCATGAAACGTGGCAGCAAGGCCAAGGCCCTGAGACATACTTTTCCGGAAACATCCACCCTGCCCTCACCTGCTGGCAGAGCCCACTTGATCCAGGCCATTTTGTCAGTGGGGGCTCTGGGTCAGGGCAGGGCCCCGGCAGGTGTGGCTGCAGCTGGGAGTTTTTATATACAGATGTGCATATAAAACATACATCTAGTATTTAAATTAACAATGGAGCGTGAACACACATGTAGCCGTCACTGAGGATAAGAAACAGCCCGTAGCTGGGACCACAGGAGCTCTCGTCTGCTCCTTTCTCTTCATGCCCACACCGTCCGCCTAGAGACAGCCGTTTTCCTGACCTTTAAGATCATAGTTTGCTTGTTTTTCTTTGGGAGTTTTACCAACTTTGAATTCACTACAAAACTACAGTTTCGTGTCGCCTTTTGTTTAACTTTGTGGAAACGGCATCATAGAAAATGGACTCTTGTGACTTCTCCTTTGGTTCAGCATTGTTTGTGAGAGCATCCCCCTCACGCTGTCAGGTGTCAAGTGTCGCTGCCATGGGCTCATTCTCACTGCCGGGTGGCATTCCGCTGTGGGAATGTGCTGTAATTCCCACATCCATCCCAGTTGGGAACTCTTGGAAAGTGCTTCTGTGAATTCCTGACGAATGGAGCACTGAGCAGGTGTAGAACTGCTGGGTCATGGGGAGGGTACGCCTTCACCTTGACTGGATGCCACCAGCCTGCTCCCACCATTTACCCTCCACCGGCTGAGTGCTGGTACCATTTACCCTCCACCGGCTGAGTAGAGAGTTCCAGGGGCTGTGTCGTCAGAACTTGGTATTGTCAGACTCCTGGTTTCTGTCAGTGCGGCGTATGAGGGTGTCTCATGGAGTTTTAATTTGCTTTTCTCCCAGTGACTCATGCTATCGAGTGTCTGTTCATATGTTTGTCAACCATTTGGATCTCCTCTTTTGTCAAACGTGCCAGTTTAGGTATGTTGACACCCTCCTATGGGATTGTCTGGGACTTTTTTCTTGTGACGATTAGTAGGCGTTCTTTCCGTGAGCCGGACTCTAGTCGTCTGTCAGGTATGGTTTTAATCGCCTCTTATTCACCCCACCCTAGGGTAGTGGGGGTGTCCAACACTCAGCACCCAGCACTGGACAGGTGAGATCAACAACGGTTTGTTAGTCACATACACTCACAGCCCAGCGGGGAGGATGCCGCACACCACACAGGGCCACACAGGGGCTGCCTTGGGAACGGAGTAAGCCACGGGGGCTGTGGGGGGCCGGCTCAGTAGTATCAGAGGGTGGGGAGCAGGTGATGGGCTTGTTGGAATAATTCCACAGGCAGGAACTCGCTACTGGGGGGTAAGTGGGAACTGTGGCTGGTCCCCCTGATAAAGAGGGTTGTTTGGCTGGGGGACTTATCCACGGGGCTGTCTGGGGAGGAAACTTGCAGCCAGGCCTTTCGGGGCCCTCCTGATTTTACCAGATGCCACCCAGGCAGGGCATAACTTAGAACCCTATTGTTAGGCCTTTCACCACAGGTAAGTGTGTTGCAAATATCTCCTCTCACTTTGTGGCTTGCTTTTCCCCTCCCTTTAGGGCATGTTGATGAACAGAGAGATTGTTTCTTTATAGCTGGCACTTTTTATATCTTAATTAATTCTTCACTATTCCAAAGTCAAAGCTGTTCTCTATACCACCTTCTGAAAGCTTTGCTGTGCGGCTGTCACTTTAATTTGAATCTAAGCAGAATCTGCCTGGTCCTTTAGGGAGACCAAGGCTCTGACAACCTTCCTGAGCCCATTCTTTTCTCTCTTTAAGGTAAGGCTTCTCCAGGGCTTCTCTCCACTGTCCCTTCTAGCCAGGGCCACACTGATCTTCAGCCAGAGTGCTGGGACATCCTGGGCCTGAGTGTCCACCCAGCCCAGCCAGCGGGGCATGTGCCTTTAGTCCAGGCTCACTTAGCTTCGCTGGGTGCGATTGAACCGGTGCCGCTGGTTCCGGGGAGGGAGGAAAATGCCTTCCCATGCCCCTTGGCAGTTTCAGATGATCCCTGCTGTCTACGCTCCTCAGGGGAAACGTGGGGAGGTGCAATTTGGAATCGAGGACAGGCATTTGCAGTGACGCTCAGAACAGGGCCAGCGCCCTGAGAAAGCAGCAGAGAGACCCCATCAGTAAGTTGGAGAGAGAGAACCTCCCACCTCTGACAGGTGAGGGATGTTCCTGGTGAGGTGACTCAGCTGTGAAGATGGCGGCAGATGGCAGAGTCCCTCCCTTGTCTCCGTAATTGCTATTATTTTAATAAACAGAGCTCAGCTCATTCAAGGGACAGCTCAACTGCAGATGTACTCTTCTCTCCCACAAGCATAAGGGTTTAAATTTTCAAATTATAGTTTGTGTCGGTTTTCAACACATGGAAACGGTGTGACAGTAATGTGCTAGCGCATACCTATGAGAGCCCGGGGCAGTCTTGAGCCCCCTCCGTGCACTAATCCTCACAGCCTCCCATATATTGCACCTATGTCTCCCCATCTGTGGCCAGCGCCCATCTTTACTCTCTGCAGGGCCTGCAGCTTGAGGCGCCTCCACAGTCCCAAGGCTGTCCCACGCCAGTGACCCGGCCAGGCGCCGGCCCAGCCATGGCCTCTGCCACGCCCACGGTGGGGAAGGTGGCTTCACACAGAGCCCTGCAAGAAAACACACAGTGTGACTTAAGTTATCATTTTCAAGGATCTGAAATATCTTTAAGAAGAAAGAGTACTGTCATCTGTGAACATTAGTCATCTTCTTAAAAAACTAGAGGGAATGGGCTTAAAATAAAATCAAGAACATCAGAAGACACTTGGAGAAAGCCGGCATGAGAAACGCTCACATAGATAGGCTGGTGAGGGTGTTGGATGAGTTTTCGTCCAGAAAGATAAAGACTGGTGCATCCAAGCCAGGGCCCGGGAGCCCTGCTGAGCCCTTCCTCTCTCTCCTCCTGCCCTGTGTTCGGCCACCAAGCTGTGTCCGGCACCCTCTCCCCTCCCCCAGCACGCCGACTGCAGGAGGGGAGGGCGCTGTGGGCTCTGCCGTGCTGCTCCTCCCGCCCCACGTGTCATAGCCCCCAGCACATAGTGGCCCTCAGTGAGTGCTGGACCACATTGTTGAGGAATTGCTCTAAGCTCTGTCTACCCCTCTCCATCCCTGTCCCCTGTCTCAGGAAGGTTGTCAGGGCCTTGGTCTCCCTAAAGGACCAGAGACTCTCCCCAGCTCTAGCATGGCTTCTGTGCTCCCTGTTTCAAACCATAGCAGGAGCTCTTTAAAATACAGGCACAGCCCTGCCCCTCCCGTTCTCAAGGACCCTGGGTGCTCTTCCGGGCACACAGGATGCAGTGCTAACTCCTTTGGGGTCTTTGTGATCTGGACCTGACGTCCCTTTGCAGCCTTCTCTCCCAGGACCTCTCACCCTCCCGGTCCCTGCCTGCAGTGCTGTCACGGCCCCACCTGCTCGCCTTCATCCCTTGTGTATGCTATGTCTTGCCTAGAGCGCCGCCCACCCTGGCTGCCCGGCACACACCACCTTGTCCCCAGATTCCCGCTCAGGGTTTCCTCCCTCTGGGAATCATTCCCTGGGAGACTCCCCCTACTGCAGCGTTTTGGAGTCAGCACCTCAGTGTTCCCTGGGCACCTGTGTTAGCTTCTCTCATAGTGCTGGCCGCGCCGTTCTGGATGTCAAGGGTACGGCCCTGAACAAGACAGTCCCCCTGGAGCGGTCCCCCTGCTCTCCTGCAGCCCCTGTTGCAGTAGGGGAGGCAGAGTGCACGAGTTAGCACATAAGTGAGCAAGGAAACTACATGGCTGCAGTGTCATTGTCATTGTCTTTGTAGTCATTCTGTAAATGGCCGTCCAATTCCTCATCACACCTAGCATTGATTGACTGTCTGCCACGTGCTATGTCATCAGCACTGTGGGTAAATGAGCTCCTTTAACCCTCACAACTTCCTTACTGGGCAGCGGAGGAAATTGCAGCTTGGCGGGAGCAGAGCCTGCTGTCTACCTGGGCCCTGGGGCTCACCTTCGGGCCCTTGAGGCCACATGCTGATGGCCCAGCAGGGGGACCGTTAAATCAGCACTGGGGGAGGGGTGTTGCTTGGTGCTTTCTCAGAGGAAGTGACTGCAAAGCAGGGACCTGAAGGATGCACAGGGGTTAGTTGAACACGAGAAGAGGGTGCAGAATGTTCCAGCCTGACAGAACCGCCCAGGTGAAGGCCCACAGGGAGGAGCAAACCTGGCAAACTGGAGGAAAGAACGTTCGGAAGGGTTACAGAAGTGCTGGGAGCAGAGGAAAGGTAGGGGGGAGGTAGGGGCCAGGTGTGCAGAGGCTTTAAAGTGTGTTGAGAAGTTTAGGCATTGTCCTCGGAGCAGCCAGAAGCCAAGGGACAGGTGCAAGCAAGGTGTGACTTGATCCGATATGAGGCTCCGGCTAGCTGCTCATGGAGAACAAATGGCACAGGGACCAGAGCTGATGGTGGCAGCCAGTTTGGCCAAACCATTCCCCAGCCCGGAGGGAGGCCAGTGGCCTAGACTAGGGTAGAAGCCGGAGAAAAGGAAGTGAATGGAGTGGAGAGAATCTGAGAGGGGAGAGACAGGCAGCACTTGGACATTATTTGGGTGTGGAGGGAGGTGAGAGGCCAAGATGCCACCTGTGTCTGTTGTAGGCAGGTGACCCGTTGGCGATACCGTCTGTGGAGGTGAGAACACAAGGGCCGGAGGTGGCATGGGCGGGATAGAATGCTGACCTTGGGGATGTGTGGGCATCTGAGTGGCATCCGAGTGGCAATTGCAAGATTGAGTCTGGAGAGAGAGTTGGCTGGAAATGCGAACTGAAGAGTGTGTGTACAGATCATGTTCAAAGCTATAGGGGTGGGTGAGTTTGTTGAGGGAAACTGAGGAAGAGAAAGGCCTGTCTCCTCTCCCCACTGTGAGCTCCTGCCTGCACTGTCCAGGAGGGTAGCCACTAGCCACAGGTGGCTATTTAAATTTCAATTAAAATTAAATTAAAAATTCAGTTCCTCATCCCCGTTAGCCACATTTCAAGTGCTCAGTTGCCATGTGGCCAGTGGCCGCTGTGATGGACTGGGCAATGCTCTGTCTCCACTCTACCTTAAGTTTATTTTGTATCCACAGTACCCAGGTACTCAGAAAAAAAAGTGCAACTCCGTCCCTTAGAGGCCTTTAAGAATTAGATAGGTGGCCCTCTGCTGGCCTAATGGTCAGGAAAGGACCCGTGCACTCTTCCGGGCCAGAGTGCAGGATGTTGGCGTATTAGGCTCCTCAAGTGTTTAGTCTGACTTAACTCTTAGCCCTTTCCTGGGCCCATGCACAAGAGCACATATGCATTTGGACAAGTAAGACCTTATAGATGACAGATCAAGATTACAGAGTGACAAATTGAGAATCTTTACAGAAAATCATATCTTGAACTTCCTATTTCAGAAACCAGCTCTGAGTTATCATGAACGTTCGGTTTTGGCTTTGGCGTTTGTTTTTCCTCTTCGTTGAGGGTGTGTACCTTTGTTCTTTATTATCTTTTTCAGTCAGATGTCATGGATCAGAATTTGTTAAATTTCCTTCCAGAACAAGAACATTCAGAAGTTTATAAAATGCTTTCTTCCCACATGCTTGTGACGGATTCCCCCTCCCCTGAATACTTAAAATGTAAGTATGACTTTACTTAAAGATGAGAATTTTGCTTTTGAAAGGAGGTTAGCATGAATTAAGAAGGGAGAACTAATTTTAAGAATAATTTTCCTCATGACTCAGAACATTTCCAAGATCCTTGGAGGTATATTTTAAGTTTAAAGCTAAAACCGGAATTTGGAATCTGTAAGACATTTAGCTTTTATGTGCAAAATTTGAAAGCACAGAGCTTGAGAATAATAATTTGTTTTATGTGTATGACAAGAGATTCTTTTTACATAAGAGTCTTTTAATAATAAATAGTGCAAATATCAGTGAACGATCTGCTTATTTTGGAGGACATTATAATGCTAAATTTATATAGTATCAAAAAATTAACTGAAAACTGAATAACTAGATCAAAAATCCAAAGTCCATCCTCCTTCCCGAGGCTGCCATCTGGTTATTTATATACATTTGTACTTTTTATGGAATTTTACATTTTTTATAAAAATATTTGGCAACCTGGATAGAAGGCTGGCCTTGGTGCCCACTGAACCATGTGTCCCTTAATGAAGTGGCACATGCAGTTGTGTGAGGTAGCAAAGATGCTTGCGTTTGTTCAAGCCTTAGTCCATTTTCCATGAATAAATTGTCCTGTCGTACATCTGATTTTACTTTAAAGCAAAGCAAAAAGATTAAATTAAAGGGAGCAGCTCTATACGAGCAGCTTTATTTTAATATACCGTATGAAAACAACCGGAACTAATCAATGCCGACATCACCAACCACAGACATCTGTGAGCAAATTAAGACTAATTGGGTCCAAGTATGGAATGCAAAATATCTATGAACCATGGCAAGAAAGCCCCGTGCTGCAAAGGTTATAAACCGGGTCTGAAAGTCAGTCATAATGAGAGAACCAGCCTGGCCGTGTGTAGACGAAATCCCGTATGAGTGTTCACTGCGACGCTACTTGTTTAGTCTAGAGTCTGTGCCAGGCTCATGTTCCTTCTCTCTCCTCTTCTTCCTTTAACGGCCCAGCTGACAACGATTTAGAGTTTTATTGCCATCTTCTCAGAGGCAGCTTGAATCCAAAGGAATTTCCAACTTATGAATACATAAAATTTGTAGGAAATTTTCGCTGTTACAACAATGGTAAGTTTTAATTGTCGTATAATTGCCACAGTGTCTTTTATCATGCAAACGTGCACATTGGGGGCATAAGAATCACCGGGGGAGGAAGGAGGGAGATTGTGAACTCTTCATGTTTGCATTTGGGTTTTCCTGTTCCCAAGACACGTTTTTTTGTGCGTGTCCGTGCTCTCTCCTGTTCGAGAAGGACACATTCCCACACCTGTTTTTGCCAGCGCACACACAGCCCACCGAAATACATGTTATTCATTTATTTATCTTCAGGCTGATGAAATAATTCTGTACTGTGAGAAACAACTTCCAGTTAATAAGGAACAGGCTCAGCCTACACACTCCACCAAACAGGCCTTCACTGTTACGGGAAGATCGCTAACCTTACTTTCTGCATTTCTGTCCTCTTCTTTATGGCACTGCTGTGAGCCGGTTTTAATAGATCTGGCTCATGGCTCTTCTGCTCACTGTGCCCTAATGCACAGTAAAGGGGCCGTTTTATGAGCCAGCAGTCTGCATTGGATGAATTATCAAGCAGGATAAGCCAAGCGGTAAAGTCATATTTTCTGAAATTACCCAGATACCAGATTGCCCAAACTCTGGCTGCAGAGACATCGACTCTGAACTAGGCTTAAACACTCGTTTTTACTTTTGACCCATGCAAAATGAGGATGCAGACCTGATGCCAGAAATTCAGGGACAGAGTGCCATTACGGGCCAAGCACAGGAGGCCTGCATTTGGTTTGCTGTGCTTCTCAAAACTCAACACAAAACAAATCACTTTGAAACAGCTAACATCTCATAAAACAGCAGATGGGAAAAAATAGAAGAAAGTGTTGGCAGGGAATGGGGGAAAGGAGAGGAAAAGAGAAAAATACCAAAAGAAACAAAAACAGAAAGATGAGCTGCAGAAATGAGAGAGAGACTCAGGGAGAAAACGATGACAGCACTAACTTCTGCTGCATTAGTTACTATCGTTTAACTCTGGACCCTGGTGCATCTGTTACCCAGTCAGATTAGCCCCAGAGTTTCCTTAGAAACAGCCAAAGTCATGGCCCCAGGTTCTAATGCTTAGGCGAACCAGAATTTTCTGTTCAACCTCAGATGATCCCTTAGTTGTATGTCACTTACATAAATATACATGCTTGGTTTAAAAGGCTCCAACTAGATGCTAAACAGCGTGATCCTGCCGGAGTGATTTTCAGATCCAGTGTCCAGGGCTTGTGCCTGGATGGTGGACTCCATGGCTGACTTCTCGGCCCTTCTGGGAACCAGCCCATCCAGAGCTTAAGGTGTCTGAGTGGTCAGAAGTGGTGGAAGGTCTACATTCCCAAGTGAGCCCCTAAATCTGAGCAAAGTAAGATGAAGCCAAGGCCTAACCATGCTTCCTCCTACTCATGTGAAAGGAACTTCTCAAACCATTGACATGCTATGCATTCATTAGCCACATCCTTCCCAAACACTCCATTGATATTTTGAGCTGTCTGTGCTGCATTGGTTCCACAATGAACTCATATTCGAAAATAACACGAATTTTTGACTTATCCATGGTTTCACAAAAATTGCTCTAAAATTTTTTTTGAAAGATAATCACAAGCCAAAATATGCCTTTGGAAGAATGAGGATGTATCTTCACAATAAAAATAAACTTAGGAGTGTCAAAGTGAAATGTCAGATATATCAACTGTAAAGCACAGTACTTAAATAAATCGGACATTTCATATTTAATAACCTAATAGACTGGCCATATGATCCAGCAGTTCCACTTCTGGATATATACTCAAAAGAAGAAAAGCAGGGACTTCAAGAGATATTTTTTCACCAATGTTCATGGTAACATTATTCACAATAGCCAAAAGGTGGAAGCAACCCAAGGGCCAATCAGTGGGTGAATGGATAAAGAAACTGTGGTCTATACATGCATTAGAATATTATTCAGCCTTAAAAAGAAAGGAAGTTCTGACACATGCCACAGCATGGAAGAACTTTGAGGACATTATGCTAAGTAAAATAAGCCAGTCACAAAAGGACAAATACTGCGTGATTCCGCTTGTATGTAATACCTAGAGCAGTCAAATTCATGGAGACAGAAAGTAGAGCCGTGGTTGCCAGGGGCTGGGGACGGGGAAATAGGGGGTTGTTTAGTGAGTACAGAGTTTCAGTTTTGCAAGATGAAAAGAGTCCTGGAGATGGATGGTGGTGATGGTTGCACAATAGTGAGAATGTTCTCAACGCCACTGAACTGTACACTTAGAAAGGATTAAGATGATAAACCTTATATGTTTTACCACAATTTTCTTTAATTGCATGTGTTTGGGCCATAATGGCAACTGCTGGGATAGCATCACATCCTCAGTGTCCACGTGCACAGAGGGCAAAGGGCAAAGACACTCTAACCCCCAGAATGCCAAGGCTGTGAGAACTATGGGATGCTGCTTCCCCATGTCCCCATGACAACAGTGCACACACTTAAAGGAAGCGAGCTGTGATTGGCTGGGTGAGCAGCAATTGTGTCTTTTGTGAATTTACATTTCCACGATTCTTGTTAAGATGTTGCCGAATATCACTTCGATGCATCCTGTCATTTATCACATCTCGAAGGGTTTCTAGGAAATAGGCAGGCTTCATTCTGAATACCTGGGATTTCTTTAACTAGCAAGGCTTTCTTTTCACTTCAGGTTGAGATAGTGTTTGTTTGCCTGATAGATTGTGTGGAAGTTATGTGTGATTTTTTTTT
>VBSM01002608.1:99313374-99337127 GCA_008086735.1 Cheirogaleus medius | reverse complement strand
AAAAAAAAAAAAAAAAAAAGAAAAAGAATAATTCAAATTTGACGTCATAGACTTAATTGTCAATCAACATTGAACAATCAGATAATAAAAATAGCTCGCCTTAGGAGTGTTTTCTAAGTACCAGGCCCTGGGCTCAGTCCCTGCATTGATCGTCTCATTGAATCCTCACAACAGCCAGATGAGGAGGGGGAAACTGATACGTAAAAGGGTTGCATCTAATACGTACAAGTGGGAAGTGCGGGGTCCATGTTCATACCCAGGCCCTCCAGCCGGGAACCCTCACCCTCCACCCTGATGCCTTGCTGCCTCTCACACATCTGTGTCGAAATGAAACCTGCAGACACAGAGCACAGGCCCACTCTTGCCTCGTGGTGTTCTGTTGGTACATGATGTCGGTACCTGGGCCCATCAGATGCCCTGCACCATGTCCCAAGCTGTCTTAAGGGCACCCGAGATTTGCTTTAATCAGACACGGTAAAACACAGGCACAGCAATGACAATCGTGAAAGGAGAGGTTTGTCCTCACAGATCCCTAGGAACAGGAGACACAGCCTGCCACACAGGGCCATGCTGGGAAGCACCAGCGTCGGTCAGGAGGTAGAGGAAACAGGGGGAAACATTGGCAAGGGAGGGTGGGCAGGCTTAGGGTTGGTGAGTTTGAGTAAGTTCAGTGGACTCTGGGATGTAGGGGCTGCCCCTAGTTACCTGGTACCTGCCCTGGGTTGATTAGGACAGGGGACAGGGACCCAGAGTGTGAGGGCCTAAAGGAGGAGGTGGCTGGGGTGGGGACTCTAGATTGCTTGGTTTGCATATGAAACATACGCCAGAGGTGAGCTGTTTGCCATCTCTAGGAATTGGCTAGCCCAAAGAGGGGCAGTCCGTCCAGAGTCAGCAAGGCCTCAGATGTCAAAGCATCAAATCCAAAAACTAGAAAACGTGGCTATTACACAAAGCCACACATGCAACTTCCTTGAGTTCCCAGACATGCATGACACATGACACACATGAAAACATATGTGAAGTGTAGAGAAGAAATGACCACTAATATCAGTTGTATTTTGATAGAATACTTGTTCACACCTCGGAGAACTAAACTAAACTAAACCCCACTTAGGTCCATTACTATGAAAAGTCCTAACATTTCTGTTAGGCTGTTTAGTTGATGGAGCATTGCCTGCTACATTTTTATTTGATGCCTGTCATATTTTATAAATAATGGAATAGAAAGGGCAGCAGCCGACTCATCTGTGGACTCACTATACCTCTTCCTGGGCCTGGCACATAAATAAGTGCTCAATAAAAGTAGGCGGAGCTAAACTGACACTCGGAGATCTTGGCCCTGGCACACAGCAGGTAGCAGACAGAGCAGGGCTCAGACCACAGACTTGGACTCACAGGGAAGTGATGCTCTTGCCTGGGAGCTGATAGGGCTCTCCTTGGCTAACTCCAGAGTACACTCCAGGGATATAGTAGTGGCTTTCAGGAGGGCTCCAGCCACTTCTTTGGTCTTAAATCCAGAGTGAAGATCAAATACAGGTTGGTACATGCTGGGTAACCTGGAGAATGTAACTTCTGGTGCCTTGGGAGTTGTCCACATTCACGGCCTCTGAAGCACCAGCGTGTGGCTGTAGAAGTTCATCTGTGGCCTCTGTTCACTCCCCAATCTGTGCCCTGACCCTCTCCTGCCCTCTCCCCACTGCAGCTCCCTGGGTGCTTGGAGGCCCGTGGCCCCCTTCCCTGCTGTCCCTGTATAGGCCCGTCACTCAGGGGCTGTCCCCACAGGCCCAGTCTGTTCCTGACATGTTCTCTTCCCACCCTGGGGCTTATCTGATCAACAGATTTGGCCCAAGGCTGATAGAGGCGATTCGCCACTACTCAAAACTCACACTGGCAGGAACCCTGGGCCCCAGCCAAAGGGAAATGTGTGGGCTCCAGGGCAGGGAAGAGAAGGTGAGACTGAGCCAGAGAGGGCTTCAGGTGACCCTTAAGTGGGTCATATAAGTGGGGGTCCCCTCTGCTTGCCTGCTCCCCCAAATAGCTGCTGGGAATGGTCAGGCTCTGTGACCAGAGTTGTTGGGTCACCCGAACAAATCTGGTCTGAGTTCATAGGAATTTGTGGGGCAGGGAAGGACGAAAGCACCTTTGCCCTCACGAAGGAGACGAGGTCACAGTCTCTGATCAGACATTTCCAGATTCACCAGTGGGTTATGCCCGTTGACCTCTGCCCCCCATTCACTTGGGCAGTGTGAACACGGTAAGCGTTGCCCAATCTTTGAGCCAAGTGGAATTTTCCCCTGCTTCAGCGTCTGCACATTTTGGTCACTCCTTAGGACTTCATCACTTGCCACAGATGTTCCAAGGGACTTCACATCTTTAACCCAGATTTTTAATAAACGTGAAGAAATATGTGTCAGGAAAGGGGACAAGAAAGTAGTCTTTTCCAGAAGTGTCTTACTTGAGGACAGTTTCCAGCCCAGTCTGTGCAAAGCTTCCCGGAGGAATCTGAGCCGGGATATGTAACCACACGTCCCGTCCTCTGCCCGTGAGAAGCCGACTCTGGCCCTGGCCGGCCGGTGGCAGGAGGAATAGTGGTTTGAGCAGCCCTTGTCTTCCTCTGTTCTGCACGTCAACTATTTCCAGAATACAGTTGAAGTGAAGGCTTAATTCAGGGCTATGTTTGTCCTGTAACAGATATTTAAAAAATAAATGCAAACAGAGAGATGCTTTCGGGTGAACACACCATCCCATCTTTTACTTCTCCAATTAAATAGAGGAGCCTCTGGGGCCTTTCTCATAACCCATGCAGCCCATTAGTGGGAAGAAACCTGCCGGATAATTTCTGAAGTCTTTGCTCTAAGGGGTCCTGACACGCAGGTGTCCGGTTCTGGCAAGAGGACTTCGTGCCAAGAAGAAGGCAACCCTGCATCCAAGCCCTGGCTCCTCCTCCAGACTCGGATTTACATGTACGTCTGAGTGAAATCCAGAAAGCAGGATTTCAAAAGTCGCTGGTGTGGTTCCAAATAGGTCACCCTCAGCAAACATTCCACTCTGGGCTTTCCAGAAACCACACACCAGAGTATAAAAGTTTCCCTGCCCTCATTTTACCTACTCCCCTCTAACCACACAACCAGATTTGAAACACTGGCTGGAGTGGAGGCTTTTCAGCTTACAGCATTTGGTTCTGTCTGTTCCGTGGGATTTCTGTAGGTTGCCTCATTTTGTGGCTTTGTGTTGTTGGGTATTTTTCCCCCGCTGAGCTTAATTAATTGTGATGTCTCAGTGAAGGGAGCCAAGTGCACACACACCAGACCTCACACAAGACCCAAGAAGTAGGAAGCAGAACATCCCCTCTACCCAAAACAAAGAAGCACGACGTCCTTCCCCAGCGGGCCTTCCTGCCAGATTAGATTGCAGAGGAGTTAAGATCACGATAGAAAAACAAGTTGTTAGACTTAACTGTTCCATCTAACAATCTCACTGCTGGGTATCTACCCAAAGGAAAAGAAGTCATTTCATTAAAAAGACACCTGCTTTGAAATGTTTATCACAGCACTGTTCACGATTGCAAAGATGTGGAATCGACCTGAGTACCCATCAACTGATGAGTGGACAAAGAAAATGTGGTGTATGTATATACAAGGTGTGTCTGGAAAGAATGCATCCATGTAATATGAAAAACAGAGACATTTATTGAAGAAGATACAAAATACAAGAAACATTGTACGTAGGACAATGATGCCTCAGTCCGCTTCAAGTAGGCACCTTGGGACCTCACAGTTCTCCCAGCATGTCTTAGCCACACACGTTCGATACTCTCAGGTGTTCTGCTTGTTGCAGGCCTTACAGAATGTGGATCACTTTCAACACATTCTCCACCATCTTTGAAGTGTTTGTGGCTCGTTTTCATTTGCGCTGCACTCACTGCATTGTCTCCGAAAGCCTTCCGAATCATCCGAATAGCTTCCGCGTAGGAATATTCAAGCTTAATGGAAAATTTGACACAGATTCATTGCTCTACTCACTCAGTCATTTTGAATGCTGCGGCCACACAGTACCTGTGCTCACTGATGATCTAGAGCCCCACTGGCTAGTACAGCGAAGCCGTCATTGTTCACGCGTGCGCGGTTACGGTCCACTCTCCTTGGCTGCCAGGTTACATGATGTCACGCAAACCATTCTCATTCTATTAACAATGGCTGGGTACTTTCCAGACAGACCTCGTATGTACCGTGGAGTACTACTCAGCCATAAAAAGAAATGAAATAATGTCTTTTGCAGCAACCTGGATGGAACTGGAGAGCATTGTTCTGGTTAAAGTATCTCAAGAATGGAAAGCCAAACACCATATGTTCTCACTAATAAAGTGGGAGCTAAACAATGGGTACGAACAAGCACAAAGAGATATAAAGCACAAAGAGATATAAAGGACATCAGAAACCAAGAAGGTGGGAGGGGGTGGTGAGGGATTAAAAACTTACCTATTAGATACATTGAACTCTATTCTGGTGACAGGCACACCAAAAGCCCTGACTTAAGCATTATACAAGGTATCCATGTAACAAAAACATTTGTACCCACTTAATATTTTGAAATTTTTTTTTAAAAAGTTGTTACCCAAGGGCATCATCCCGCACAAACATCTAGGGTTTGTCCTAAAATGGAGCAATGAGGAATGGTCATACATTTATCAACCACATCTTTCTGCTTGTTTTAGTCTGGGAGTAGGGAGAATGTTCATACAAGTTGTCCCATAATTGTGATAAAAATGTGCATGAGATATCCACTTGGAAGACATGGTTGAGGGCCAGTTCACTTTCCTGAGCATACAAATAATTTGGCCCTGTCCACACCAGCCATGTATTAGATATCTTCTCAATGCCATTACACTCTTTTGGACCCCAAACATATTCATTTTAATTAATGCATGTCAGGGGAAAGAAGAAATATTTGAGTAAGACATAATTTCCCTTGAGAGTAATTTTTCACTCCAGTGAATTGCAAACCCCCCACTTTCCCCTGTGGCTCTCACTTTCTCTCCAACATCGCTCTTTCCTGTGCAAAACGGAACTGGCAGCGGGAAAAGAAGCAGCAAGCACCACACAAGCAAGGTAGGCAGTGCCCCAGGCCAAGAGATGGGCAAGATTATGGTGCTACTGCTCTGCTAAGAGCCTGGTCTCCAGGATATTTGGAACATTTTGGGTCAGGCACACTGCAAGAGTCTGAAAATACTGCTTAATTAATGGAAGATGATTTCTCATGAATGTGTAGAAAATTATGTTCCCCTAAACATTCCAAAGCCATAGCCGAAACATTCAGGATATCTATCCCAATGAGATTTAGGAACTTTATTTTTCCTGGAGCAAAACTCCATCATTGCTCCACATCTTTCCAGACATCTATCAGCTTTGTTATTCATTTGTTGCAAGAAGTGCTGAGAAAGCTATTTGTCACCTTCCTTGTGGACTAGTAGTGTGTTTTCCTGCAGCCATTGCAACTCATTTCTCATAAGCAGGTCATCTCCGATGAGAATACCTAATTGTTCTGACGACTGGACCGATAACCGAGTGGAACAGAGTCAATACGTCTCTCCCCACTTCTTTCCATTCTTTTGCTCTTAAAGTAACGTTCACTATTAGCATCTCTATGTCTTCCTCACACCATCCGGGGCCCTTGTGAAGCAAGTTCTCCACCACCTGAGATCTCACTGCCCCTGTGGTCATCTTTATCTCCTCATCAGACAGACTTGGAAGCCAACCGGGGATGCTTCCAAGTGAGACAGACATTAGTCATCCTGAGTGTCCACAGAGCCTGGTTTTTGGAATCCCAAGAACGCCAGCCCAAGGCAAAACTCGTCCAGGAACTCTGAAATGAGAGACTGTAATGAGAGATTGAGGACTTGGTAATCTGTGACCGTCTTAATAGGAAGACCATAAAGAGAGCGCTGCCCCGTATCTCTGCAAGTGGGAGCCCGCGATGGGCATTTGCGCTGTTTTGCATCACAGAGTGGTGATTGCCGTGTGCTCACTGGCAGCACTGTTCTTGCCCAGCCGGCTGCTGGCCAGTGCTGTGCATCAGTTAGGGCAGTGAGCTCGCCTGCTGCCAGCGGAGCCCAGAACCCTGCGCTGCAGGCACCTCCCTCAGCTGGCAGAGCAGACGGGCCACCAGCAACACTAGGGCAGGTCGCACTACAGAATAGAAAGAAAGCCATCTCTGGGTCCCCAGGCCTATGCGCTGGTTAGTGGCAAGGATGAGATGGTCTCCTCCCAACCTGGGCCCAAATGGAAAGTCGTCTCTTGGGAGAGTCATCCAATAAACACATGTTGAGCACCTGCTGTGTGCAGGACACCTGCTCAGAGCAGGAGAGAGAGAACAGGACCCAGTTCCTGCCAGGGGAAAGCCTCTCTCTTTAGCTCTTGGCAAGAGTCAGGTCAATTTTGAGTAAATGACTCTAGGGGAAAAACCGCAGCAAGAAAGAATCGCTTTTCTCTATATCATGAGTGGTCAGAGATCTGAGAAAACAGGGCTGTGCCTGCGTGTAGTAGTTAATCCTTCTGAGAGGTTCAGGAAGCCAGTTGTAATTAGATATATTCTTTCTATTACTTAAATTGAAACAACTTATTGAATCCTTAATTAATGTCTTTAAACTACCTTGGGATACAAAGTGCCAGAGAAGTTATTCTAAGTGCTAAATATGACTATGAAGTCCAAGGGAGCAGTTTGCTTCTGCGTTGACTCTAGAATATGCAAGAAGGCATGCTGTGCATAAAAGTCATTGCAAGTGCAGTTGGCAAAATGTTTAAAGTGTCTTCTACCACTTGGTTTTCCCCCAAGGGTTCCTCCTTGGCCTCTATTAAAACATTCATCCTTGATTTACTATCTATCACCCTGATCAAGCCCTCAGTTAAGGTTTTTGATAGGAAAAGCTTATTGAGCACTGAAGTCACTCAGTTCTGGGCCCATCTGTAAAATATCTAGCTTATCACGTGCAGGCTACAAGCAATTATGAAACTTCCCTTTTTGGGGTGCATTTTCATCTTTAAAGCCTTAGATGTTATAAGAACAGATAAAGCTACCCTGGGAGGAGCTAGGCCAACAGCAGGCTCTGCAGAGCACCCACTTACTGTCCACAGTCTCAGTCTCTGCGACCCTTGACCTGCAAGGGGCAGGTGTTTTCCACCTCGTGATCTTTTTCTGTCCCTGTCACCTCCTCACAGTGGATTGGGAGGAGGGCACTCACTGAGGAAACACGTGAATTTAATAGCTGAAAGGATTGTTCAAATGAGATAGATTCAGAGATAGATTAAGGGGCTTTCTCTTAAATTCCTGGGAGTTCTCGGAAGTTTGCTTGGAAGGTCTTGGTATTCTAAAAGAGTCGGGAGAATTTTATTAGGTCATTATCTGGCTGGGTAATGTCTCCCAGATTCAAGCAGAGAAAGTATTTCACATCTGGGAAATTTTTAAATGTCTTTTTTATTATTATGCAGATGTTCACATCTGCAGACCCTTCCCTCATGTGGAATTGTTTTTCTTCCCTTTGATATGTTTCTTGGCTCACCCTATGGATTGATCTACAATAGTATGAGCCAACTCGCGACAGATGTAAACTCTCCAGAGACCACTATTTTCCATTTTGCCCACTTTATATTCATGTTTGGAAACATTAGTATTTATGTGAATGAATTCAGAGAATATGTTTGGCAAAATGAATCTATTCATGTTAGTGGAGAGAGGACCACATGATAGAATCACTTAGAAACCTATAAATATATAGAACAAAAAAAATGACTGGAAAGCTAAAATCCAAAGAAAACCTTACAGATTTCATTTTATAATGCATTTGGTTTTCTGATGCTCTATATATTCTTAGTTAAATTGGAAAACATAAGGATGTTTAAGTGCAGAATGTGCAGGAAATAACCAACTCAATGTTAAAAGAAAAAGTAATGTAGATTATCTGCCACGGGGCTCCTCAACCCTGGCTACACGTTGGCAAACCTGTGGAGCTTCGGAAAGGGCCGATGCCTGGGCTTCACCCCCTGAGTCTCTGATTAGCTGATCTGGGTGGGGCCCAGCAGCCGTGCCCACAGTCCCAGGGGAATCTGTGTATAGCCCACTTTGAGAATTCTGTGCTTGGTAAGTTGGCCTTTCTCATACTTAGCAGGATTCTTCCTCCCACTTAGCAAGCTCCACCTAAGAATAGCTGGATTTTTCTATGGCCTAAAAGGTCAGTCAGTTCTCACAGTCATCCTGAAGGCAGGTCTGCAGCCTCATCTCACAGAGAAGACTCTACAGATGCCACCGGAGGGGTGGCCTCGGCACCAGCACCGTGGTGGGTGTGAACCTAGGACAGTCCCCCTCTTCCCTGTTAGGACTTGGAACCCAAAGACCCTGGTCACATCCCTGCTCTGTTATTTCTACTCTGAGTGACCTTGGTGAATTAGAGATTCTGGGCCTTACAGTTTCCTCCTGTAAAATGAGGGCAGTAGTGCCTTCCCAGACTGGTGAGAATGCATAAGGCAACACAAAGGAACAGATTTTGTCACCTGTGCAGGACCACAGAACTAGTGAGTTTTGTCGTGGACACTGTAAACCTCTGAGGGTGGCCCTAGATCCTGAGACCATCTCCTCAATGGTCCAGACCCAGCCCCCACATCTGCCTGGGCTCCCAAGGGGGCCTTCCAGGGCAGAAGCCCTTGAATCCCAGGCATGCCAAGCCAGGGGCAGGGACGTGGGGATCAGTGTATGCCCCGGCCTTCCCTGGGACCATCAGTATCAGAAACTGTCTGATTGTGAAACTTACCCTTAAAACACTGGCTGGAGTATTTGGACCCTTAATGCAGAACGAGGCTGTTTGCTCATTTTGCAGCACAATGAGCTAAGGGCGGGAGGGCTAGTGGAAGTTACAGGCGGTACAGGGTATCAGTTCCCAGCATGAACTCGAGTCCCAGCTCTGCCTCCAGCAAGCTATTTGGCTGCGTGCAAGTTACTTCACTCTGTGCCTCAGTTTCCTCATCTTTGCAATGGGTATAATAGCAGTACCTACCTCATCTGATTATTGTAAGAAGGAAATGAGTTAACATACTGTGCATAAAGCCCTGGGTGTGGTGCTTGACTTACAGTAAATTCCAGGTAGGGGTTCGCAGCTGTCACCAGGTGGGGCTAACCTGTGTGCCCTCTTCTCCCCCACCCCTCAGTGCCTAGCCCCTCCTGTAACGGCTTTGACAGCACCCTTTCAAGACCTTGCCGGGTGCCGCTAGGAAAGGAGGTCTGCTTCATTGCCACCGTGCGCCTGGCAACACCGCAGTTCTTAAAGGCAAGTACCTTTGATGAGAGACAGTTCTTTGCGCAGAGCTATTATGATTGAGTCACATTTATGTAATTAATTGCCTTTATGGGAGAAGATAAAATTACAATGAGGTTGTCACCAGCTTTGAAAACCTAAAATGTCTGGTGTCTGTGTCTGCACACGTGCCCTTCCCCTACCCGGTTTCCCACAAGCGGTTTTGTTTGATGGTGACATCAGTTGCTATTCAGCCCGCAGAGATACCGTTTGATGACTCTGTAGATCTTCCTACCTCTCACGCCAACGTTACTACCACTCAGAGCAGGAAGGGGTGAGAACCGGTGTCAGAAAGTCAAGGGTTGGTCTGTATTTTCTCATCATGGCTTTAACATCTATGGCGTGCATGTTGAGTTAAATGAGTAATTCAAATTCGGATGAAAAGCCATTCTCCACATGTTTACCACACTTCTCGATAATGGGAAGGGCTGGTGTGACATTTTGGCTCCTAGGTATTTTTCCCCAGCTTGTGAAATAAATTTAGTATCAGCTAATACCGAAATTAGCTACAGATGATGAGTTTCAGTCCAACATGACTTGGAGACTTGCTCGAAACAATTTTAACTTCTGTTACCCACCATGCGTTCCTTCTGAACAAACCCAGGGTGAGCATCTGGCACCCCAAGCAACGTTTTTTTTTTTCTTCCCTTCCAATACAGGAAATGTGCATAGTTGACGAACCTTTAGAGGAATTCACTTCAAGGCATAGCTTGGAATGGAAATTTTTATTTCTGGATCACAGGTTTGTGAAAAGAAAAACATATTTGGGTTGGGTCCTTCTCAAGTGTTGTTTGAAGGAGCCAGGCTCTCCTTGGGAGAGAAAGTCAAGCCTGGTCTGTAGAAGGAGAAGGAGCCTCTGGCAGCAGGAAGGTTGTCCCCAGCCAACGGGGAGGTGGTGTCCCTTTGAGTACATGTGCCCCGTGTGTGAAAATGTTCTGTGCATGGGTCAGATGCCTTAGTCCGGAGGCATCTTTGGACTAGTCCCTGCTGCGGGCCTTCCCAGCCCCCAGTAAGGCAGGAGCAGATGTCAGAGAAACTTCTCATCTTTTTTCTTTCAACACCCTTTGATCCTGTAGCCCAATTTTTATCCTTTCTTTTGTAACATTATTCACAGTTTAAGAACTAAAGATCTCCTCTCCCCGCCCTTTAATTTTTTATTACACTTTAGTGTTGGGCCGATCCAATCTATCGCTGTTTTTAATTATCCAGTAGTGATAAAGTTTATTAGTATTTGGGCTGGGTTATGCCAAGGGAAGGCAGTATCTTGCTGCCAAAAAAAGAGTTGAGCCTTTTGGAAAACACAGCCTCCCTGGTTTTGACCACTGCAAAGTTCTTTTCCTCCCCTTGTTCCTGAAATGTGAGGCCTCCATGTTGATCATTAAACGTGCAGACTGTACCTTACCCCCTTGAAAGGCACGGCCACCATGGCGAGCCCTGCCTTGTGTATCCTCTCTGCTGACAAATTCCCCTGGTCCTCGTGCAGAGCCCCGCCAATCATAGGATACCTGCCTTTTGAAGTGCTGGGAACCTCGGGCTATGACTACTACCACATTGATGACCTGGAGCTCCTGGCCAGGTGCCACCAGCACCGTGAGTACCACTGGTGTGGGGGCCCTGCACTCACTCCCCGGGGGCCGGACCGCAGGGCTCTAGGCCTCCAGAAGTCTGCTCGTTGTCTTGTCTTTGAGGCAGGGAACTTGGTTTTCTCTGCAATGATCTGGGGGCATCTTTTAGGCCCTTGTCTGCATTTACCCCCATGTTGTGGCTTAATCCAGAATTGGCTTTGCCCCAAACCCCAGCACCTTCCGGGTATCACCCAGATAGGCACACTATTTAATCCTGATTAAGAAACTAAGACAATGCCAGGAATTTTTTTTTTAAGTTATGCAGTACATTTCAAAGACAAAATACTGAATTTACATAACTGTTCTTTCATCAGCAGACATGCATTGGTCACCAGGGATAGGCCAGATTGTGAGCTGGGCCTGTCACACACATGAAGGTGATGGGCATCTTCTTGCGGCCCTGCAGGGCAAGGTCTGCTGGGAAAGCCAGAAATAGGTGGCTTGGTAGGATGTTGTCGATGGAATGATTGGGGTGTGCACAGGATATTGGGGTGGTCAGGAGGCCCCTCACACAGCTGGTGGGATGTGTCAGGGAAGGCTCTCTGCCACAGAAGAGGGGAACACGTTGGCCAACATGGGGTTGGGACTTATAAAGTGGGGCAGTGAGAATTACACATTTGTTCCAGTTCTCACTTAGCAAGAGGAGCCAAAAATTAACCATAAAAAGCCGTATTTTCAGTGCCAACCTTTAGCTTTGGACAGGAACACTTGTAGTAACGTTGACCTATGAATCCCGATACATGGATTGACCACTAACATCGCACTTTAACAGATGCCTTGTCTATACCGCCCATTGGGACTTTCTCTTCCATGCTGTTCTTGTTGAAGGAAGAACAGGCTTAAGTTCCATCTGGATTGGCCGCTATAATGTTAGGCTCATTTTTAAAACTTCATCCTCAGAGTGTGGTCCCCGGACCAGCTGCATTGGCATCTTAGGGAGTCTGCTGGACTTGTAGAATCTCAGCTCCCCACCCCCAACACACCCCCCCCATTTTAAATCAGATCTGCTTAATCACAATGTGCATTTTAAGAAGATCCCCAAGTGACTTGTGAGCACGTTAAAATTTGAGGAGCACAACTACTTTACACCTTTGGTTGCTTCTGACTCTTCTAACAGAGAAAAGCCACTAGGGTTGAAGAATTACATTCAGCATTTGAAAGGCTTGCCCCGTGGCTGGGCAAGAAAGATGTTCTTGCTCTCTTGAGCCCACACCCTTGCTCTGCTGGGCTTCTCTCCTCTGCAGAGTCAGTGGCTCCTTTTGTAGGTTTAGTTTCCTAGTTAGATTGATCTTAACCATTTGCCTAAAGAGGTGTCAAATTCCCAAATTGTTCTTCTTCAGATGCATAGCCCAGCTTTCTGCCCTGCCCAGGCTAATATACCATCAGCATCCATTTTATTCCAGATGCCCAGGAGGAACCACCACCAGACATAACTTTAAGGGGCTCCAGGCAGCTCTGGGGCCAGGGAGGCCTGGAGTGGAGGCACCTGTACCAGACTCTCTATTTGAGCCTTGTGTAGACTGAACATGAACTGCCCACTGACAGCCACAGAGTCTGTCCAGGGGTCGCTGGCGGTCAGGTCTGTTCGGGGTCCAGTTCTCCCTGTGTCTGGGTGCTCCCTCCTGGGCTCGGCGCCTGCAGCCCCAAAGACAACTCCACCTGCAGTGGGAAGATGAACACCAGGAAAACCTGGGCCTCTTTTTAATTAAACCTCCAGTTTAAGTCTTCACATCTCTGCCTTTATTTGAAGATTTTTTTTATGCTTTTGAGCATTTGGGAAAATATGTGAATCACTCTTCTATCATTTAAAAATTCATTATAGTTTACCATGATCCTGACAGTCACTTAAAATACAGTTTGACCAGGGAAAGAAGCCACGTTGGTATTGTCTTTTTAAACGCTTGTGTTAGAAAAAAGACGATGTTCGTGTTAACATTTCTTAGATGCACAATCCGTTTCCTACCAACAGTGATGCAGTTTGGCAAAGGGAAGTCGTGTTGCTACCGGTTCCTGACCAAAGGCCAGCAGTGGATCTGGCTGCAGACTCACTACTACATCACCTACCACCAGTGGAACTCCAAGCCCGAGTTCATCGTGTGCACACACTCGGTGGTCAGGTGCGTGCGGGCGGCAGGTGTGGGCTGCACCCTTGCCGCGCGTGGGAGGGGTGCCCCCCGGCCCCTGCCGGCCAAGCCAGAGCAGCAGCTGCCTCAGGTGTTCCCAGTTTCTGGGGATCAAGCCCAGACTGTCCTCCACAGTTAACAGAACAATTCCCGGAGCTCAGCTGCCCTCCAGGTACACACGGCCCTGTCCGCCCAGGGCTGAGACTGCTTTCAAGCGTTCAGCCAGGCCCCTGTGAAAGCCTCCCGGACGCTCGCAGGCTGCCAGGGTATTGCTTAGTAAGTTACTGCTTCACTGACCTACTTGCATATTTTCCCTCTTCTCCATCCATCCCCCAGCCGTCCCTTGTTCCTGCTTTGAGAAGAAAATTTAAATTTTGCCTCTAAATAACTCAAACACACACTCCCCTTTATTTTTAATGCTTTAAAAACCCCTGCTGGCAACTGAGGCAGTGCTGGGAAAAACAGCCGGGCTACCGGTGGGAGCGGGTTCCCCCTGCTCCCTGGTGGCTGCAGGGAGCCTCAGCCCAGGGCAGGTGAGCAGCGCGGCCAGCGTCTCATAGACCCAGCCTTGCGGGGCCACGGCCCAAAGGTGGAGGAGGAAAGTCTTTCTCTCTGCCCCACTATAGAAACTTTAAGAACATAAATCAGTTTTAAGGTGGTCTAGAGAAGAGTCTTTGAGAAGAGCAAAGAGAGGAAGGTTCCAGGAATGACATTTCCTATTTATAATCAGTGTCACTTGATTTCGTCATCATGCAAACATGATAGAGTGTGTGTGCACACACCTAGATGGTACAGTCCACCACACACCTAGTAGAGCCTGTTGTTACCGGGCTGTGAACCCGTACAGCCTGGTACTGCACTCAGTACCGTAGGCAGTCGTGACACAATGGTAAGGATTTGTAGATCTAAACATATCTGAAAACACAGAAAAGCTACAGTAAAACATGGTGTTATGGTCTTATGGGACCACTGTTGTGTAGGAAGTCTGTTGTTGACTGAGACGTCATTATGCAGCGCATGACTGTATGTACGTAACAGACGGATGTTGACAGACAGATACAGTGCCCACACCCATACGGACACACAGTCACCAAGCCAGTCACTCTTCTTTAGTATTCAGGGCAGGAGAAATGCTAGTTTTCCTCCACCCGCGGCCCTGGTCCCATTTCACCACTGAGGCCCACCCTGAAGGACTTGACACAGCCAGTGGTCTGTGACTCTGTGGCCATGCTCTTTGGTCCACATTTCCACCGCTACTAGCCTAATTCATGATTATTCACCCTTCAGAGCAGAGATCAAGTTGTCACTGTCTCACTGCCACCGGCTGGCCGGCCTCTGTCAGGGGGCCCTTCACCCCAGGGAAGCCCGAGCATGGACCGCACCTTGTTCCTCAGGCTCCACCCTCCCCCGGCTCTTCCCCTCCGTCTTCCACCTCCCAAATCCTAGAAAGAAACTCTCAGAGAAAGGCAGGAAGGGACAGAGTGAATAAATAAGATGACAAGCATTCCGGAGGCCCAGGAGCCGTGGCATTCCCGAGCCCTCCCTGCACAAACAGGGCCTGGGCATAGCGGGGTCCCCGCGTTCAGTCGATTTACCCGCACTGTTGAAAATGTGGGCTCGTGTAGGCTCATCAGTGGTCTGAGCCTAGCTGGTTCTGGGCTCGCCAGAGAGGAAACTTTCTGAGAAATGTAATTACTACAAAGTTTTGTGTCGCTCTTCCATATGCGCAGTCCAGACTGAACAGGTTTTAAGAAAGGCTTCTAATTATTTAAAGGCGGAAGCTCATCCCAGAGATGAAAATGTGTTTTTAAAGACATTACAATTGGAGATTTCAGAGGAGTAGAAAGAATAGGAAAGGAGAGAGGAATAAAAACATCCTGGAAATAAAAAAATATGTTGAAGGTAATATTAGAAATCCCTCCAGTGGAATTTAGACAGGGAATGAAACTCATTCAGACGAGTAAGAGACCAGGCTCCTCTCTGCCGACTGTTCTGGGAGTGGGTGTTATGCAGAGAACCTCGATGCTTCTCGAAGCTTGTTCTGGGATTGTCACCTGGAATGTCCCTCCTCCACTGTGGTCTCTTAATTCCCTGAGCAGTTACGCGGACGTCCGGGTGGAGAGGAGACAGGAGCTGGCTTTGGAAGACCCGCCGTCCGAGGCCATCCACCCCTCAGCACTAAAGGTATGTATGCCCACCCACCCGCCCCCGCCAGGAGGATAAAGGCACACACTGGCTGGCTAGAGTCTCCCTGGAGCTGTTACAGTGAAAACAGTAATGAGACACACAGAGCAGATTCTGTGGACTGAGCTCTTGTTCCGCTCCCGTGGGGTTCAGAGTGTTTCTTGGGCATCTGCTTATCTATCCCTTGTGACGTTTCTGTGAGGTGGGCACTGTCATTGTCCTCATTCTTCAGATGAGGCATAGCTAACACAGAGGAGTTAGCTACGCACCCAAGGGCACCCGAGAGCTAGAACTCAAGAGTTGGGTTAGAAACAGCCTCTGGACTCAAAGCATCCTTGGGCAGCTTTGCAACCTTACAAGGATGCTATAGTAAGTCCCCTTTGTATTCCCCCGCAGACAAAGAGCTGGGAGTTATTCCAACACCTACTGAGGCGTGGAATGATTCCCTGCCTTAGCCTCAGGGCCTGCACTGCCTCTGAGACTCAGGCACCCTGTGGGCAGAGACTGCCCCTGACACGCCCTCCGTGTCCTCAGGAAGGTGCACTTTCTATTCTGTGTCCGGAGTCTTGGTTCCCAGCCACGCTGGAGCCAGCTGTGTGTCGGAGAGCACTACTGTGAAAAGACACAAAGCCCGTTACCTTCTTCTTTCCCCACCCTGAGCCCTTGGGTCCCCTCTGCCCGCCCTGGCTTCCCCCGGTTTGTCAGACAACACGAGAGAACCTTGGAGACCATCTGCAAGTAGACCAGAGCCCTATTCCTCAGAGCTCATTCTTAAAGCAGACACAGATGTTGGGAGGAAAAAGAGAGAGAAAACAAGAAAGGGAGGAAATGTTGTTGTCATTCATCAAAGCTAAGAAGCTGTCATCTGGAAGCTCCACCATGATTTTTATCTCCCACTAAGAAACAGAAAATGCTGCCAGTTGATCTGTGAAATAAGGATTTCTTTTCATCAGTGGAGGGACACACTCAGTTGCAGATATGTTCAGATGAGAGGGGGCTGCCCCTTAGAATTGATGAAATTCAAGTTCCACGGTGTCCAGGGTCTTGGGCCACAGGCTGGTCTAGCAGCCATGGTTCAGCCTTAGCCTGTCCGTGGTCAGACAAAAGCATTACTCAGCCCTCGAGGACCACACTGGGAGGAAGGAAAGATCAGAGAGCAGCGGTGTCTTTGCAGAGCCTCCACGGCTGGCGTGCAACACGGTGGGACATTATATGGTGATTCATCACCAAGCACACTGATAGGACACAGCTGTCGTTGTTTATGGAAGTGTTTATTACCCAGCTCTGTCACCTAATACATCATGTATCATGTCAGAGGACAGAATTAAGCTGTTAATAGGCAGGTGTTGGACACGCCATACATCATGGCTGAAGAACGGGCGTACGTGTATCATCCATCAGAAATTTGTCACCGAGGCTCCTGATCCTTGGGGAGCCATGAGCCCTGCGGAGCATCTTCCCATAGAAACACATGTGTGTGTTAGCACACAAATACAGCCTCGGGCACCGGGTTAACACCTTAAGGACCGCTCACGAGTTTTCTCCTGTTTCGCACGTCATCTGTTAAGGACCGCTCACGAGTTTTCTCGTTTTTCACTGTAGTTAAGATGATTTAAATAACGTGCAGTTTGCCCAAAAACATGTGGTCCATGGCGTATGTCTTAGAGATTTCTATGCGGTATGAAAGGTGTTAAGAAACCCCTTTACAGTCAAAGCTCCCGGACGGTGTGCCCACGGTCCTGTGGCAGTACAACAGTTTGTGTTTTTAGTTCCAGATCTGTCACCGACTGCATTTGAAAATGCAGATTCCCATGCACAAGTGTAATGTGCATAGATGTCAAGCGGCTACAGAAGTTTCTTATTGCTTACTCGCACTTCCTAGGCTTGTTTCTCTGCTGACCAGGAATATATATTAATAATTTGCCAATGCCCATGGCCCAAGGATCCCACTCTGAGAGGCCTGGCCTGAGGGAGATTCGATTGAGCAGTGAAGTCCCACAATGACCTTGACCTCAGCATGTGTCGACACAGGGTCATTCGTGCTGCACAAGGCCTGTAGGTCACGTGTCGGTCACTCCAACCCTATCTGCACACACACGGTGTCCACCCTCCCTGGAGCCACATAGACGCACACGCACAGAATTCCAAACCCCAGACCGTGGGTTGTAGACCAGCCTGTCAGTGCAGCCCAGGGGACGCTGGCAATTCCGATCCTTCTAAGACGAGGTAGGAGCAAGCTCAGGAGGGTGGTCACACCACGTTTTCTTCTTTATCTTAAAAATATCCTATGGACTCTAAACTATGAGGTTGGAAAGATGGTCCCTCAGGGTCCAACGGTGACAGTTGCTTTCTCATCATGCTGCATTTGAGGCAGAGACACCCCGGGAGCCAGGGTCAGTCGGGAGCCAGAGGTTGGAAAACAGGCAACCACAGGCCCTTTGCCCATCCTCCGCTCCACGGCACCGAGGCTGCACGGGAGGCGATGTGGGAAGTGCCCCAGAAAGGTACAGGGGCATCTGCTCCATGGCATGTGTTCACGGTCCAATGCCTACAGCAGCCTTATTTCTAGAACCTGACTCTTCCCTCTTCTTGGAAAGCCAAGATGCTGAGTGGTGAGTGACAATTTTATGGAAATAGTAAAAGGCAAAGTCAGTTGTTAAAAATCTAATAAATCAAAATAAAAGGTGAGAAAGTATGATAAATACTGCTGATAGGCTACATTCCTCTCAGTGACTTCTAGATGACATGTATGTGTATATACTCCACCCAAGTATGCTTGGAATTGTCCCCAAGTAGCTGTGCTATTTGTCTCAATGGCTTCCAAATGTTTCTATTAATATGTATTTAGAACCAAAGTCACACCATTTATTCACATCCTCTTGATGCTGAAACGCAGATTTGTGTGTCTGTTTCAGGACAAGGGCTCAGGCCTGGAACCTCAGCAGCACTTTAACCCACTCGACGTGGGCGCCTCCGTCAACGCCAGTCATTCACCGTCAGCGTCCTCAAGAAGTTCCCACAAGTCCTCGCACACAGCCCCGTCTGAACCCACCTGTGAGTGCAATTCCGTGGATGGGGAGCGGGATGGGGTACCCCACCGGGCCAGCCGGCATAGAGTCCTACAAGGATCCCGGGCCTGAGTCGATGCAGGGCAGCCCATGCCTCCAGCACAGAAGTTGTTGTGCCGTTCACACCCCTCCTTTCCTTTCCCACTAACTTCCCACCTGCCAATCACCTGTCTACACGCTGGCACCTCCATTACAGCATCCAGTAGAGACATGAAGCGGGTGGCACGCAGATCAGATAACTCCGGAAAGGTGATTGAGCAGTCAGGTGGTTGGACCAAGCGGTGGCGATGAAGGCTGGGGATTGTTTGTGGTGTCTTCTCCCTGCTCCCAGGCTGGGATTTTGTGGCTCAGATAAAGCACCTCCACCCATGGTGGGCTTCCTTCGTGAGAGATTCCAGCGAAGCTCTGTGCTGTGCACATCCTAGTCACCGTTCCCCTCTTTGGATGGGAGAGCTGGTAAGTTTGGGTGAGTCAGGAAGGTAACTCATTGCTTTCTTATAGCCACTCCGACCAAGCTGATGGCTGAGGCCAGCACCCCGGCTTTGCCAAGATCGGCCACCCTGCCCCAAGAGTTACCCATGCCCGGGCTCAGCCAGGCAGCCACGATGCCGGTATGTGTGTGACCCCAAACTTCTCGACAGGGGTATGCCACAGTGTGGCGGGGGCTGCAAAGCACGGGCAACCTGCTGCCTCTTCCCGGAGAATCAGTTTTACTTAAAGATTGAGAGTGTGGGGTGGCAGATGGGGGTGGGAAGTTAAGTAATTTAATTGGCAGCTAATTTTAAACATTTTATGACAAAATTAACATGGATGTATATCCATAGGATACAGAATCCAAGTGAATTTTAAAGATAAAACACAAACCTGCAATCCTGGGGCCTCTGGGGATACATGGTTAGGACCCCTTTCCCATTTTGAATGCCATGTCATGCCACCAAAAATGTTTGAGAAGCTTAATGTCAACAAAAATGTACCTCTCTATGTATCAGCCAGTGTCCCTGCTGTGTGCCAGATCCTTCCAGAACATCAGGGAATGGCTGGCCACTTAGAAAACACACGGGCTATATGTAAAGTCGTTGACGTCCATCACTGTGGTCATCTATTGCCATGTCCGAACCACACCTAACTAAGTGGCATAAAGCAACCATCATTTATCTTGTCCATGGAGTCTGGGTCAGGAATTCAGAAAGGGCACAGTCAGGACAGCTCTGCTGTGCTCCTTGGTCTTGTGGGTCTCGTGGGCCCAGGCCAGACAGCCCACATCCCCGATGGTGTCTGCACTTAAATGTCCAGCACCCAAGCTGGGGTTGCTAAAGGCGGGGCTCAGCGGAGGCCATCCGTCGTGGACATGTGCGGGCCTCTCCAAGCCTTGGGCTGCCCCTGGCGTGGCGGCTGGATTCCAAGAGGGCCAGGCAGGGGCTGTACGGCCTTACGTGACCCAGCCTTGGAAGTCACAGAGTATCACCCCTGCCATACCTCTGGGTCAGAGCCATCACAAATCACCCATCAAGAGGGACATAGACCTCCAGTCCTAGCTGGGAGAAATGTCCAGGAATTATAAGGGCCATATCCAGATAGTCGCCAAACACCAGCCACCATCCTCATTGACACTGTGAGATGGAGTGAATGAGCCGCCTTCCTCTGGCCGTCACCGTGAAGGTTATGCACACCCTGCTTGAGGAGCGTGGGTGACACTTTTTTTTTCAAATAGAATATGACCAGGACTACTTTTCCGCTCTACAGGCACCTCGAGGTGCACTTGTAAGTTGGGCCTGTCCTGCATCCAGAATCCTTCCTATCAGTGTGACCTGGTGATGGTGGCCACAGTGGTGGCCTGACTTCTTCCATTTCCTCCCAGCCGTGCAGGGAAACACAGGACAGCCCGGGCCAGCTCTGGTCAGCCCCACGCCTGGGAATTCTCCCTCAGAACAAGGTCCCCTGTTTCATCTCCTCCCAATGCTGTCCTGGGTGACACTTTCCATCCGAGCTGCTCTTTATAGCCCTTAAGGACTAGGAGCAGTTTGGGAATAACTTCAGAAGGGTCCTTTCACTTTTCTTGTAAAAACTCCAGTAGCCCCTGATGCTGAGGCTTTCTCTTCTTGTTTCCGCACATTGTCTTGTCCCCACCCCCACCGCACCCCCGAGGGATCACGCAGCAAGGATGTAACTCGGCTCAATTCCCCGGAGTCTCTCCAGAGCTTCCAGACGGAGGCTGGTGAAACCGCCCCAGTCCTCACCGCCTGGATGAGTTCATGGTCACAGACACGCATCACCGTTAGCAGCGAACACAAAGGATAAGGGCACGCAGGAGCCACCCTGGCCGTGGGTGCGCCCCATTCTCACTGCGGGGTGGCCCTGCTGGGAATTCATCAGTTGGGAGAAGGGAGAAGAGCAACCAAACCCACCATGGCTGGAGTCTGGAACAGGAGGCAGGGAAAGGGCATGGAGCACAGCCGCCAGCTCGTGCAGGTAGCAGCGGCCGTGCAGAGCACCCCGTGGTGGGGAGGAATCGTGGACCCCACGTGGTTCAAAGGCCACCTGCACCAGCCGTGTGTCAGTTCTGACCGCATGCACTTCCTGGCAGTGCAGCCAGGAGCGGCTCCCTGTGCCTTCTAGAAGTCTTCACCCTCCTGCAGAAGGGCCTCCTTTAAGCCAGACAACCCAGCCAACCAAGCAAGAGCATCCCCGCACCCCTGGAACGGCCAGAAGCAGGGTTAACGGGACCCCTTTTTCTTCCCCAGGCTCCTCTGCCTTCCCCGTCGACCTGTGACCTCACACAGCAGCTCCTGCCCCAGACCATCTTGCAGAGCCCGCCTGTTCCCATGGCACAGGTGAGCCTGGGACTCGGGAGGGGACAGCGCTTCCTCAAGTCAGAAGCGCCTGGGTGTGTTGGGCTGGCGTGTGTCACGCACTTAGGTGCCAGCCCAGGCTCTGTCTCGGGGACCGTTCCTCCCAAGGTGCACTCGGGGCATGGCGAGCCATGAAGCTCATCCTACACCCGTCCTCTTCTGTCCTTGTCCTCTCCAGAGACATTCTCCACGTTCTTTTCTCCAGCGTCTGTGTGCCAATCCTTTTAACAATCTCCGTTCATCTCTCCGCCACTTTTCCACGTTGCTCTCGTTTTTTATGACTCCAAATTGGCCATATTTTAGAAAAGGCCTCAATTAGGCCAAATATCATAGGAAAACTCTGAAAAGATTTAAAAGCTGTGAGTTCAATACTATAAATATCACATTTGTTGTTTAAAAAAGGAAAAAAAAGGGGGGGGAGCGGATTACGGCTTTGCTGAGTAATTCCTTCCTTGTTTCAACAACATTCAGCGAGTTACTATTTGGGTCAGTGAGCAAGCGACGTGTTAGGGATGCAAAGATGTCACTCAGCCCTTGCGTTTAGTTCTGGGAGTTAGAGAGAGAGAAGGCATATGCACAGAGAAAGACGCCACCCATGGCAGGGCGTGTGTTTTTATAGAACCAGTTATAAAATATTCTGCCTAGGGACGTCCGGCGTGTTTTCCTAGAAGAGGCGACATTTGAGTTGGCCCTGGAAGGATGGGTAGGAGGTGGCCAGATGAAGAAGTAGGGGATGGCAGGAGAGAGGGACCAGGCATGTGCTTTAGCAGGAAGTTACGAGCACGCCTGACGAGCCTGGGCCTGGGCGAGAGGCCACAGAACACGGGAGCCACTCAGTCTGTGGTCGCTGAGAGCAGCCGAGCACATTGGCATGTGCTTTGCCAAGGCCCGAGCTCTGGCTTCAATTCCCTCGTGGGGTTATTTAGCTCAGCTCCAGTCCCTTGCCACACGCTAGACCTAGGACCCAGACAGCAGCTCACCAGACTCTTCAACAAGAGTGTGGCCTTCTCTGTCTTGGTGCACATCTGTCAGCACCGATGAAAACTGTTTCCGAATGTACGCACTCTTAGCAGGGGTCGCTGATATTCTCCTGGAATAAGAAAGACACATGCTAGCACATGCTTCCTGCTAGAGCTGGGCTTGAGTAGTAAAAGCTACTCATGCAGAGTCTACTAATTAAAATAATCTATATTCAATCTCCTTAGGCCAAAAAAAATCAAAATAATTTTTTTCTCTCCAAATTTCTAAGGCATATTCAGTTTGAAATTAGTAACTTTCTCATTCCAAAAGCACATGAAATGAGAATTCCTTTAATTTCTGGATCTTGCATAGTGAAGAATGTCTGTTTATAACCATAGTGGTGTGATTAAGGCCCTTTGGGAATTCTAATTTTTCATTTACTGAACTTTACTTAATAGTAACTGCTCTTAGTCTGTTAGACCTACTATACTTAATAATAGCCATTGTACCCCCATAATAAGCTGAAATAAAAAAAAAAAAACACACACAAAAAAATAATAGCCATATTCTGTAAGACACTCCTGCATGATGCTGACTTTTCAAGTCGGATGGTTCTTCTCATACCCGCCCCGAGTGAAACGATGAGATTCTGCGATTTCCTCTCGTTCCGTTCACTGATGCCATCACTGTAGCAACCTGTCAGGGACACGGGTGAAAATAAAATCCCACATCTGGGGAGTGGTTGTCTGGGTAACTGGTGGTTTTTCAAAAAGCCTCTTTTGCTTCATACTGTGTTTCCAGAATGTCTCTAAGTTAGAGAAGGTCTCTCTATCAGAAAGGCCACATTCAAGAAGATAACCAGGGACTGACAATTGGGTACTTGGGAGGCCTTGAAGAAACAAGACTGATGCAAGAAGGAGCTCACTCCTAGGAACCCCGCCCCGCCCAGCCCCCCGCAGCTCAGCAGCCAGTCCCCCGCTCCACTGCAGGTGGAAGGCGCAGTCCTGAGCTTCCTGACTTTGCAGAACCCACCATAGAAGCTTTGGCGTTTTGTTTGTTAAATTAAATGCATGATATAGCTTGTTTGCTTTCTCAGTCACATTCTCACAAAATCCCAGCTGAGTGCTTTGATCAACTACGTTTAGACTGAGATTTCTGTGAGACAGTCCAGTACAGCACAGGTACTTTTGCACTCCTGTGTAGCAGCAGAACCTTCTTTTAAAGGAATTCTGATGTCCAAGCTGCTCCGATGGAGGTGGGAGTGGGAGGGCGGAAGTGGAGCCTTGCTGGCCAAGCCCCTTGGCCACACCAGCTACTAAGACTCGGGATTCACATGCGGGTCCTACCCCCATCTGGCTGTGTGACCTCGAGCCTCTTGGCATGACATGGGCTTCTTGTCCCTACGCTTGCCTGCATGGGACAATAACTGGCACATGAAGGTCTCCACAAATGGCAGCACCTGCCATTATTCTTATTTCTGCTTTTTATTATTTTTTTTAACACAGGGTCTCACTCTGTGGCCCAGGATAGCATGCAGTAACTCAATTACAGCTCACTGCCTCAGCCTCAAATTCCTGGGCTCAAGCGATCCTCCTGCCTCAGCC
>VBSM01002608.1:99294225-99313137 GCA_008086735.1 Cheirogaleus medius | reverse complement strand
AGACAGAGTCTCACTCTCTTGTCCAGGCCAGAGTGCCGTGGCATCAGCCTAGCTCACAGCAACCTCAGACTCCTTCTCCAGCCTCTGCTTTTCCATGTACAGGAGGTGAAAGGGCAAAGGGAGAGAGAGGCTCCAGAGGCATTTGCAAAAGACAGTGGGCAGGAAACAGACTAGGGAGAATGTTGGAGTAGAGATCGAGGGAGTGGAGATCAAGTCATTGTAAAAAAGGAGAAAAAAAGAAAGAGAAGGCACAAAAGTCCAAGTCCAGTAAACTCATTTGCCTCAAGAAATGGAAGTCACAGAGAGCCCCACAGAGCCCACAGCGGGGGCTGCAAGCCCAGGGCGTGTGGCCCCCTCCCATCTTGTGATCCCGAACTCTCTGTGTGTTTCCTGCAAGCAGAGCACTCTGTTGAGGTAGATTGGGGACAGGGGATAGGGATCACCTGCAGGAGTTCCCTAAAGCCAGCCTCCTCCCCAGAAGGGATTGAGGGGCCTGAAAGAGGGGGGAGACTTGACGCTTGTGCAGAGCAGAAGTGAACATCCCTCGTGCAGGGTCCCTCTCTGCCAGGGTGACTCTTGGGGGAAACTTTAGGTGATTGTTTTCTGCTGCTTCTTGGTTCTTTTCTGCACAGGTTTCTGAGACAGGCATAGCAGCAAGTGAGCCGGGGGGAAGCTAAGGGGGTGACAAGGCCTCCCCGTCCCAGGCCGGTTTGGAGAGCACCGGCATCAGGTTTAGGATAACGATAGGCCCCAGCGATGCCTGCGAAGCCGTCGCACACACGGCCCTGCCCTAGATGAGGACGGAAGCACTCTGGGTGCCATGCTTTTACATGCATCTGCAAAGCCATTCGCTCTTCTATCCAAATTCGGAATATCAGTGTGTAAGCATTGCTTACCGAGCCACGTCCCGACTCTGTGGCCCTCCCAGACTGCAGCACAGTAAATCAGATCTACAGATTCAGGTGGGCCTGCCGTCACAGCCAGCCTGAGAAAGGCTGGCGTGGGGTCCCCCAGGGACACCCAGGCCTCACCCATTGTCCCTGCTCACTGCCCAGCACCCGGCGGTGGGCTCCTGGGACACTGGGCAGAGTGGCCGGGTGACGGAAAACGGAAGTGCACTGGGTTGGTTAGAACCACGGCACGATCTGTCTGTCAAGGCCCAACTAACTCTCTCCTCTGGTTCTGTTTCCCGGCTCCACCTTGAAGTTTTCAGCACAGTTCAGCATGTTCCAGACCATCCGAGACCAGCTGGAGCAGCGGACGCGGGTCCTGCAGGCCAGCATCCGGTGGCAGCAGGAAGAGCTCCACAAGATCCAGGAGCAGCTCTGCCTGGTCCAGGACTCCAACGTCCAGGTGATGCCCTTTCCCAGGCCAGTCTGTCCTCCCTGCCACTCCGGGATGGTTCCCCAGCCCCCATTTCAGGGCAGGTGGGGCTCTCAAAGCCTCGTGCACTGCCTTCCAGAGCCCTCTATGCTTAGGAAGCATATTGCAGCCTCCCCGGGCAAAGTACAGGGAGTGACTCCTCATCCCCGTCTCCAAGGAAACATGAAAGTCCCATGACATCCTCTTCCGTCACCCCCACTCTGGTGGGCACGTACTGTGGCCGCCTCACCTGCATTTCCACTGATGCTTTTGGCATTGCATCGCCTGCCCGGATGCCGGCCTCAGTCCGGGGTAGCGCCCAGCACCGGCACAACTTGCTTTTACAGCTCGCAGCCAGGCTGGCAGCAGAGGGCGAGGGAAGCCGCTGCTCTCTATTTCTCATCCAGCGCATGAGTCGAAGGAGACCACAGAGGGAGCTGGGGGCTGGCACCTCCGTGCCACCCCATTTGTGGCATGCTAGTGGCGACACTCTGCATGCTCTAATAGCTCTCACTAATAACATCCACATATTCCAAATTCCCTTGGAATTGTTTAGAGAGATTTTGTTTGGGAGGAGAAACTTTATATATTGGATGTTTTTCAAGGATGGAGTATTTTTACCAGGTTTTACTTACATCAGTCTGGGACCGCTTGTCTTCAGATGTGCATTATTTGGACCCAGCTTTTAATTGCAATTCTAGCTAACCATAGAGTTTGCCCCAGGAGCCCTAAGCATTGCAGCCCTCTTAGGAGAGACGAAGGGAAGCAGAAAGAATACCTGGGGACATGGCCAGAGCATTGTCCCTGCTGCTCCCTCCTGCCCCCTCACTGTCCACACAGACCCTCCCCTGGCCACACAGCTTCTGAAGCGCAGCAGCACCCAGGACAGGCAGGCTCCAGCGGGGAGCAGCGCTGTGAGCCGTGCACTATGCTGAGACTAGCATAAGGCAGTGCAGGCTCTGTTGGATGTGGGGAGATGCCTCCTCCAGGCATCCTGTCTCCTCCTCAGGTTCCCAGCAGCTCTGCCCAGCCCCACAGGGGCGCTCCTGTGGCTTTGCAGATGCTCACCGCCCCTCCCCTCCCTGCCCCTGCACAGCCCTCTCGGCCAGAGCTGGCTCCTCCCTGTAGAGAGGCCATGGCTGGGACAGGCCATCCCCCTGCCCACCACCACCAGGCACACCCTGTGCGAGTTGTGCAGACTCCACTCTGGCCTCCGGCCACGCCCAGAGCCCTGCTGCTCCCTCTATACCTCTTCAGGGACACCCAGAAGTTGATAAGGGAGAAGGCTGAGCATTTACATGAAAAGAAATGGAGTCACCAAGGCATGATTCCACCCTTTACCAGAATAAGTAAAAAGCCGCTTTTCACTTATTCGTTCCCAGCTGTGATATTTTTCTCACAGATCCAGGGCCTGACTGGGAGCCCAGAACTTGCCTGACTCCAATTACTTTAATGGAATTTTTACACTGACAGGAAGGGGGAAGTTGAGCCAGAAACTGCTAAAAGCAAGGTGGGCGTATGAACATCCTCCTCAGTGCCTGGGCTTCTCTACTTCCTGCCTTTTCAACATGAAAGCTGAATTTTTTAAATAACAGGCGACAAGGTTGTTGATTTCACTCCCTGTCATGAGGAAATCTTCATTCTCCTCCTCATGACCCATGCGTTCTGTTAACCCTCAAGTACCTGTGCGCAGGGCAGCCGAGTCTGAGGGTGATGCGGGCATCTAGCCTGCCGCGTGTCCCTTCCCGCTTTCGTTCCTGCAGTCTTTCCTTTGCAGTGGAATTTTCCAAAGAACGTGGAAATCCACAGACAGTCAGAGCAGAGGACAGTTCCCCAAGGAGTCTGCAAGACTTAAAGAAATATTAGTATGTTCCAAAATGCTTAACCAAAATGTGATATTTGGGAGTTTTTTTGTTGAAAAAAGACCAAAGTGTGTGATTCAAGTGTAGAGAATAAGCAAGTGATTGCCCCAGCCCGCCCCCAGCAGTGGGAGGCTAGAAGAAATGAGAACGGCAAATCAGTGATTGCTAAAGCCCAGTGACAGACATACATGTACCGTCATCTTATCTCTCCACGGTGTGTCCTTCTGAAACGTCCTGTGATGACAAGTACTTGTAAAAGTAAGCAGATAAAGAATAAAGAAAAATCACATTTGAGTACAGGGCAGGTTTGTTCTTGAATAGTAGAAGTTGTTTTTTTTTTTCTCTGATAACTTTTCCTACTTAAATTGGGGAACTATTTTTTTTTTGCATGTTTTCTGTAAAACTGACCCCAGAGCCCTTTTAAGAAGCCATCTTCTTAAGCCATAAATTCCCACTTTATTGTCGGTGAAACAGAGGCACAGTGTGCACAGCGGCAAGCCAGGAATCAATCCCCCACCCTAGACTTTACTTCATTGGTTCATAACTTTCACTGAGGCTCTGTGTGCCCGTGATGCTTGGGAAGCATGTTGGGTTTTTCTCCGAAAAAGGCTGGGTTATGAGGGAAAGGTCTTCTAAGGCTGTTGGTGTTTGCACCTAGATAGCATCAGGGAGGGCAACTACACCCGTGAGAGCTATTCTGCCCAAAGGCCCTGCCACCCCTCTGAGAGTTGGGAAGGCAGCTTCTTGCTCTTTTTGAGAGCATGCTCACCCTCTGCTGGCTGCTCTAAGGAATGTCTAGAAGGACACCTGTGGCAATGGCAAATGGCGTTTTCCTCCATCCATCCATCCATCCATTCTTCCATCCATCCATTCATCTATCCTTCCATCCATCCACCTGGCAGACACCCACTATGTACCAGGCGCATGGTTAAGCACTGTGGGGACACAGGGCTAAATAGGACGGGGTTTCCACCCTGAGAACGTGCACATCGATGGAACAGAGTAGCACACCAAGCAGTCTGTTGTTAATACATAACAGTAGCAGGCATAGTTTGCCTTTCTTTGTGCAAAAGCTTCATTCATTTATTCGTTCGTACATATATTTATTCCATTCATTCATTTATCGAATAGTTTTTATATGCCCAAAGAGGCAAAGAAGCAAAAAGTTCCCTTTTTCATATTAAATATTATTATTATATTATCTAACATTTATTCAATATTTACTATGTCTCATTTAACCACTTATGAAGTATGTGCTGTTAATGTTGCTGTTTTATTACTGAGGAAACTGAGGCTTTGAAAAGGTATGAAAATTGCCCAAGGTTAGTAGATGTTAGTAGATGGTAGGGTGGGAATTTAAAGTATGCCTGATTTAAGGTAGACTATACTGCCTGTCATCAATAAGAGTTGCATTTATTTGAACTCTAATCAAAAGATAAATTGTATCCTACCAAAAAAATGCATGGTAATTGGGTTTGAGTATTAGGTTTTTGCTGATGTGGTGAAATAGAGGTTACTCTGTGTGCTGTAACAAGCCACGTTATAATAGGTAGCGAGGATTGCATGAAACACTAATCCTCAAAGGTTTAAGATGACGGATACCCAGAAAATTCTTCTTAACCTCTAAAGTGGTAAGGAGCCCTCATTTCAAAACATGCAGGCTTCTCCGTCGGGAGTGAGAGCACGAGGGGATATTGAGGAGGTCAAGCGTTCTGCTGAAAAGGGCATGAGACCAGACCCAGTCCCAGCTGGGAATTAGCTGCTTCCACTAACTGATCCATAAGTGCCCTCCACGCGTCTGCAGGTCACGGCTCTGCACCTGCCTCTCCAAACCTGCTCTGTCACTCAGTAAACATCAGCGTGTGGGTTCTGTGCTGTGTTTGAGGTGGCACTGCACTGAGTACAGGAATTGGGGTTAAAAACGCCAGATTCCAAGAGGCAGAGAGCCTTCCTCCTGAAGAGCTACAAGCTAAAGGTCAGGAATGGAGTGGAACATTGTCTGTCGAGAGTCGTGATAAAGACAGTGTCATTTGATATTTCTAGTGCCCAAGAGGGGCTTCTGTTAAAAGAGCTAATTTCAAGGTTTTAGTTAAATTATTATTAAAATTATTACCGGTGTTTTTCTTAAAACTTTAGAGTCATCTTACAGATCCTATTTTATTTGCATATCTATTAATTTGGTCTAAAAAGAGCAATGCTCAACTGGTTTTTTATTTCTGTCCAATTAGTTTATAAGTTTAACAGATTGTGAATAATCAATATTATCTACCAAAGCCATTCATTTACAAATTTAATTTATCTGACTCTTTCAAACATTTCACATACCTAACAAGGCAGACTTATAAACCTAAGAAGTAGAAGCTTCCTAAGCATTTAATCAACTGTTTTAAATCAAATACACCGAACTTACTTGAATTAAATTAGCAGTCTAATAAACACTTAAGCACTCTTTACAAACTCCTCAAATTCTCTTAAACCTTTTAAATTAAAACCACCGGGCTAATACATCACAGCCTCTTGAACGTCTGCAATATCTCAGATAATAAAATGTATAGAGATTATTAGGATGATTATAAAACTAAAACATAACTTTAAAGTACATGCACTTGATGTCACGCCATCATCTCCTTGCTTATTTGCCTGCCTGGGAATGCAGTCACCTACTTAATGGACGCAGATTTGCCATCTCAGCTGAGCGCACTGGGTTGAAGATTCCCAACAGCGGGTATAGACGTGGGTCACTGGTCGGAGATTCAAGGCCAGGCACAGAGCCCGCGCCACAGGTTAGCCAGCCTTCTGCCACCGTGATTACATTATTCATTCCATTCACGAGATGTTTATCCCTTCTGATAAGAAACTGATAAGCCAACCTAGACTCTGAACAAGTACATCAAGTGATTTAGAGAACATCTGGGTGTAAGTGGCTTTCACACTGTTAGACTTTGGTCACTTAACTGTAGCCTTCATGAAGGCAGGGACAGCATCTCTCCAGCCCACCGTTTTATGTCCAGCGCTTTCACTGTGCTTGGAGCATCACAGGTGCTCTGTCTCCCGGTCGAGTAAGTGATCTGTTTCCAGGCAGGTCAGACAGAGCAAGAAAGCTGACCCGATGCTGTGGATGGGAAATGCAAGAAAGATGCACATCTGTGAGGGCCCAGGTGACCCCAACCTTACAGGCATGTCTGTTCTGCTCCCAGATGTTTTTGCAGCAGCCAACTGTATCCCTGAGTTTCAGCAGCACCCAGCGGCCCGAGGCTCAGCAGCAGCTACAGCAAAGGTCGGCTGCAGTGACCCATCCCCAGCTCGGGGCAGGCCCCCAACTTCCAGGGCAGATCACCTCTGCCCAGGTCACAAGCCAGCACCTGCTCAGAGAATCGAGTGTGATATCAACCCAGGTAAATGCGCCCTTCTCCAGATTCAGTCCTTGCCACTGCAGCAGACAGGCTCTTGCAGTCCAGGATGTACTTGATTCCTGTAGCCTGCATGAACTAGAAACCTACCGTGCTGCTCCTCTGTGGACTGGGGGTAGATTACGGTGGTGAGCTCTTTTTGCTTTTCTTTTTTAAAGTCACTTTGAAGCCCCAAGTTGAATTGGCTTCCCTCGGTGGCTTATTAATGTTCACCTTAGTCCCTTGCTCTGGCCCTTAAAGATACCATGCAGCTGAAACTTCCAGCTTTGATGCTGACGCAGGGTTGGAGGTGGATGAGGACATCCCAGGCACACACTGATATGTCTGCAGTCCCTGTCACCTACTCCTGGTTTTAGCCACTATCCATGTGAGCAGCCACCATGTTCATTGTGCCTTGCCCCAGGCCCACCAGGGCCCCCAGGCCCCCTGCCAAACCCTTGCAGGCATTTCCTCTTATTATAAGCTTATTATAAGCCACTCGTGTCTTCCCAGTGCAACAGGGTTGCCAGTAGATACATGGTACTTGAACCGAATGGAATTAAGAAGGCATGAGCCCCTGCTTCTGGGAGATCACAGATGGGAAACCAGCCTTTCCTCAAGCTTCTAACACTGGCGTATGCCTTTGTGGCTTCAGGAAATGTCTGCTGAGCCCCTGTTGCTCACCAAGACCCCAGAGAACAAAGATGAACCTGAACCTCAAGAGCTTCTAGTCCTGTAGGAAATCTGGGAACATAGATAGATAATGTACAGCACGATGTGGATAAGTACGTGTGTAAGACAGTTTAGTCCATCTTTATCCAGTTGTAAAGGTTTTGTGTGGAAATGTAGCCTTTTGATTCAAAAGGTCATCAGAAAAATGAATCGGTGAGAATTGCCCAAAAAATTATGGAAAAACTGAGGAAGGACTTACACCATCTGATATTGAAAAATTGTATAAAAGCTCTAAGAATTAAAGCACTGTGGTAGCATTGTGTGAATGGACAATCAGTGAAACAGAAACCCCAAAGCAAATTCAAACCCCCTTCTTCATTCATTTATTATTGTACTCAACAAACATTTATTGAATGCTCACTGCACATCAGGCACAAATTGTGAGCACCAGAGGGACAGCAGTGAACAAAAAGGAAAAGAAGAAAAGAATCTCTGTTCCAAGAGGGGTAGAGAAACAAACAAGTAAAAATGACAGTGAAATGAATGGCGAGCGAGAATGCTGGCTGAGGCGGGATGAGTTGAAGTTTTAAACAAGTAGCCAAGGAAGCCTCTCGGAGAACAGAATCGTCTTGTCTGTTTGGGTTGCTATAAGGGAACACCTGAGGCTGGGCCAATTATAAAGAAAAGAGTTTGTTTGGCTCACGGTTCTGCAGGCTGGACAAGAAGCACGGAGCCAGCATCTGCTTCTGGCGAGGGCCTCAGGAAGCTTCCACTCCTGGCAGAAGCAAGGGGGAGCAGGTGTATCACCTGGCGAGAGAGGAGAGAAAGGGGAGGTGCCAGGTTCTCTCTAACAGTCACATCTCAGGGAACCAGTGGAACAAGAACAGCACCCAGCGGTCATGAGGGATCCGCCCCCATGACCCAAACACCCCCACCAGGCCCCACCTCCAGCTCTGGGGACCAGATTTCAACATGAGATTTGGAGGGGACAAATATGCAAACTATATCAATAATGTATGAGCAAAGACCTGAGGGCGTGAGTATATCGATATCAGGGGACATAGAGGAGCCGGCAGATGCGCAGTCCCTGAGGCAGGAGTAGGCCCGGTGACTTAGAGAAACAGCCAAGAGTGTCTAGAGTGGAATTTGTGAAGCAGAACATAGTTCAGTTCAGCGCACGTTTATGGCTTGCCTACCGAGAGCCTGGCACGGTCCCAGGCCCAAGGGATTCAAACACAATCCAATGGGAAAGACGGTCACAAGGTCAAAATGATTCAATAAATATTATAGTTGGTAGATCCTCAGGGGAAAGGCCAGGGTGGGTAGAAGAAGGAGCCACTGGGGATGTTTCCTGGAGAGATGACACTGAGTTGAGTTTAAGTGTTACCTTTCTCAGGGTCCAAAGCCAACGAGGAGCTCACAGGTGCTGCAGGGCAGTGGCCGCTCTGTGAGCAGCTTGGCGTCCCAGTTCAGCAGTGCCGCTGCTGTGCTCCCACCAAGTCTGAATCTCACCACACCTGCCTCCACCTCCCAGGACGCCAGCCAGTGCCAGCCCAGCCCGGACTTCAGCCATGATCGGCAGCTCAGGTACGGAGACTGTCCTCGTTTCACAGAGAACCAAGACGTGATTTCACGCCATTGGGTTCAGATCTCCTTTCTGCTGCCGGAAGTCAGACTCTAAAGCATCCACAGTGGAGCTCAACTAAGGAAGTGGCAGGAGAGGTGACCTGCTGCATCCATCGTACTCTGAGATTGGAGGGGGGAAGTGGGGATTGGGGGCAACCATTCAGGGTCCAGCCAGGCTGCGTGAGCGCGGCCGTCAGCCGGTGGGTCTGCAGCTTGGTGCTGACCAGAGTTTCCCAACTTGCTCCCTCTGCTCCAAGGCTGTTGCTGAGTCAGCCCATCCAGCCCATGATGCCTGGATCCTGCGACGGGAGGCAGCCCTCGGAGGTCAGCAGGACGGGACGGCAAGTCAAGTACGTGGCCCGGGGTGGAGGGAGGAGACCGAGCGCTGCCTGAATGGTCCCAGGCTGGCGAAGTAGCATCTGCCTGGGCCAGCCGCGCTAACCATCAGTCTTGCACGAAAGGCAGCGGCAGGGTGTGCCCACGGCCTTGAAGGGGACCCTGCCCCTTAGCTTTTCTTCCACCATTTCCTGTGTAAACAGATAAAAGTTGGAGTCAGCACCCCATGCTTAGAACAGGACCTGAACGAAGCAATTAATTACACCCCCAGTTTGTCATCATCTTGGGACTTCTTGACATGTCTAACAACCTTCACCCCTGATGGCAGCCCTGGAAAGTGTAGCCCCAGCCCCCAGCTCCAGCTGACATTCTGTAGGCACTCGAATCCCTGCAGTGGACCTGAGCCCTGCGGGTGCGGCCCACCCCCCCAGACACACGGCCTCCTCTCCCACTTCTGGGTCCCTCCTCCGCTGTACACCCACCACCACCACCACCACCAGCACCACCACCCCCCGGGCCACAGGCAGCTTGGCTCAGCTGCTTAACTGCAAGGGACAAAAGTTACTGATGACATCAGGGTGAATGGTTTAGAAGCTACTAGAAAATAGTTTCTAGCCCTTTGAAATGAGGCAGAAATAGAACTAACACAGAGACGTCTCTTTTATATAAACACTGCTTTAATTCATGTCCAGAGTTCACCAGGACAGTGCTGGCTGCTCAGACCTGGCGGCCCTCAGGGAGAGGCCTCACAGGCAGCCCTGGGCCGATCCCCTTAGAAGTCCTTCTGTGCCCTCCTTCGGCCTGTATGGATAGGAACAGCAGGTGGTCATTGAGCCTTTCTGGGGGTCAGGTGCTTCTGTGTACATTATTTCATTTTATCCTGATTAAAAACTCTATGATAGAGGGGCGTGCTCCTGTCTTTATCAGTGAAGAGGCTGAGCTTTAAAGGGGTCATGTTATGTTATGTTCTCCGAGGCCACACACTACACGTGGCAGTGGCCTTCGCCCCCAGAGACTCTCTGGTCACAGGAGGGTGAGAAGGGGACCGCACGTTGCTGGAAGCCGTCTTTAAAGTTCTGTCTGTGCCATCAGTTAGGAAGAGGGTTCTGCTTTTGCTTTTGGATTTTGCCTGTTCTTCCCAAATGATCCAAATAAGCGGAAACAAACATTCTTATTACATCACTTTCCAGAGATGTTTAAAATGCCATGAGCTAGGCAAATATGGAAATTCTTTCCTCTGGGAACCCTAACTGCTATTTTCGGTCAAACCAATAATTTATACCCACCCCATCTCCCGACTGTCTCTTCCAGACATGACCTAACAGCTCCGGCCCAAGTGTGTCAGGATCTGTCTACACACACACACACACACACACACACTCCTCTTCAGGGGAGGCTGGGAGCCCCCAGTGCCTGTTACAGACGACCCCACATGGGGAGATAACATCCCTAGAAATACAAGGCAGAGCGGACTTCTCTGTAGTGTCTGTAAACATCTGTTCCTAATCCGGAATCTTCCAGACCTTTCCTAAATGGCTTTTCTCTGCCCCTTGTTAGTGGACCATTATCATCAACCTCTCTAAAAAAGTTTTTATTGTGGTAAAATATAAATAACATAAACTTTACTATTTTAACCATTTTTAAGCGTGGGTTGCCCTTTTTTCTCTATTTATAGCGTCGTTTGATGCACAGAAGTTTTGGATGAAGTCCAATTTATTCTTTCTTTTGTTGCCTGTGCTTTTGGTGTCATATCCATACTGCTTTAAAAGGATCTGTTTTCTCCTTCCCACGTGAAACCGAACAGGTATGCCCAGAGCCAGACCGTGTTTCAGACTCCGGACGTGCACCCCGCCAGCAGCAGCGCCCCGACGCCCGTCCTGCTGACGGGGCAGGCAGTTCTGCACCCCAGCTTCCCTGCCTCCCAGCCGCCAGCGCAGCACTACCTGCAGGTGGGCACCCCGGCCCTGCGGGGGCCGGGGGGTGCAGAGCAAGTGTGCCCAGGCAGTCTCGAGGGTGGGGAGACTGGGTTACTTGGAAGGGGGAAGTTCACAGAAGGGAATAGTAAGAAATAAGATCGAAGCTTCCAATGTCAGGCTTTGGCTAGCTGAAGCTTCTGAACTTCACATCAGGATGTTCCTAGGAGGTACTGGCGAATAGCAGCATTTGGAGGTAGTTATGGGATCGGGGACCAGCAGTGAAAAGTGTGCACACTGCATGTGTGTTTGCGTTCTGCCCCATCGCTTATCTGCATGTGGCCTCAGGTTCCATCGCCTAAAGACATTCTGGCTAGATCACATGCACATGTTTACAGACCATTCTCCAAAGCATCAGCCCCAGGTCCACTGGTCCAGAAGGAACCCCCAGTATTGGTGGAGAACTTGGCTTCAGAATTCATCCTCATCTGGTAGAGCCTAAGGTTCCTTTCTTCCCCATCCACACCCTGCCCAGGGTCCTGTCAGAGCCACCTCTCCCCATGTGACCCCTCAAGAAGGAGAGTTCTGTAGTCTGACCGGATCTGCAGCACACCCCCCACCCCTGTAAGGCAGCAGAGGGACTGATGACTCAGAACCACCTCTAGAGCCCTTTTTCTTTTCTTTCCAGGTACAGGCACCAACCTCTTTGCACAGTGAGCAGCAGGACTCGCTGCTTCTCTCCACCTACTCACAACAGCCAGGGACCCTGGGCTATCCCCCGCCACCCCCAGCGCCACCCCAGCCCCCGCGCCCTCCCCGAAGGGTCAGCAGTCTGTCCGAGTCATCAGGCCTCCAGCAGCCTCCCCGGTAGTCCCCTGGCGCTGAAGTTGGGACACAATCAGCTTTAACCAATGGACAAGGGGGGTGGCCACGGGAGACGGGGACAGGAGTCTGAACTAAACCCTTGGCTTTTGTGCACACTGCGTAAATTTCAAAACTCCCGGATGGTAACCATCTCTGGAGTGCAGTGGCTGGCGCAGGGGGCAATGATCAGGAATACTGGCCGTGTTTCCCTTGCCTCCGAGGTTCTCGGGCACACTCTACAGCCATACTGGACGAGAACCAAGTGCCCAGTGCAGGTGTCGATACTCCGTGTACTTCAGAGGTTGGGCATGGCGCTGCGTCCCCCAAGAGTGCACTAGTGACTCTAGCCAACGGTGGCCCGTCCGTCCGCGCTAGCTGACCTTCACTCTCTTGATCGTCTTTCCTTTGTATTGGAGAAGGATTGGGTCAGAGATCTGTTGGAGAGGGAATAAAGAGATTATTTTTCATTATTTTTAAATGGTTGTTTTTGTTTTAATTTGCACAGCTGCACAGAGGAAATAACTTAGGCACTTTCTGTTTTTAAAAATCATAAGGTCTCATGACTTCATCTGGGGACCACAGTAACAAAAACAGCCCACCAATCAGATAGGAAAGCTGGTCACTAACCAAGCTACACATTCACACCCTCTGGCCTAAGCCCTATGGGATGAGGCTTTTCACCCCATGCCAAACGGGCAGTGATTTTTTCCCCCTAAATATAACACTGGACTATTTCCTGTTTACTTCATTGATTGCAACTACAGAGGTGGACTCAAAGCAAAGCACAATCATGCCAGCTGACATTCCAGAATTCTGTTGAGAACTCTGAGACTAGGAGGGGAGAGGTTTCATAAGCCAGACAGGCCTGGGGGGCGCCAGTCCCCAAGGAAACCCTGCCATGTGCTGGCCCTTTGAGTGAGAATGCTGCATCTTTCTACATATCTTTCATGAGAATACTGAGAATTGGATTTTCCTTTTCAAAATGCACTTTGCTTTTTTTGTATGTTTTGTTATGTTGAGATGTTTCTAAAGAAAAGATTTTATGTAATTATAAGATGAAGCGTAGTGAATTGTACAGCTGTTGTAATAATGACCTATTTCTATATAAAATAAAATTGTATGGATTATGTGTAAATTATTTTGTATCTGAGACACCAGTTCCTTTCCCAAATATAAAAGTATAAAAGTTTTCTTGTGTTTTTCTGTGAGTGGAAATTTTGTAATAAATTAACAAATTTGTACAATTTCCTCTGTCCCTTGTTATACATCCACACATACACCTTTTCACCAGTAAACATCATTTTAAATTTCAAAATGTCTCAAGGATAATCAAAGATATGAAAAAGGTAGAAACACACAATAAGTAAGTTGGGTAACGGGGTTAAGTTTTTTGAGCTATGTGCATCAGCTCAGCCTCTCAGGTCGTGATCTTTAAGTTTGTGCGAGAAAAACAATGGTTGACTTACTGTAGAAGTGACAGCAAAACAAAAACAGAAAAAAGTTCCTGGGAACATTTCAATCCTGACATAGGTAATGAGTGGAGATGACCAAGACTTTCTCCACCAAAGGATTCATTCATAGCTCATACTTAAACTCACCCAGGTTGGTTTCCATGGGGTCTCACTGCCAACACTTAGATTTCAGTGATGGGGGCGGGGGCACGTGTGTCTGTAAGATGTGAGCACACGCATGCCATGTTGGGGTAGGGGGAGGATATAGCAGCATCTAGAAAGTTTCTGCCAACTACAGACATCCCACTCACACATGACATTTCATTACATTGACGCAAGGGTACCTTGGTGTACTGTGTTTGAGAACCACTGAGATGGCAATGCCCTTTTGGGAAGCATTGTTTCAAGAAAGCTAAGTTCCTTCCCCTTCTCCACTGATATAGCTCTGTGCTTCCCCCCGCCCTGTAAAATGGGAATAGCTCATGTCAATGCTATAACTAGGATCAGTTTTGGATGGTAATGAGAGGGTGCTATATAAATACATTCAAAAGTTGTATTACACAATTGTTCTATTGCTGAAAAAAGGTAAGTCAAAATATTTTGCATGCACTAGAACGTTCGCTCTTTAAAGGAACCAGAAATGAACCCTGTTTTTAAAAGAAAAGCTATGTGTAAAACTGGATTCACTTGTTTTTAATTTAATGTTTTGTAAGATCAAAGGTTTATTTTTCTGTAAGAGAATTTAAATGTGTATTTTAATTTGCTGTCAGAATCTTTCTAAATAGAACAAGATTTTTAATGGACACAGCATATTTATTGTCCTAGGATTTTCTAGCTGGAAACCATTAAAAGAGGGTGGAGTGTGCCTTGCTACTAATTTAATTTAGCTTTGCTTAAATCTTACACATGTTCAGTATTTAGATAAACTCAGAAAACTTATTGTGCAATATTTCTTTAAACACACATACACCATAGTAAGTTTAATCTCTGAGGTTCTGATTCATTAAATTTCGCTCATTAAAAAGCTATGTTGCAACTCTGTCCTATTCCAAAAAAACCATGACCTTTCTATTTGGAAAACGATAAAGTCTTGGCTTATGAGAAGTGACTGAACTGTGAACTTTGGAGTACACCAAGTTTATGGTATTTTAAACTCACTCAGTTAAAATGTAGTGTCTTTTGTCTCTAATAACTAAAGTTCATTAAATTAATTTTAAAATTTTATTTATACATGCAACATGGTGTATTGGCCAACTATTAGTTCTAAGCCATGACATTTTGCACTCATCTAAATTATCTGGTAAAATTTGAGTGATACAAGATTGCTTCAGTTTCTGTCTTTGTGTAGACGCAGGCTGAAGATCTCAAAGTCAGCCATTAATATCGTAGAGAAGTAACTAATTTGGATCCTCCAGAGAAATGCTTAGTGGCCTTTTGAACAGACACACATGAACTTCATACTGTACATATGAACGGCTTTATTTTCCTGGGAAAGAGGGCTCATTGGAAACAAAAAAATTTCACTTACGATTTTTGCATAGCCACACTTAGTCGTATCTACTGTATTAACTCCTTTTTAAATTATAAGTACTCTTTTTTTATAGTTCATGTTTAATCTTAAGCATGAAGTCATGAACTCATGGCCACTCAACTTTTCTAATTATGCATTGTTACTATTTTATTTACGCTCAGATTGGCACAACTTGGCAAGTGGGAGCTTGCTCCTGCATTGGGCTGCTTTGCCGTTCTGGCATTGCAATCAACAATCAGATTCCACATTTCTTTCTGGAAACAACAGGATCAAGGCCCATCTCGACTTTTTTTATTCCCCCTGCCCCCCCAAATCATGGAGTCACCTATCCTCCAAGGGGTCCTGACTCCTTTTAGTAAAAAAAAAAAAAAAAAAAAGAATGAGATCTGGTGTTGCATACAAGTGCTGCCTTTGTGGCTGTTATGTTATTGGGTCATTCTGTTGTGGCAGAGCTGAAAACATTTCTTTCAGAGTCATGAAATCACACTGATTTCTGTGATGTAATATATTGCATTATATTCTATCTTTCTAACGTGATTCTGTTACCCACTAAGGCTTTCTGCTAAATTGTCATTTCATATAAAGTCAGTTATGAATTGTTGACTTTAATTTCATATACTTCTCTGTGCCATTCCTCTCCTCTCTGCTCCACTAGCAGCCACCTGCCCAGGCCCCATTTCAGCTGGCTCACAGCAACAGCATCCTCACTGACCTCCCAGGCCCCAATCTGTCCACACGTTACCTCCAGACACGGCTCCCTTTATCTCCTTTTCACTACCTGGCGCTTTTCCTTTTAAAACTCTTTCAGTGGCTCTTCTTGGGAAGTTCCACTGGAACTTCCTGGGGCACAGCCCTGCATGAAACTGCCAAGGAGGACCCCTCCAGTCCCTTACAGGTTTGTTGCCCCCAAGGCTGGTGAGGACTGGAATGCAGCCTGTCCACTTGTTTCTTGCTGCCCCCACAGGCGAGCATTCAGATCTTGTTCATTTTAAGGATTCTTTAAGGATTTAAGGATTCTTAATCACTAAAAATAAAGACATGGGCAATTGGCACAGCTAACAAACACCAGAGAATTACAAAGCACATGAAGTTCCTACTCAGTGGTTCTGGTCTCTGGGGGGCCCAGCAGTCACTGGCCTGGCCCCTAGGGCTTGGGAGGGAAAAAGAAGTTGGAAGAGCCTGCAGAGCTGTACTGAAACCCAGAGAGGCCCAGGTAAGCTAGTGATTTTTCAATCCTCAAATCAAACAGTCTTTATTGTATGTCTGTTCAACCTTTGATTAAGGCAGCAGAATTGACATCTGAGAGAGCCATTTTGTAGATTTCCACTGGAGGGGTCTATTTGCTTCAACAAGAGGTAAGATCTATTCACATTTAGTCAGTTGTATGGCAGCCTGAGTCAGCTGGCACCAGACTTCTGATATATTACAGCAATGTAATAAATGAATGGTGCCCCAGAAAGCTGTCCCTTAATTCCCCTCTAGTGCTAGGAGCCAGTTAGAAAGGGCAAGATCACATTTTCAGTGAGTGAGTGCAGGGACTCAGGATCAGATCAATGATCCCAGACAGGCCATAAGGTATGAAAGGCCTGAGGCAGGTTTCAGGTGCCTGAGCTTCAGGAAGAGGAAGAGGAAAGCAGAGCACCTGTCACTGGGTTGAAACAAATTCTGCCTTGTTAACAGAACCCCAATTTTGTGCAGAGCATCAGCAATAGGTCTAGCCCAGGCCAAGAAACCCAACCTGCCATTAGGCTAAGGTAATCATGACAATCCCATTTGTTTTGGGCAGGTATGAGATCTCCCAGCCTGATTATAAGGGAGTCCAGTCTTAGCCAATGACAGGTAGAAAGCTCCTTGAGGTTTCTAGAAAGGATTTTGTATTCTGATAAGAGACATGGGGGGTAAAGCTTGCCTATTCATCCCCACCTTCTGCCTTTGAGGACAGTTGGGAAACCCAGGAGTGCAGTATCCATCCTGATAAGGGATGGGAAGGCCTGGGTTCCTGATACGATCATAGTCTCTGCTCCAGTCCTGAAACTGCCTCCAGTCTTATCTGTAAGATCCTGAAACACGTCCATCGCTGAAAGCCCTGTTGGTATGTTACAGGTGACATGCCTCGATATGGGCATTTTCCCATTAAGTGCCAGGCATTAAGTGGGCCCTTTCAACTTGGAACATCAAGCTCATCAGTTCTAGGAAATGCCCTTGAATTCAAGGTATCATCATCATGAAATTTCAGAATTTTAGAGATAAAGAGAAGATCTTAAAATCTTTCAGAGAGAAAACAGGTCACAAAAAAATGGCCCATGACTTCTCAGTAACCACACTGAAAGACAGAAGACGATAGAGAATGTCTTCAAAATGCTGGGGAGAAATTCTTTTCAACCTAGAATTCCATACAAGCCAGAATTTAAACTTGAAGATTAAGTAAATAGCTTCAGATACTTGAGGGCTCAAAAACTTTAGCTCTGGGGCTCCATCTTAAGAAACCATTAAATGGTATGCTCTTGGGAAATAAGGGCGTTTGTCAAGAAAAAGGAAGGCATAGATCCACAGATCCAATGGACTCTCAGAATCTCTAGACCTATGATATGAAATTCCGAGGCCGCCTCAAAGTTCCCCATCATCTCTTACATCACATTCAACCCACTCATCCAACGAGACAGCTTGCTGCTTCCCCAGGTCGGGCTCAGTATTCTTCCTCTAGTCTTTATGCCCCCAGGGATAGAATAGCTAGAAGCAGCCACTCCCATTCCCAGTGCTCCAGTAGTAAAATTACTTCTGTGAAACCACTGACAATCTCCTGTTTGGAGAATCTAATGGGTTCATCTGCTTTTGCCTTACTTGAACTCCATAGCATTTAGTACCTGTTGACCATGCTGTGCTTCTCTTGGCTTTTATGGGAATATTTTCAAGTAACTCTTTTCCTACTGCTCTAATGACACTTCACTAATTTCTTACAGCTTCTGCCTCCCACACCTCTTAAATGTAGAGTCTACACTGGCCTTCTCTGTCCTCCTAGTCCTCTTGATTTAACCTTCTTGTATCTATAAAATCAGTGGCTCCTTTCCAATCCCACTGCAACTGCCTTAGTTCAGACCCTCAGCAGTTGTGTTTGGTGTCCTTGCCACCACCTTGCCCTCTACTTCCAAGCTATCCTACAGTGTAGCCAAATTAATTCTAAAATATCTAATCGTGGTGCTGCCCTCTTGAAAACCTTTCAATGACTGCTTACCACTGGTAATACCTAAACTCTTGAGCAAGTAAGTTCCCACAGACTATCTGATCTCTCAACCGAGAGTCTGGGAAGCCATACTGCTCCAGACCTTTCACTTGCAGCACCCTCTGCCCCGTTATCCCCTGCCAGTCCTGCCAGACCCAGCGCAAGCCTCCCCTCCTTTCTGCATCCCTGACCCACCATGCACCGGACCGACACGACAGGCCTGTGGCTTCACCGCCCAGGACAGTAAGTTCCCATTCTCGAGTCCCCCAGGCTCGACGGGAGCACCTCCAGGGGGAGGCTGTGGCTCGGCCACCCCTGGGTCCGCCAGCCAGGAACAGCGCCTGACACGGGGTCAGTAAATGTTGGTCGAAGTGAATGAATAAGAACAAAAGAGCGTCCTCTCCCCCTGGCCCTGCTCTCATGCTATAGGCCTCGGTTTTAGTTTTCTCCGAAGACTTGGAGATGCAAGTCCCTAGGAGCCTCCCTCTCCGGAAGCCGGAGTCGAGCCCGGGGCAGGAAGGTGCGGCCGTGGCCCGCCCAGGCCCCGCCCAGGGCCCGCCCCCGAGGCCAGCTCGCACTCCGCGGCGCGCGGCGCTTACGTCACAGCCCCGCCTTCCCTTTCCCTAGCCACTGCCCCCTCCCGCCTCTACAGGCGACCCGGAAGTTGTACTTGCGACCTCTGCTTT
>VBSM01002608.1:99280192-99294125 GCA_008086735.1 Cheirogaleus medius | reverse complement strand
GAAGTGGTGACCCGAGAATACACCATCAACATTCACAAGCGCATCCATGGAGTGTGAGTATTCCTCCATTTGGCCGGGGACTCGCGAACTCGCGTGTGGTTGTCGCTCTCAGAGGTCTACCTAATCGTTTAAGGCTAAATGGTATGGAAACTACGCGTTTCTTTTTCAAAGTCGCAGATGTACTGCACGTACCCTACCTAAGGTTTACAGGGTTTGAAGTGTAGTGCTCTGAAGTTAATGAATGAAAAGTGCGTAAAGTTTTTGGAAAGTCGCTTTTGGAAAACTTCGTAGTGCTAAAATGAAAACATCATTGACTCGGTGCTTTTGTATTTGCATTAAACCTGGACAGGCTAAAAGGTAAAAGATGTGTATATGAGGGAAAGCAGGCCTTTTTAAAAAAATACTTAAAGGTTGCAGGAACGTTAACTAAAAAAAGCTGTGTCCTACCTCGAATGTGAACACTTAAATGGGATTCATTTCGTTGCCTGACCCACGTAGACATGTACAAATGATACTGATCGACTTATAACACCAGAAATGAAAATGCAACAGACAGACAAGAGTTGTAGGGCAGTATATATGGTGGGGACCCAAGGATGTTGTGGATTTCTGGCGTACAGAAATGTGAGGAATGATTTTTTTTAATAGCAAAATATTACACACTGAAATACTCTGTTTAGGCCTCAGTCTGTGGAGCAGGGTTTCTTGCACTTGACTAGGCAGTCTCAGGACCACTAATTTTGCTGGCATTTGAATGCGTGGCAGCATTCATATTGGGCCTAGCATCCCAGCCAAGTATTTATCTAGTCGGCCAAGGAGCATTATGTGTGTTGTCTTATTTGGGGTCTCTGAGATGACTTCTGCGTCTAAAATCCAGTGCCTTTGTGTGTGTTAGTGGTGGTTATGAGTAGCTGTATTCTCTCTCCACCTTTATTTGGAACATGCATGCTTTCATTTAGGGGAAATGTCAAGCATTTAGCTGTATCAGGCACTGCCCTGAGCTCTGGAGATACAGCAGAGAACCAAAGACCCTACCTTCCTTGTTTACTTAATAGCGGGGGATGGTAGGCAAGTGTTCAGATAGACGATGGTAAAAAAAAAAAAAATGTGCCAAGTGGAAAGCAAGTCACAGGGTGAAAGGAGGTCTATTGCTTTAAAGGCCACACAGATAATTGGACATTTGTGAAGTGTGGGTGTGAGCTGTGCAGGTGCTCTAGATTTTTAGGCATTTTGAACTTCGTCACAAGGACCTTCGTGGCACTACATCCTTGGGTTATTTCTCAGTGCTTGCTTGCTTGACAGTTCATTCTTCCATGACAGTGCTTTATTCTTAAGCTTCATGGAGTTGTTTTTCTTTCTACTTCACTAGCTGCTCTTCGGTCTCCTCACATCCCTGTTAATGTTGAGGAATCCCTCTTTTCTATCTATGCTTGGTAATAGCAGCCAGTCTTAAAGCATCGCATGTATTCAACTTACTTGACATCTCTACTTGTGTATATGAATAAGCATTTCAAACTTGACCTAACTGCCGGTGTTTATATCCACCCCCAGCCTGTTCTCTTGTGACCTTTACTATTCATTGGTAATTTAGCAAATCCTGTGGGCTCTGCCTTCTGATTTTTACTTTTTTTCCCTATGCCTGAATGTTTTTCTCACGGCTAATAAATGGCTGTTTGTTGCCGTCACACCTCAAGTCCAATAGCACCTTGGCTGTCTTATTAAAACTTTTGCTCCTCTTCTGTAATGCTGTCTCTTTTCCCTGGTTTATTGGTCTCTGTAGAACTTGATACCATTTGATGAACTCTATAGGTCCCTGACATAAGCTATGTGAAGAATGGGATTTTGTCTGTTTTGCTCTTATTTCTAGCACCCTTTATTTCTAGATGGTTATTTGTTGGTGAATTAAACAAGCTTGTTTGATGGTTCTAGAAATGGCAAGGAGACTGGAACAGGTGGAGCAAAGGAGAGAAGTTTACAGTCTTGGGAGTGGGGTGAGACACCTTTAGGATATTTGGTCTCTGCCTCGCTTGGAATGGCCTTCACTTAAATGCTTGGTCTTTCAGTCTGTGTAAAGTTCTGTGTTGTTGTGTTTGTGGTCCTTATACTTCTTGAGAGATCTGCCTTCACATTTCAGGCCCCTGCTTTTTAAGTGTAGACCACGTTATTGCATTGAATGATCTGTTCAAAAACATGTCCTAAGACATGAAGCATAATCAGATTATATTTTGATCTGAGGATGCCAGTGAAAATGGATTATAATTGATTACATTAAGTGAGGGCTTATTTGTGTTTCATTTAAATTTGTGCTCATGTCATTATAATTTGTTCACTTGTGTTTGAATCTTAGGGGCTTCAAGAAGCGTGCCCCTCGAGCACTTAAAGAGATCCGGAAATTTGCCATGAAGGAGATGGGAACTCCAGATGTGCGCATCGATACCAGGCTCAACAAAGCTGTCTGGGCCAAAGGAATAAGGTGCTAAAGTTATCTGTTAGGTGAACTTTTACAGTGACACTAGCTTGTCCAGCTTGCTCTGCACAGTCCATATAGTTTAGTAATTTGATTAATGCATGTGATCTTAAAATACCATCATAGTGACTTGGGGTGAGCTGGCATCTGCAGGGAAGCCCTTTAACATGACCTGTGCGCTGAGACCCAAGTGAAGGAGCCAGCAGTATGGGGTGGGAAAGAGCATTGCATAGAGAGCAAATTTACGATCTGGGAGCAGGATGGTCGGGGTAGTGATGGAACAAGTGACTAGAAGACCAGTGGATGGGGATGTTGTCACTATTGGGGGTTGCTGCAGTACAGGGATTATTAAACATTTTACAATGAATAGGGCAGCTCTTCCAACAAAGAATTGCCGAGTCCAAATGTCAGTAGTACCGAGGTTAGGAAGCCCTGCTTTATAGTGGGAAGGGGGCACAGGAGGAAAGTTTATGCTGTGAAGGACCCTGTAGGTGCCAGAGCAGAGGGGACACCGGCTAGTGGAACAACAGTAGGGTGGGCTAGTTGATTCTGTGAAATGGCGGTTCCAGGGACTGTTGGCATCTGGGTAATATTTAAATCTTAGAGTTGGGTGAGATGACTGATAGAGGGACCTGAGACTCAGCTTTGTAGTGGGCTGACATTTAAGGGTATGGCAGAGGAGAGGTGTCCAATGAATCTTTAGTGCCTGCCTTAGGGTGATAGGGAGGATGTGGTGTCACAAGAGCCAAGAGAAGTCCTGGGTTTATAGGAATTGGGGCCTAGACTAACACCTAGCACAGCCTAGGATCAATAAAGGAAGGAGATACAATCAGCTATAATGGTCTTTTGTGTTCAGTATAGCTTGTAGAGTTTTTAATAATAATGTTTCTCCAAATTTAAATGTAACAGAAAAATCCCATACAAGAATTCTCCAATGGTAGAGGCAAAAGACTAGCACATTTGGCTTATATGTTTGCTTAGGAATATCAGTAGTGGTTGCCTTAACATGTCTTAACAGGCATGCATCTTGAGATGACAGCATTTAATGTCTACCTGGGAGTGTTTTATTTTCCAGGGAACTGGTAAGTTCCTCATTGGTCAGGTTAGAGCAAAAGATAGAGCATTAGAAGCAGGGTGCGGATGTGTGAATGTAGCTCCTGGCTATTTTCTTGAAAGGAAGCTTGACTTTACCAACACTTTTTTGTATTTTTATTAGGAATGTCCCATACCGGATTCGTGTGCGGTTGTCCAGGAAACGTAACGAGGATGAAGATTCACCAAACAAGCTCTATACTTTGGTTACCTATGTACCTGTTACCACTTTCAAAAGTAAGTTCTCCTTCTCTATCTCACACAGCTGTTTAAAGTACATTAGAAAATATCCTTAGCTCTGTTACAACCTGAATTCATCTGTTCAGCAAATAGGAGTGACGGGCATTGTCATTATACCTTTTTATAAATTGTGTGTTGGTGTAGGAGGATGCAAAAGAACATATAAACTGGTCCGTATCTGAGTTGTAAAAAGGTCATGGAAAATGGAATGCTACTACACACAGACTTTTCTAGAAAAGGTTTTTGGAGTGTTTAAGGATGAAATGTGGGGGAGGGGGGCATGGGCAATATACGTAACCTTAACATTTGTACCCCCATAATATGCTGAAATAAAAATGAAAACAGGGATGAAATGTGTTGTGAATATGGAAGTAAACTGTCGCTTCACTTCTTTTGCAGATCTACAGACAGTCAACGTGGATGAGAATTAACCACTGATTGTCAGGTATATCAAATAAAGTTAAAAAACCATTGTCTTGTTTTGCTTTTCCTTTTCTAGTTGCAGCATAATGTGCTTGCATATCCTAAAGCAGTTCCCAGTTATGGGATCATTTGGATAGCCTTTCCTAAATACTTAACCTCTGTGCTTGTTTCTCCCTGTCCCTTAGAGTTTGATTATTTGACAGGGTATAAGCAGGTTTTAAAGTTAATTTTTAGAGCCACTATTATAAGTAGTTGAGAAATTGGAGGCATAATCTGTAGATCTTAGATTTAATAAAATAACAGGTAGTATACCTTTAAGCTTCTCCCTACATCTGTATTGAGTATAATTGTCTTCAATCGCACTACACACTGAGGCCATAGATGGGCTGGGGAGATTCCAACTTGTCCATTAACTAGCATAGTCTACACCTAAACAAGGTAGAAGGACTAACTCAATACAAAAATTTTTTATTAAAAAACTTGAGGCCAACATTAGAAGCATGGTTTGTACACAACATTTTTGAAGGACATACAAAGTGGATACAACCAAATATATTAAAATGGTTTCAATTACCAGCATTGAAACAAAAAATTAGTGCAAAAAAAAAAGCCAAATACAATTGCACAGATAGTGGACTCTAGATCTTGAAAGTGAGCTTGATTCTTGACCTCCTGTTGTCCTTCCCAGTGAAAAATGAGGGCATGGGGCTTATCCTGTCTCTTGGTTAGTAAGACACATGACTTGTATTCCATCTGAGAGTAAAATCATACTGGCTGGCATCACAGTGCAAGTGCCCATTTCAGCAAATCTGATTTTTTTAAAAAAAATTGCATGTCACAGCATCAAGGGAACTGATGGATACCCTACAGGACTGGCAATGTCCAATCGGCAAGTCTCTTAATAAATAGAAATGCATGAGGGTTGCGTCGATTCCCCCGACTACAGTTTGTCAGGTTGCTTATCCAGATATCCGGTTTGTAAAGTGTACTCAAAGTAGACTGAAATCTGGGTTTATGGGCTGACAACCCAAGAAACAGCCTGGTCGTGCTTTGGTATGGCAGGCTCGTGTTTGCAGCAACTACTGTCTTGCTACAAGTTACTCACTCAGCTTCAGTTCAGGCTGTGATTGCCGGCTCATTTCAGAGGTTTTGAGATTGTACTGATTGATCTTGGCGTTTTCAAGTTTGGATTTCATGTCTAGTGGCTTTTCAAAAAAGTTTACTAATGACTGTTCAGTCAGAAGTGATGCTAAAATATGTTCTAGGGAAACAGTCCAGTCCCCTCCTGCCTCTTCAGGAAATGCCTGGCAGTCCTGGGGAGTCTTCCCCGTGTCAGCAAAGACCGAGTCCTGCTCCGGAGAAGGCGCTGAAGCCTGCAGCTCCTCCCCGCACTCCTGGGAGCAGCTTCCAGAGCTACTGCTCCGCTGCCCCACCTCCCCGATCTGCAGCAGCAGGGTGGTGACCGTGGCGATGGCTTGATACAAATCGTTTTCTTCTGGATCTTCGTGGAACATACTGTACAAAGTTTTACAGAACTGGATAAATTCTCTCTGAAATTAAAAATGTCTTTATTTAGCAGCAGAACCAGGATGCGGAAGTATATATATATTTTAAATTTTATACCTTTGTTCTTAGAGAAAACCATAGATTACTTTTGAAGAAGGAGAATATAAGGTAATCTCGGCCCTTTCACTCTGAAAACACTGTTTGACTCTAAGGAATTCTGACACACACTTGCAAGCGTGCTGCTGCTTGTCTGTATGGTAACTATTAAGAAATGTGGAGACCTTCCCAGAGGACACGCACTCCCTTTAGCCCAGCAGGTCAACTCGTAGCAATGTGTCCAAAGAAACCAGAGCAAGGTACAGACTTATTTATGAGGATCTTCAAAGCTAGAGTTTATAATAGACATTGGAAACACCTGAAGTATTATGATTAAATAAAACTATGGCATGCTCACCTGCTGGGAATACCATGCAGGAGCTAAAGGTTATAAAATGAAATAGGACAGTGATGCTTGATGTTTTCTAAAATTACATACATGCTCGCTCCTGCCGAAATTTAGAATCTAATGTTAGGTGAGATGCTTTGGGTGAGATTTAGCTACTCAGTTACTCTAGGAACAGAAAAATGGTTGTGAACTAATTTAACAAATATTTAATAATTCAGAGGAAATATCCATGATTATTTTGAAGTAAAGGAAAGCAAAGTATTAACATGACCCATTTTTGTTTAAAGCACATCTATAACCAAAACAAGTTAATATTATGCATATCAGAATGTTAATACCAACAGCTTTGGGTGATGAGATTTAACTGACTTTATCATACATCCACGGAGCAGAATGAAAAGCTGAAAGCTGTTCCCCAATGGAGTAGACAGAGCAGCATTTCTCAAATATACTATGAAATACTAATCCCACAAGATGTTTTGAGGTTAAAAAAGATTGAGAAACATTTGCATGCTAAATTCCACTCTTGAAGGCTCACAGTAGACAGCACCAAAATGATTTAAATCCCATAATAAAAGAGTGTTTTTAACTTTAAGCTATATTTCCTAAATACTGGGAGGGAATACTTTTCAAATTAAAAAGAAAACCTACGGCCATCATATGGCACTTTTGTAGCATAGAACCCTTTTCTGGAAAATGCCCAGAGGTTTTAGAGCTATATATCATGTAGTCAATGATTTCAAAGAAAATGGAGAGAGTACACTAATATTCTTTAAGGGGAGAATGCTGTATCCACAGTGGCTCCAAATGCTTCTATCACCCAAAGGCATAAATCCTTATCACAACCTGGATAAATGAATTTGATATAAAAAACATTGTGTAGCAGCCTCCTGTTTTAAAGAGCTGTGAATATCTGGAATGTCTGAATTGGTCACAATTCGAATATTTCCCATTTACTCACTATAACACTCAACACACAACTACAAAGTTACAAGATCCTGGATTCCAGAGCTAAAGGGGCCCAAGCTCAATTCTCAAATTAATCATTTGGCAAAATAGCTCATTCTCTGCACAGAGGAAAGTCCATACCTGGCTCATTTTGGGCAACTCTTTCTCAGTTTTATCTTTTTCTTTGGCTAAATCTTTAATCATCTGCTTCAGCTGTTTCTGATAATCAACTGCATCGCCTTCAGATAAAGGGAAACAATATATAGTTTAAATAAATTCAATGAAAGCAAAAAGGAAAATACAGGAGGGGATAGCAAGGGGATGAGGAATCCCACTAAGCAACGTCCATGCAAAACTATGAAAAGTGAGAGATTCACTCGGAGAGAGAGTTTGTTTTACAGCTGACCACGAATGAGGGGTGTTAGCTGGGGGACCTCTGCTACAAGAGGACCTGGGAAAGAGCAAACAGGAGGAAGCGACCTGGTGGTGGGGGCGAGGGGAGCCACCAGCAACACTTCCACTTGGAAAGCTACTGGCCTCGGAAGGCAGTGGGCTCAGCATTAGTTCACCAAGGATGCTACAAGAGGCGTGGTGAGGCAACCTGCGTGCCTGCCCGCTGCCGCAGTGCACCGGGGGAAAGGAGAGAGCAATGGAAAGAGGTACGTGCCATTGGGCTTCCCGAAAACCAGGGGTCTTGATGTCGACAACAGAGGATTCTTTAACGGTGACTGGCTGTCGCAGTCATTTTCGGTGAGTGCTTAAAAAGAGAGAGAGAGATGTTTAAATTGAACACATTTTCTGTCTAACCAAAGCTGACAGAGTAATTTAGCTTTCAGGGCTAAATTTTTAACTAAAGACTAAGTCAGCAGCTCCCAACCTGTGGGCTGCAGTCTTTGCATGATCTGTGAACCCAGATGCACACCAAGCACTGTCTAGATACATAGAGGAAATAAAATGTCGCACACCAGGTGTGTCTTTTCCCAGATGTACATAGCTACTGTTGTAAGTAATAAGATACAAAATTCATAGAATGACATTGCTGTTCACCTGGAAAAATGTATGTAGTAAAACTCCATTTTGTAAAGCTAAAATATATACATATACCATACTCCAGAAATAAATATACTATTTCTCTATAACAACACATACTACTGTAATTACACAATTTCCTTAAAAAGTTGATAAATGCTTTACTGAATCCATAGCATTATCTTATCATTAGGAGTTTTCTTAAAGGATACTAAAAATAAAATTATATCTGAACTCTTATACATTCCTGGTGGGAATATAAAATGGTTCAGCCACTTTGGAAAACAGTCTGGCAGTTCCTTAAAACGTTAAACATAGAGTTACCATTTGTCCCAGAAATCCCATTCCTAAGTATATACCCAAGAGGATTGAAAACATATGTTCACACAAAAACATATGTGCACAAATATTCATAGCAGTATTGTTCATAATAGCCAAAAACAAGCCAAATGCTGAATAAACAAATTGATAACAATCGAATAGTATTCATACAATGGAATATTATTTGGCAATAAAAAGGAATGAAGCATTGACACTTGCCACAACATGGATGAATCCTGAAAACATTACACCAAGTAAAAGATGTCAAACACAAAATACATCAACTCCATTTATATGAAATGTCCAGAATAGGCATATCTATAGAAACAGCAAGTTGTCTAGCACTGGGAAAAATGGATGATGGGAGTGATAGCTAAGGGTACAAGGTTTATTTTTAGGGTAATGAAATGTTCTAAAATTATGGTGATTACTGCACAACTCTGTGAATATATTAAAAAAATTGAATTGTACACTTTAAATGAGTGACTTTCATGGAGGGTGAGTTATAGCCCAATGAAGATGCTACAAAATAACAATTATCAGGGGGATGACAGGGAAGGAACCTCATACTTTAAAAAAGGTTGCAACTTACTAGCAGGCCATTCACTAAGAGTAAATCAAAAACAAAATTCATCTGTGATTCAGCAAATCCACAAGATGGCACCACAGCTTCGAAAAGCTACCCTCTTGGTTTCCAAGAGTCTTAGAGGGTTGGTTTGTTTATTCATTTTTTTTTTCTTTTTCTAATGTTTAGTGGTTTTTTCCTACAACAAAGATATTTAGTCACTTCTTTCTAACTTCGCCCAAAACAAATTCTGTGCAGTGGCGCACGTGAGAATCCACTCAGACAGTGAATAGGAGGAAAATTACAAACCCTGAATAGTACTTGGGGCAGTCAGGATGGAAATGGGTTTCCCAGAGAAGAGCTGCTGGGATGTCAAAGAGCTTGGTGTATCAAAAAGGACAAACACGTATGTACACAAATGACCAAGAAATGCTGTAACCAATATGCACAACTGTGATGGGTGCACACAAAGACAGTCATTCATTCAGGGGGTGGGCAAGTGTCCAGAGGGGAGGCAGGTAAAGGAGCCAGAAAGGCCAACCAGACCCTGTAACAGAACCCCCCAACCTCTCTGCCATGGCACACACAACACTATATCACGGGTCTGGACACAATGACGCTGCAGGAGACGAGGAGCTCACTAAAAAAATGCATTCCATATTCTGTTTATGATCAGAACTATACAATACAATGCATATGGGGAAGGAGTAAACGCTAAGTATATATACCACCTTTAAATATCATTTCAACCTCTGTAAATGAGATGCTCAAACTTCTATAAACAGGACCTTATTTTTATAATACACTCCTATATAAATACATGTAGCTTGTAACCCAAGACTGTACATGGATTGAGGGACGTTTTCTATTAAAGCGTTCCCTGAGCCTCACTTCAATTATTGCACAAGTTAAAATCAGGTAAAAGATTTTACATTTGGGTATCTGAAACCTCCATCTCGGACTTTCGTTTTAACATAGTGGATAACTTTAGCACCTCAACACATGCCACCAGCAGGAAAGTTTCTCCTTTATGACTTCAAGTCGAATGGTTTTCATTTTCTATATCATTGTCATTGCCACTGCTATCTTCATTACTTTCTAAATGGGATACCTGTAGAGGGAAAAAGCCAATTCCACCGAAAGTGTGTCATCTCTGGGAGAAGAGCACACGTGCCTTGAACACAATTTGGCCTTCAGATGTCGTTTACGTACTACAGTAGTCACCAAAACACCACCACGCTCCACCGTGCTTATTGCTTGCGAAAGCAGTATGGCACCCTCCCCTAGCAGCAATGACTTGCATTTGATTAATTAGGAATTCTGATATAGCCTGATAGGAAAATCAAATAAGGTATCCAACTTGTTTCTCAGGTATCTTCTGTAAGAAAAATCACTTGAGATACAACAACTACTAGAGGGAGGGATCATAAATCCAATTTCGTAGTGGCTTTTGGCAATTTGGATAATTGTAGGAATCTGCAGCAGCTAGTTTTTCTTTTGTTGAAGAGGTTCAATGCAATCTTTTACGTTTTTGTTTTTTGTGTTTTTTTTTCTTTTTTAAGAGACGCAGGTCTCACTATGTTACCCAGGCTGGCCTCAAACTCCTGGACTCAAGTGATCCTCCTGCCTCAGCCTCCCAAACTGCTGGGATTACAAGTGTGAGCTACTACACCCGGCCTAATTTCATAAAAGGTTTTTTAGGAAGTTTACATTCTACACTTTCTAGTTTTCAAAATCCTCAGTGGCATTTTCAACCTAGGATACCAATCCAAAACTAGAATAGAAGCTGCCTATCATCAAATCCAATATGCTTGGTGTCCTTTCTGATGTAGCTGTTATCGGTATTGCCCAAATTGTTAAACTGGAATGTAAACTATCATTTTTTGGGTTCCGTGAGAAGCTGACCTTTGCAAATTTCCTTAACACATCATCCATTTTCAGAATCATTATCTCCTCTGACTGAATCTTCAGAATGACTGCTTTTGTTCTCTGAGCGACATTACTAACTCTGGTTTGATCCATCACTTAGCCAATCTGCTTCTATCCCACTTGGTGAGCCTTCCTCATGTATGCCTTGGGGCCACTCCCATTATTATTTTGGTCCTTGCAACATTGTAGAGATCCTTCAGTTTCTTGAGTTCCAGTAGATATTTGATATATTAGCACATTCTCAAAAGCAGGAGCTGACAGAGTTGATCTTCAGTATTGTGTCCTTGTATAGCCATGAGACAAGGCTGACTAAAAAGTGAAGAACCCACATGGCAGGTGTAACCTGAGTGCCAAACTTTTCCCTTAGGCAAACAGAAGGAGCCACATGCTCTATATCTCTGGTCCTGTTGATATTTATTTCAAACACAGATATCCCATTCCATAATGCTATTAAGGTTTTCATCCACAGTGAACATTCTGTGAAGTCTATGATTGTATACAGCTATGTGTTGCTTAACAGCAGGGATACATTCTGAGAAATGCATTAAGCGATTTCATTGTTGTGTGAACATCACAGAGTGCACTTACACGAACCTAGATGGTACACCCTACTACACTCCTAGGCTGTATGGTACAGTCTATTAGTGCTCCTAGGCTACAAACCTGTACAGCATGTTACTCTACCGAATACTGTAGGCAATTGCAACACAAGGTAAATACGTATCTAAACATAGAAAAGGTAAATATACAATATAAAATTTGCAAAATGGTACACCCATATAGGGTATGGGCCATGAATGGAGACTGCAGGACTGTAAGTTGCTCTGGTGAGTCGATGAATGGTGAGGATAAAGGGGGACCACCGTGTGTGCTTGCATAGTTATAAAAGCCACAGGGATCTCATGGGCCCAGAAGCCTCTGCAGAGCCCACCAGCCTCTCCAGGCTCCTGGCTGGGAAGTTCTGTCCCAGGCACCATCCAACACCAGAACCACAGCACCAGGGCCCAGAGACTATCTGGGATTTTTAATTCACGTCTATTAGTTTTGAAGATCTAAGGAACACCTTAACAGGTTTCCTTGTTCTTGTTTCTGTCCTTATCAAGTATGAGCTCACAGGTTTCAAAACAGCTTCCTTTGTTCTTACTTAATTCTTAAATTTGAAAGAGGCATGGTCTTATGTGCTAGAAAAATGAAATGATCCTTCAAAATCAGTAGCCTAAAATAACCAGTCACCAAGGTAACCAAGGTCTGGCTCCCCAACACAGTCCACAGGCCAGTAGTTCTCAGGGTGGTCCTCAGTCAGAGTCAGAAATCCCGGCTGGAGCCAGTAACGTGGTTTGAATGAGCCCTGCAGGTGACTCTGATGCACACTCACGTGTGGGAACTCCTGCCATAGGCCACACAGCACAGTACTTACAATCTGTGATCTGAAACCCCAAACTAGAAACATCTGTCACCTCAAGTATGAACGACATTTAAAAAGAGAACTGCAGTGTTGTGCACAAAGCTGACCTTGTGTTAAAGCAGAGCACGGCCTGATTTTTCTGCTTGGACTTTCTTACCTGGAGGGATATGAAGCCTGTATAACAGTTTGATTTTCTCATTCATTTCTCCATTATACATAATGTCTGCAAAATTTTTAAAGAGAGAGAGAGAGAGATTGAGTTGATGCAAATGGTTCAAGTACATCTGTCATGACACAAACTCACCACGGAGAGAGAACCCAGTATGGTGGACACTTGCCAACCTAACACCCCTGCCCCAGACACACACCCTGTTAGCAAAGAAATGGTAAAGGCCCCAGCTAGTGACTGTGTGAGCCACAAGGAAACCTTGTGAATGTTGTCTGGCCTTGTACTTTCTGAAAGATTTTAATTTTATGGACAAGAAGTTAAAAACGAGGCTCCCAACAAGCACCCCACCACACCCTGGCCATCAAGGACAACAAGGTGAATGGCCTCATATGTTGAGAGCCTGGGCCCCTCTCCCCACCCCAACTTAAAGAAGCATAGACGTGGTCCTGGGAAGAGCCTGCAGGGTGATATTTCAAAATCACGTGAGGCCAGTCACAGAAGTGTTTCACTGTACACGTCTGCCTGCCCCCACGCTGCACCCTGCCCCCAGCTCACTGACTCCCACCCATATCAACTACCCTGCAGTAGGACCCACAGTCGTACCCAGACAGCCCACAAATGCTTTGAATTCGATGAGCTGGTCCATGTTGTCATCCAGGAGCCGGAAAGTCCTTTCCGCGAGGATCCCCGTGTGGGCCCCGCAGGTCCAGGGCGAGACCAGCTGAAACAGGTGTGCAAACTGCCGGGCGTCTATGCGGTACTGCTCGGCGTAGGGCCTGCTGGGGTCGTGGCGTGGGGCCACAGGCCAGGGCTGCTCCCAGTAACAGCTCATCATGTGCTCTCTCTTAAAACAAGAGGGAGAGAGGGCTGTGCCACACAGCAGTGCCACGGGAGGCTGCGTGGAGAAGAGGCAAGGCCGGCGCACCCTCTCTCCTGGCCCGCTTCACCTCTTACGGCACTGCTTAAAGAATAAGCAACCAGTCGCAACGCTAACAAATGGACAGAATGTTCAACTGCTCACCGCCTCACCACTTTAACCAGACCTGGAAAAGTGTTTCCTTGTTACCCTACGGTCCTTGCCCACATGAATTTGTAATTTTGACACCTTTTTCTTTCCTTTGTTATTAAGGTTTCTTTTCTTCTCATTGTAGTAAAATATGCAGCACGTAAATTTACCATTCTAAGCATTTAAAAACGTACAGTTCAGTTGCCAGTTTTAATTACAGAAGACATAATTTTCATTCTGATATTTTCACTTGAAATTGTATCATTTGCGAGACAAATCTATAGGATACGGAAGGAACAAAGGACATTGGTTTTACTGCATATTTTTTATAATTTCTGAATTTTGAACCACATGAATATATTAGCAATTTTTAAAATTAAAAAAAAAA
>VBSM01002608.1:99268933-99280092 GCA_008086735.1 Cheirogaleus medius | reverse complement strand
CGTACTAGAGCAACTCTTTGGACATCTCAACTCACAAAGGCCTGAAATGGTTCCCAGGGAGTCAGTCCAGGGTTCTGTACAGCATCAAGGCCCTCTGTCCAGAGAGCAGAATGGGACTGAAACAAGTGCAGAAGCTGCCATCTGCAGCGCACGTCCTTGAATGAGCCAGAATGCCATGCATACCTCTACGGTCATACTCACCGCAGCTACGTTGTTTAAATAGCCATTAAACAATCAACAAACGCACCACGAGAATTTTTAAATGTGAAACAGAGGTCTAACAAATTTCTTTTCCTAAAGACCCAGGGCACACTAGGAATTTCCATGTGTATTGGTGCACACAGTCATGCTAAAGGCCTGTAAACACAGAAGAGCATGGTTGTAACATGCAAGCTAAGGACTAAGATAGCTAGTTTACAGAGTCCCACAGAAAACAAACCAATATAAAAATAGGCAAAGGATATGACGGGTGATTCCAGAGTATACAATTAGCCAATAAACTCATGAAATAGTACTCAACCTCATTAATGAGTAAACAAGTTTAAATTAAAATGAAATCCAATTTTCTACCAGACTAGCAAAATTTTTAAAGATCCATGATATTAAATGCGGGAAAGATGTGGAATGTGGGGCAATGAGCCCTCGCAGATACCATCAGTTGGATGGCAATTTGAAAAATCAAAAATACTTAATAGCAGTATCGACTAAAATTTGGTATGTACATCCCCCATGACCCGACACTTGCACCCCGAGGAGCCCATTCTACAGAAACAGCAGGACTGGTGTCCGGATAAACGTGTAGGGTGCTCAGTGTGATGCTGCTTATACTGTAGCGAAACCTGGAAACAACACAAATGTCCCTCAACAGGTGGGTGATTACCTGGAAACAACACAAATGTCCCTCAACAGGTGGGTGATTAAACAAATCATAGTTCAGCCCTACGAGGAAATTGTGCAGTCTCTAAAAAAGAATGAGAAAAGATCTGTAGATGCTGATCTAGAAAAAAGTCCAAGATACATGGTCAACTGAAAAAAAATTGCAGGCCATTATGTACAGCACAATCTCACCTTCATGTAGGGGAAAAGGTGGGTGTTTGTATGTATATATTATATGCACGTGTGTATCTACCAATAGTATAACATAAGGGGGAATCAGGTAAGATATTAATCATTTTATTAACAGTAATTACCTGTACGAGGTAGGCTCATAGTAGCACAGGGTAAGGCCCTTTCATTGCTTCCTTAAAAGTTTTCTTTTCTTTCTTTAAATTTTTTGTAGAGACAGGGTCTTGCTATGTTCTCCAGGCTGGTCTTGAACTCTTGGTCCCAAGCGATCCTCCTGCCTCAGCCTCCCAAAGTGCTGGGATTACACAGGAGTGAGCCATCACACTGGCCTATTTTTCTTTCTTTTTTTTTTTTTATGGTAAGAATAGGTATAATTTTATTTTATGTTTACAATTAAATTTTGAAAACAAGTCTTAAGAAGAAAGCAAAATAATATTAACGAGACCAAGTGCTCTCCAAGGCATAGGAATCTGCAACAGTAGATGAACATAGCCGATCATCAGTAAGAACATGTCTGTGGAATCCATAAGGCACCAATTTCAGGTCCTGGGTGTCTCCAGGAGTAGCTTTTGGGACCGAGTCTATATTTATACTGTTCACATCCTACTTGAGAGAGGAGGAGATGTCACAAATCTGAATTTATGTAATTTAAAGGGTTGCTTTAAACTAGTAATAAATTTCATTAAGCATCAACCACACTGTTCATCTTTAATGGGAAGAGTGTTTAAAGAAGCCAGTCAGAGTTGTAGTACTACGGCGCATTGACAAAGAGAACGGCCATGCCTGCACATTCCAGGTTTAGGGAAGGATGGAATGAAGTGGAGGAATGGACTCCTTATGAAGAACCTATCACATATTTATATTAATAAAACAGTGTAGGGGTTTTTCTATGTGGCCCTTTCTCATGAGAAAATGAAATTCTGATTCAAGAGACAGGAGCTGCCTCTAAATACTCCTTCCTATGAAACATGAACCATGTGGTTGGTACTTAACAAAATTCATTTTTATTGTTAATTAAAATTAAATCACATTACATTAATTTAATTAATTAATTTCCATTAAATTACATAAATTCAGATTTGTGATGAGTCTCCTGTTCTCTCAACTGGAGAAAAATTAGCCCTAAATAAATAAAAGTTAAAAATAATAAAACAAAACAACACATCATCTGTTTCCCTGCTTTTATGTTTCTAGTATTCCGTTTTCCCTTCTTGAAAGCCAAAGAGAGGTTGAGGGTTGGGACACCAAGTAACCTTTGACTTCGTATGTTGTCTTCATGCAACAAAGGAAACAATAAAACTTGCAAACAGGCAATGTTTATGGGAGGCAAGGACCTACTAGCGCTCACCACACATCCTGCTCATTAGGAGTGAGGCTGCCAGGAACCCGCTAACCCACCAAGCCACTACAGTGACTTCTGGGACAGGCCCGAACCAGGCACACGAAGGCAACCAGGCCAGGCCTGCTTTGTGCAACTGTGCTTCCTCCCACTCTCTGCCAGAGTGGCAAGAGGGGACCATTGTGTCTGCCTCTCCTCTTCGTTTTCATTTATTGTTTCAAGCCAGAAAACTTCCAGTGAGGTGCCTGAAGAGGCTCTTCATAGAATGATTTAAGTAGCAAAACCTAGAACTCCATATAAATATCCAAATATTCGCAATCTGCTTTACTATGTTAAGTGTTACCAATGTGACAGATTAGAGTTATCCAAAAATGATTGAGACTACGTGGTAACACAGGAGAGTGTTAATAACAGCATTGAGGAAAAATACAACATCAACCAGCATGCACAGCCACCACACAAATACAAAAATATGCATACGCGTATCGTGGGGTGCAGCTATTGTGAGCTGGGATCACACGTAATTAAAAAGTATATCAGGTGATGATTCCAATAAGGGTCGCTGTTTCATCTCCCACAGACTAGGAACCCAGAGCTCATCAGGACAGTAGGGAGCAGTGACCTCTCAGCACAGGGCAGTGGCCTCAGAGCCTGGGCCACGTCGGGCTGCAGGGCTGCCCAGGAGCACCCCAGCTCCCTCCTCCCAGATGCCAGGCGGGGAGCTGGCTGCAGAGCGGAGGGGGAGGGGAAGAGGTTCCGGGTGGAAGCGGGTGGATGAGGTTAAGACAGAGCTGGCAGGCAGGGCAGCTCCAGCCTCTGCCACCCAGAACAGGCAGACGGCAGAGCCTGTGGCAGCCACACTCACCCCAGGCAGGCTAGGCACAATGGCTTGGGCCAGCACCTCCCTCATCTTCCCAGATTTTCATACCTTGAATAAGTCATAGAGTTCCTCTAGGTCTTCAGGAAGAATTGACACTTCTGGGATAACAACTCGGAGCTTGAGGAAAGAATAAACAGCGATGGAGAGAATTCTAGGCCTGCACCCCTGGAGACACCAGAGGGAAGAGAGGACGTCCCTCCTGGTGAGGAACGAGGACCCGTGTTCCCCGCTTCCCTCATGCAGTGGCCCCCATGTGTGACATAAAGATTACTTTCCAGTATCTTTCTCAGGTATTTCACCCTCAACCTCTTTCCAAGTCACACAGCAGCACCTCGGGACAAATGTAGTAACCTCTGATAGAAGCTGAGAAGCTGGCAGAGCTACAGCTTGGGCAGGAAGAGCCTTCTGAACAACACCTAGCCCTCGCTGCAGGCCATCTGTGCCAGGGACTTTACACACCATACCTCATTAGTCTTGCACGGTGGGGACTGTTACCCCCATTGTACAACTGGGGAAACTGAGGCTCATGATGGTTAATATGCTCATAATCTGATTCCCAAAACCCTTGCTATTTCCACCCTATGTCACCCCTACTAAGTCTTTAATGCAATGCAAAAAAAAAAAGAAGAAAAAACTGACATTCTTATGTCATGTGACAAAAAGGGTCCCGCACTCCTGGGTTAGCTCCTGAATTCTGTGAGCAGCGCTGTGAGGCGTCCTCTACTCACCACGTTCTGCTTTGTGGTGTCCTCGTGGCCTTGCAGGACCCTGATCCTGTGCTTACAGCGCAGGTGCTCGATCTGTTCCACAGACTGGTCTCCAAATTTCTGCAGGGAAACAGGGGACCACTCGCTCACAGGGTCCCCTGCTGTGTCCGAACAGAGGAAATAGAAGGTGGCCCAGGAAACCTCCCTCTGCACCCATCTCTTGAGAGGGTGAGGGGCCGGGGCATGGGGCAGGGGCCCCCCTTACCTCGTAGGAGTCCCGGATCAGGTCAGCAATGTCCGTCCCAGGGTAGGGCTCCTGGTCGTCGGAGAAAAAGGCATGGTGGCTGCCAATTGGTGGCCCCGGGCTATCCTCATTCTTGATGTGATCTAGAAACCTGAGCACACCACCCAGTCAAACACCAGGATCCCCACCGACACCCACCACCTTCACAGGGCGTTAAACACACCTGAGCACCTGCTAACACCAACACTGGGAGGAGGGCAAGGCTGCTGAGAAAAAGGGACAGACAGCCATAAAGCCAGGCTTGTCTTCTGGACCCCATGTGTGGGTTTCCAGGGGCCCAAAGCCCTCCAGTAAAATAAGTACAAAATTCTGTACATACATGCAATTTTAAGCTTCCACGCTATTCTGAAAGAGAAAGCCCTCTTTAAACGTCATTCAATTCGCCCTCAGCTCCCAGAGAGCCTGGTTTTAGCGCTCATCCTCGCGTGACTTTTCCTTCACCGTAGCTCACCATCCCCACACATAAAATGTCTGAACCCCCAAGCTGGCTGCCTGACACTCACATTGCCCGGTGTCCCCTCAGCCCAGTTCAAGGCCATTGTGAGTCCACCTAGCTGCAAGGTATTCAATCTTCTAAGAGAAAAGCATGTATAGCCCTCCTCTTCCTGGACCCTCTCACCCAAACCCATAGCGGCCTGGCTCTGGGGGAGCCACAGGGTGACAGCTGGCAAGAGGCAGATTGGCACAGAAAACTGCCAAAGCAATGGCACGGCGGGACACCTGCAGCTGCCTCCTCCTCCTGCAGTCTTCCAGAGTCCCAGCTGCCTCCTTCGTCCCCAGGTAGCCCCGAAAGCACATGGCGGAGCCCACCTGCTGAGGACCATCAAGGCCTGGCCGTCGTCCTTGCTGCCACACAGCTCCTCGGCGTTGGCTTCCAGCACAGCCAGCCCCAGCTGGAAGATGGCTTTGATCCCGTCGTAGAAGAAACAATCTACGACATTCACCGCACTCTCCAGAGGCATGATGCTGAGGAACAGAGTCAGAAACCACGAGAGGGAGATGGACGCCAGGGCAGAGAGGTCGTTCATGTGCTCCGCCAGCTCTGGGAGGTGGTCCTTGATGAGCTCCTCGAAGACAGACTGGTCCACCTGCGCCCCTGGAAAAGGAAGGCCATGGAGCGCTGGTTGGGGCAGGATTCAAGTTGGAATTAAAATTACTCTGATGTAACTAGAACAATGAAACAAAATTTGAGTCCGGAAAAGTACACACACTTAGTTTAGTGATTTTTGACATTGTGACCAAGGTAATTCAATGGGTGAACGATATTCTTTTCAAAACATAGTGCCCAATCACCTGGATATTGGCATGGGACAAGGTGGGGAGGGGGGAAGAAATCCAAACCCTCATCTCACACTATATAGAGAAACATATTTGAAATGGATTATTGACCTAAATATAAAAGCTAATACTATAAACAACTTCTACAAGAAAATATAAGCAAAAGGCAAAATTTCTTGGGACATAAAAAGTACTAAGTGTAGAAAAAACTGCAAACTGAACTTCATCAAAATTAAAACTGCTGTTCTTCAAAAGACACAACTAATAAAATGAAAATGCAAGCTTCAATCTCGGGAGAAATATTTACAATGCATATATTGACAAAAGTCTTATCCAAGATAAAGAACTCTTACGACTTAATAAAAAAGCAACAGCCAATTTTTCTTAAATACGCTAAAGATCTGAACAGACACTCAAATGAAATGACAAACAAATGGTCAGCATACATAGAGAAGTATGTTCAACATCATTAATCACCAGAGAAATGTAACTTAAAACCACCATGATGTATACCATTTCTTACCCACTAGAATGGCTAAAATTAAAAAGACAATACCAAGTGTTGACAAGGATGTGGAGCAACTGGTACTCTCATACACTGCTGCTATGAGATATATAAATACATTACATCTACTTTGGAAAACTGACGGTTTCCTACTAAGTCATATATCTGACCTAAAGACCCAGCAATTCTAGGTAAATACCCAAGAAAAATGACAGTATATATTCCCCGAAACACTTACATGTGAATGTTCATTGGTACACTTTATCACATTCCAAAACTGGAAAGAACTGGAATGCCCATCAACAGGTACTGGACAAGCAGATCTGGTAGGAATGCACAGCGAACTACTGCTCAGCGACAAAGAGGGGCGGACTACTGCTGCACCCACAACATGGATGCCTCTCACAGTTACGACGTTGTGTGAAGGAAGCCAGACACAAACGACTACCCTCTCTATCGCCACATTTACACAGTGTTCGAGAGTAGGCCACGTTAATCTATGATGATAGAAATCAGTGCCAAGTGTTGCCTAGGGCAGGGAAGAGGCAGAAGGGAACTTTCTGATGGAAATGTTCCAAATGTTCCATCCAGTCTGGAGGTGGTGATCACCCACTATCACGGAGGGTCTAGCTGGTCACTGCTGAGTATGAGCTGTCACCCCGCAACACTCACCGAACAGTGGCTTTGACAATGGCCTAGACAACATGCTTCTTGGTGACACCCAGGTTCTGATTATTTCTTGCTACTCTGGACCTTGCGCCACCTCCCACAACAAAGTGAGAAGGGAAGGGAGCCCATGAACCCCTGGGCAGGAGGCACAAAGCTGTCACTGCTGTTGCAGCCAACCACACCCACCTGCCAGCCCTTCCTTCCTCCCAGTGGTCATCACATCCTCCAAGTCTTAGGATACCGTCTTTCAAAAGCACCTTCTTCCTGCCTTGCCCGCTACATCCAGTCAGTTGCCAAATTCTGTCTCAAATTGGTTTTGTTTCTGTTCCCACGCCGCCACCCTAATTTTAGGCCACCTCTATCTCTCATCTGGATTACTTAAAAGTGTCGTTAAGAGGATCCCCAACCCAAGCTAACTTCTGTATTGTTTTCCCCAATAGGAGGCTGCAGGACCACAGAGGTAGTGCATGTTCAAATCTCAACCACAGAGGCATGAGTGCAGGAGCTAACAGGGCTGTAGGTTTACCCAGAGCCCAGAAAGCAACAAATGTGCTTTCCGATGATCTCCTGATAGAAGTGGGGGGCTCCTCCACATCTCCTTTAATTGACGGTGCAGGCCTCGAGGGTCTCCAGCATCGAACCACCCACCTCCCCTAGTGACACGAAGGCTCCCTGGGCTGCCAAGAAGAATCCCACCCCACCGACCCCCTTCCAGGCCACGGCATCAGTACTAACCACTCTGGCTTTCATTTTTGACTTGTTTCTTGGACCTGGGGATCTTCCTGTCCTTCTTGTAAGTTTGGCTGTCCATCTAAAATCATTTGTTTGTTTGCTTGTTTTCAATCCAAAATCTGTAAGGTGTGTAGCAGGGCTGTACTTGGGTTACCTTGACCCACCGTATGGCCAGAACTGAGCAGAGAATTACAGTACCCAAGTTAGGTTTTGCAAAGTCAAGAGTCAAACCATGCTTGTGGAGAGACTAGCTCAGTGGTACCGAGGGATGTTACACACAGGACTGATAGTAAATGTCTTGCCCAGGCCTTGTCACTGTTTCCCAGACACAGAAGAGGAGGAAGGGAGGTGGTTTACCGATCACCCGGTGGTTGAAGTAATCGGGCAGCATCCGCTCACACACGGCGACCAGCAACCAAAAGGCTTCCTCCTCCTTGGCGTACAGCAGCAACACGGAGGTCAGGATGTTCATGGACTGCTCGGGGGTCAGAGGAGGGACAGTTACCAGCCAGTCCACCTATTGCCACAGAGGCATTACAAACACACAAGCCTAAACGATCCGCAAAAGTAAAGATTTCGTAGGTGAGAGGTCCAGCATACCCCAACCAGACTGACACTTGGGAAGTGGAATGACCATGACCTCAACCTGGTCCTCACAAGACACACCTGTCTTTACAACTGGGCACCCTTCAGTCCCCGTCTAGTAATGTGGGATTCAGCCGTGGTGCAAGTCTCAGGCTTGGATCAAATCCAGCTACTCCATGTGTGTGTTCAGAAACACACACACACACATACCTTTATTCACCCATTGATTTTGCTTATTCATAGGAAAGCAAAGTTTGGATCCTTTAAATGTCAGAAGCTTCACTAAGCCAGTCTTATGTTAGTTAAAACAGCAGCAGCAAAAACCCGAGTTTCATTTTGTTTTGCTGACCACAACCCTCAAGTCAGGACTGGCTCAGAGGACGTCATCTTACCCTCTGAAGGGAACAGATCAGCCCTGGTCATCTTTTTCCTCCCCAAGCACCGCCGCCATTTTAAATAACCCCTGTAATTCCCGCCGAGGTTTGGAAGCCCCGCACATCCCATCCTATGGCTGAGCTCGAGAGGGTCACTGAAACCCGAATCTGCCCTGCTGCCCCTGCACTGTCACTCTGCACGGACACTGCTCTTTTCAGGCACTAGGTAAATTTTTAAATCTCAAATTATCAGCCTGTTTGACAATCTGAAGATGAATTCCTCTGGCCCTTATTCGATATACATTCTTTCGAGGAAAGACAGCTCTCGGGTCTGGGCACAGAACCAGGCGCCGGGAGGGTGAACGCGAGGCACAGAGTGGGGGTCTCTGTGCCTGGCGCACACTTCACCTGGCAGTATCCGATCTTGGGGTTCCGGTGGGCATAGGCTGTCAGGACTCTCCTCAAGGCAGCGATCCCTGTTTCGTTCTGGAAGGCGGGGTGCTCGGGCAGGGAGCGGTGCAGGTCCCGTTCTATCTCCTCGGTCACCAGGCAGCATTTCCCCAGGGATTCCTCCACCAGATTCCCGTAGTAACCGGGGTGCGCGGCGAGATCCGTCACAGCATCTGAGTTTCAAAAGCAGTGTTTCAAGGGAGGAGTGATTACCAGGATAGTGTCACTAAGGGGAGGGGGCCCATCCTGTCAGGGGACCCCACGGAGTCGTGTTACTTATCAAGAGACATAAAATATTTTGGGAACACACACCACCAAAAGGAATTCATTTCTGCCACGTGGCCTAGTCCATGAAACAGAAAAGAGAAAGGAAAAAAAGAAATAAGGTGGCTTTAAAAAGCTCCTAATAAAAATAATTGTATTAGTATGTTTTTAGTAAGCTGTATTCCCTAGTAACAGGAGGAGCATACACACACACACACATACAACTTTCATGCATTAATTCAACAAGAAATTGCATGGAGCGTCTACGTGTAAAGCACGAGAGAAGGACCTGCTGTGATGCGGCAAAGCTAACAGCTACAGAGGGTCAAGCCCAGAACTCTGGAGGTCAGGTTCAAGATGCACAAACCACAGCAGGAGGACCAAGCACGGAAAATTCCTCCCCACGCCAGCTGCCCACCGCCAGAGCCACTGCCCAGGCCTCTACCAGGCAGGCATGATGGAGGGATGGAGGCAGGAGCACTGGGTGAGGACTCTACCGCTCGTCAGCCAGCACCGGGCACCCATGGGCTTGGGCTCGGGCTCGGCCCTCCTGGGGGCTGGCAGGGAGGCGGGGCCGAGGGCAGCAGGGAGGAGAAGGGGGCCTGATTCTGCCTTTAACCACTAGTCAACGTTTTACAATTCTGCTGAGTAAAGTAAAACACCCTCCTCGGCTGTCCAGCCTGCAGTCACTGCCTGTGACTCCCATCTGCTCTGCCGCGCAGTCGCTGTGGCATCCATGTGTGACAACCAGCGTTTACGCTACAAGCTGTCGCTCGTTCAGCAACAGCTTAATCACAACAGTGATCTTCCTGTCAACAAAGGATATACTCACTCACTAGGAAAGACAGTCCTGTATAAACTCAGGATCACATGGTCAGACATGAAAACACAGACCAATGTGAAAAGCGCGTGTGTACGTACGACAGGGATCTAGAAGACCGTAGGCCGAGGGTGACAGGTGTCACCTCCAGGAGGACGATGAGAAATGTTACTTTCTATGCTTGCCCCTCCATGTACTTATTTTCCAACTATGAATATACGTATTTTATTATGTACAAAAATACAGAGGACATTTTTAATTCTGAAAAGGAGGCGCTTCGATGGTGTGTCTCTGGTCGGCGGGGGGTGCCTCAGCACAGCGCACAACGGCCAGAGACACCGATGCCACTGGGTGTGCGGGAAGCACGAAATCTAAGTCGGGACATCTCGGGCAAGAGAAGGGAGGGGCGAGGTTATTTTGGGGGTGGACAGGGAGGAGAGAGGAGAGAGAAAATGGAGGGCCGAGGAACCGAGGAGTGAGCAGGGAGGGGACAGGCACGCAGGCTCAGCCTCCGGGAGCCTCACTGCAGACACGGGCACCACAGGGTCATCTGGGGGGGGGACCCCTCACCGTGCCTCCCACAGCACCCTGAAAAGAGCAGCGAAGTCCCACTGTCAGATGTCAGTGGCCTTCCCTCCCCACCCCCGGGGTTCCCAGCTCCTTCGCCAAGCAGGACACACCGCTCACAGGCCACATGGAGAGACAGACGACGCCCACTCAAGGCGGAGGAGGTCCGCCACCGAATGGGTCGGTGGTGGTGGTGGAGGAGGAGGAGGAGGAGGAGGAGGAGGAGACGGAACAGGAGAGAAGTCTGCAATTTTGCCTCTGTGGCTGCCCCATGTCTTCAAGGAGGAAGGACCTGTGGAACTACGCTCTGAGGGATGTGTTTCGACACATGGCCACTACGTCTGAGGATCCTTTTGTCTAGTCTGTCTCAGACAGCACATCCTAAAGACACTTCACTGCCAGAGAATTCTGAACTCTACGTAGAAACTCATACCGTGTTTCCCTGAAAATAAGACAGGGTCTTATATTTACTTTTCCTCAAGAAGACACCCTAGGGCTTATTTTCAGGGGATGTGTTATTTTTTCTAAGTACGGTACAACAATCTACATTTATTCAAATACAGTTAAAGTCGTCTTCTTCTGGAACATCGTCATAGTAAAATGGCAGCCACAGCTTTCCT
>VBSM01002608.1:99247911-99264857 GCA_008086735.1 Cheirogaleus medius | reverse complement strand
GCACTGGCCAAATGGGTCATGGTCCAGTTCAGGCCATGCTTCCCCTCGAGAACCCCAGCCATCTAGCCGCCCACCTTTAGGAGGCACAGCCATGCGGTCTGAACATCCCCTCCCACGCCACATCTCTGAGCCAGCAACTACGGGCTCAAAGGATGACAGGCTGCTGCTTGGAAGCACCCAGGAGGGCAGCGTCTACCTCTCGGAGCGGCAGGACGACCTTACAGCAGCCGTCTTCTCTGCTGGCGAAGCAGACGTAGCTGTCAGAGGAGAACATGCGCCCCGCAGTGTGGCAGCGGCTGAACGGCGTCCAGAGGGAGCAGTCCACGACCGCGTGCAGCTTCTCCCGCCTCGGCAACCTGAAGAAAGCCCGGAAGAACTCATTCTGCGCCCTGGCTTCAAGGTCCCTGGGGAAAGAGAACAAGAAGCGGCAGGAGAGGTGAGTGGACACCTGAGATTACAAAGGAAAATACTTCTCAATCCACTGGCACACCCTGACATTGAAGAGAATGCAGAAAGGAAGTGCGCACACCTCCAGGGCCGTGCGCGAGCCTCGCACGCTCCGGCTGCGCAGCCACCCTCGGGACAAGCACGCAGGGCAGAATGTGCTGCCTCTGCACAGGAGGAATTGAATGAACTCACCGACCAAAACAAGCCTCCCTTCCCGGTTTGAGTAGCACTGAGAATTACCACAAAAGTAACTGCACAAGAGAGTCCAAGTATCCAGAAGTCCAGTGAGAACAAGTGGTGGCGAGGATGTGGGGAAATTGGAAGCTTCATATACACTGTGGGTAGGGGTGGTACATGATGCAATCACGTCGCAAAACAGTCTTTCAGTACCTCAAAAGGCTAAAAATGGTCTTACCACTTGACCGAGAAATCCCACTTCTACGTGTACATACTCAAGAGAATTGAAAACATGTCCACTCAAAAACTTGCACGCCAATGTTCACCGCAGCATTATTCATGATAACTAAAAGGTGGAAACAACCCAAATGTCCATAAACTGATAAATGGATAAACAAAATGTGGTATATCTACATAACAGAAAGTTATTCAGCCATAAAAAAGGAATGAAGTGCTGATGGATGCTACACCATGGGTGAACCTTGAAAACATTATGTTGAGTGAAATAAACCAAACACAAAAAGATTACATGCTGCCTGATTCAATGTATATGAAATGTCCAGAATAGGCAAATTTATAGACAGAAAATGATTAGTGATTGCTCAGGGATTGGGGGAAAAGGGTAGAAATGGGCAGTGACTGCTCATAAAGTACGGGGTTTCTTTTGTGAATGATGAAATGTCCTAAAATGCACCGTATTGATGGTTGACAATTCTGCATATATAATAGTAAAAACCACTGAATGCTATACTTTGAAAGAGTGAATTATATGGTATGTGAATTAAGTATCAAAAAAGCTGTTAAAAATTTTATATCTATATCTGGCATGTACTTATTAGTACTCAATAAACATTAGCTATTATTATCTTTAACCAAAAAAAAAAATGTTTTTTAAAGAGATAGGGTCTCCATCCGTCCCCCAGGCTGGAGTGCAGTGGGTGATCACAGCTCACTGCAGCCTCGAACTCCTGGGCTCAAGTGATCCTCCCAAAGTAGCTGGGACTATAGGCATGTCTCACCACACCTAGCTAATTTCTCTTAATTTTTGTAGAGGCAATCCATGTTGCTCAGGCTGAAAAACATTTTTTAAAGAACCCGCGTGAGGAATCACTGGAGAGAAGCCCCAGCAGCTTCACATCAGTATTGACAGCAGAGAATGGTGCTGAGAAGGAGGGAGGGGTCCCACTCCCGGGGGACCCTCCAAGCCCTGATTTTTGGCTCTAACACCCAATAAAGCAAGAAGGCAGCCAAGTCACAGTGTTTGAAAACACTGATGAATTTAAGTCATACCCCAAAAATCTAGTAGAGGGGGAATTCTAACATACAGAAGAAAAAACCATTTCTTTGGCACATTAAATAAGAGTTCTTTATAAATAGAAAGATAGAATTAGCACTTCACTCAAAGTCAGGAATAGGAATCCTTGGCTTTCTTATTAACTCTGTAACCCTGGATGAGACTCTCTCTCTCATTTTGACAGCTATAAAGTGGAAAAAATGCCTGACTTTTCTGATCCCTGTGAATCTAAAATAATGTCCACAATATTGTAAAAGAAAAAAAGGTTAGAAATAGCACCTACTGTATGATCCCATTTACATAAATTCTTTACAATTTGCAGAAAGTGACATGTAAAAAGACTTTATCCTAAAATGTTAATAGTGGTTGTCTTTGCTTAGTGGGATTTCTACTTTCCAGTTTTATTTTGCTTAAATTTTCTACATAACCACATATTTGCTTTTTAAAACTTAAGCTATTTTCTTTTGATAACAGAGTAACTTGTAAAATGCTACATAAATGCAAGATAGTAAACCCTGAACTCCGAACCTGCTGCACACAGCCCGAGCAATCTTTCCAGAGAAGACTGTGGGACCCCTGTAATATGACCTCACCTCCACCCCGCCGGGCTAGGCTTCCAGACACGTGCCCCTTCTGTGCTAGGTCTCAATTCCAACTATCACACAACTGTCTTCCAAGCAGCAGCTATCACACAAACATGGGAACAGTCCATGGAATTTACTGTCAAGCCCTCACAAAGCTACACACATGCCCAGGACGTCCTCTGGGCACACAGAGAAATTATACAAATTCTACGAGATGGGTCCAGTTACTGTGGACCAAAGCTGCAGTTCCTTAAATATGTGACACAGCACGGACTACTGTTTCCAAAGGGGCTGGGAGAACACGGGAAGCACCATAAACTCTCTAGAAGTCCACGCACTGCACAAATGGAAGACAAGGTCCCTCGAGATGACCCCCAAATTCCCTGAGAGCCGACTGTGCCCAAGGTGTTCAAATGGGAAAACGGATATCCTTGTCCCTGCAGCATGTTGGCCATGTTGGCTCTGGTGGAAGTAAAGTCAACACTTCCTCCCTGCACGTATCTCACAAACGTGGTTCTAGTCGCCAATGAATTCACCTGTTGGCCTTTCCTCCTGGGAGAACATTTCCCTTTCCCCTTAGGAGAGGGTTCGGGTCAAGGTGAACACGTGGTGAGTGACACAAACCACAGAAGCCTGTCCTGAGCCACAGGAAAGGTAGGAGGATTTATATTCAAATTTATTTTTGCATCCAACACCTCAAAGTAAGAACAAAGAGTTGAGGTATCAGAGGCCAACTAAGAACAATTTTTTTTTTTCCATCCAGTGCACCTGCTGCCTCAGTGAAAAGCTTGGTTCAACTGGCTTGTCTGTGGCTTTCGAGCAGCCGAGGTATATTACACACACAGTCTTCATTCTCCTTTCTAAGCTGTCCTCTCTCACTGCAGAGGTCTGTCTCCTGCACAGAGACTAGAAACCTCAAGTTACAAAAACATTAAGCAGCAGAGGGGATCTTCCTAAGAGCTCAGTTATTTTCCTTCCTCCCTACTAGAAAGCTGTCTTTCAATGTCACCTTTAAATTTGTGTAATATACAAGATATTTAAATTTCTAGCATAACTGAGATGAAGATACCATGACTTGACAGGTGAGAAAACAGCTCTTTATGAAGTTCAGAACAAGACCATCCTATGCCTTAGGTCTGTCTGGAAGCAGGTGTTAGTTTTGATACTAAATATATCACCTCCTTTTTCTGAACAGCATCAGAGAAAAAGCCCGCGGGTCACGGCCTGCCTTTCAGATCTTCCAATACTTTCTAAGTGTCTCCACCTTTGCTCCATAGAGAAGACAACAGACTCCGGTCATGGCCTGACATTCAGAAGGTGGTAGCTGACACAGCTTGTAAGCCGCTGGAGAAGCACCATGAGGATGGAAACCAGCCAGACCCAGACCCCAGCTGTGCTCACCCCCAGCACCCCCAGCGCTGGCGTGCACAGGCCAGCGCCCCGAGAGAGCTACGGCTGAGACCTACAGGGGACGGTGCCACCAGCCATTCTGTCTCTGTACACACCCTTTGATGAGCCTGTTACTGTGTAGGTTGATGAGAATCTAGAGCAGGAGACATAATGTTTGTTGTTGAAGCCGAAATTGGTATGTGCAATCACGTATGAAAACAACGCAGAAAAATTCGAGACTATGTGCACATCTTTTAAAAAGCCAAATTTTTATCCCTAAGACCTCTAACCCAAGAAATTTGAGGGTAGGTAGTTCTTTCATTTCTCTGAAAATTCAGAATAGAGTTGCATCTCCTCAATTAGGTAAAGATGTATCAAAATAGGTTTCTCTCCCTCTCTCCCTCTCTCTCTCTCTCCTCTCATCAACCTTCTAGAATGCTTTTGGGAAGAACCCTGTCTGAGGTACACGCCAACTCTCACTGCATGTGGTCGCTCAGCTCACAGACATGAGCCTAATGCATGTCAGTAGGCTTAATGCTGCGTAGAAGCCAAGCGCTTCCCTAAACGCAGGCTGAGCGACAGGCGGGGGTGGCCCGGCTCCCGTGCTCAGTGTGCGAGGATTTCCCGTTTGTGCACTAGACAGAAAGCCTTGGGCCAGGGCCCCGCCCGTCTGCAAGGGGGAGGGCAAACTCAGCCCTCTGCGGTCAGCGTGCCTCACACGGGAGTACACACGGGAGCACACATGGGAGCACACACAGGAGCACACACGACGCCAGCAGCTCTCAGCGACGTGCCCACCCACACACCCTGTGCTTTTAAGCTCAGGGAAACACCAAGATTTCTAGATTCAAGAATTTCTTGACTCTGGAAGCAAGGCAAAAAGGCCAGATATGTGTGCTTTTCCTCAAAGCCCAAATCTGCACATAAAACATTTCATTTCTCAAAAGTGTGTTCACTCAGAACATCTTTTTCTGTGACACCCCCTTCCCAAAAATCCCTCGGGAAATGGCAGGATGAAACTGCGATGTGGCTGCCTGCACAGGACCCACAGCAGCTCGGGACAGGGCAGAGGCCCACCTGGCCCTCAGACCACAGGCGGCCGGTGTGAAGGTCCCCTCGTTCCTTTGGAAACCCATTCACATGGAGCCCCCGAGAGGCCAGGGCCTCACAACACAGCTCCTACAAGGCTTCTCATTCTCAATAGCACGGAACATCTGTAAGGCTTCTCGCTCCCAAGGAAAGTCTCCTTCTCTGCCCTCTGCTGTCCTTCCTGTCCCCAGAGAACCTCCTGAGCCGACCTGCTGCCGAGCAGCTCAAGGTCTGTGGGGCTGTGGAAGGTGAGACATGGGCCTTCCCTTGCAAGGAGGGGCTGGCAGGGCTGCAGGAGCCCCTGAGAGATGTCTCAGTTGGTCCATAGCACTCTGAGGCAGAGGAGGGCTCAAGCTAGAATCAGAAGGACGGAAGGTCGAATAAATCACACGCAGCGAGCCTAGGCGCTCCTAGTGGGGGCAGACGGAGAAGAGCTGGACAGGGGGTGGATGTGGAGGCAAGGAGGCTGAAGAGGGTCTGCAAAGCCAGATAGATGGGGGAGTTCAGAGGCAGCCAGGCCACAGGGGACCAGGGCTCTGCCGAGGACACCTGCCCCTGGGCGGCCACTGCTCACCGTTACACACGGGCAGGAAGAGCTCATGCCCTGGCAAACAGTGTCTGCTACTGCACTGCTGTGACCGAGTTCCCCTGCAGCGCCCTCGGCCACTCGGAACAGGTTCTGATTTGATTTAGTGAAGCCCGTCACCTCTCCGACCACTTTCCCCCTGGCAAAAAAAAAAATAGCTAAATAACACTTTTTTCACCTCGCCATTCCCAACATCAGAATAGACATTTCTGATATTTTCAACTCATTTCCTCTCTTTTCCTCCCTCCGTTCTCCCTCTGAGGAGCCCCCGCCCAGCCCTCAGTCACTGCCCTCCCAGACTCTGTGACCACACACTTGAGAATCCCTGGTCCCGGTCCTCTGCACAGTGAGGCTGAGCCAGAGGACTTCACGCCCTGGCGCTCTAACTTGTCCAACTGGAGCCTGGGACAACAACGCTCCATCCCATCCTCCCTGCTCCCACGGGAGGTGCTCTGTCCTGTGCCCCTAAGTCCTGCTGGAGTGACCACACATGGCAATCAGACCGCTCACCCCACACATGACCACAAGGGCACCTTTCTGAAGCCGTTATCTGGGAAGGGAAGTGAAAACGTAACAGCCAAACAGCCAGAGGAGCATTCCAGCACTTCGGACTGCGCCCCGAGCACGAAGAGACTGTTTTCCTAAACTTCACAACCTGGGCTCTCTTGGCCGGGCGTCAAGTTGACTGAGTCATTACCTGTTTATACCCACAGGCCTGTGTCTCCATGACAAAAGCTACAAATGAGAACTAGCAGGGAGCTGGTAGGTGCTCGCCTTTCACTTTGGAAGGAAGCGGGCCAGAATCCTCAGGGCTGGCCCTGGGCACCTCTGAGCTGGAACCTCGACCTCCGGCTGCCACTGGGGCCCTTTCTGTCCTTTTCTCTCTCATCTTCTTTCTGATGGTTCCCAGGGTAGGACACAGGGAAGGAGCAGACTTACAGAACTCCCCTGAGTTCTGGAATGGAAATGAAGGCGGCCAACACTAATGACCTTCCTTCCAAATGATGTGATGATTTTACCACAGGGGCTGTCGGTGCTACAGACCCTCGATCTTCCTCTTCCTTCCTCACCTCCACCCAAAACCAAAAACACCACATCTGGAAGTGGAGCCAGGCCAGCATGTCAGGAGACCTGTGAGGCCAAAGAGAACACACAGGGCTACTGGCCGGCCTCCTGCTCCTGAAACAACGTGGCTGCAATTCACACACTCACTGGTCCCTGCATATGCATGCACACACACATACATACACACACACACAGGGAGAAGCTTTAACTGGCAGCTTCTATGACATGAGCCCTTCAGCAACTCATACAGCCCACACTTGTTTCTTCAGGGCTTCCTGAGACTGTGGCTTTTCCACTCCTAACAGATCTTTGTGAGCTGGACTGAAAGGACTCAGATACCAGCTTCTGCAGAGAGCATGGCACCCGCTGTACCGGGCTGTCTTCCTTTTAAAACAGGTGCCCCGAGGATGGAGCCAGGGACCGCCACGGGCAGCCTGGGGCTGAGAGGGACAGAGTTGGAGACCAAAGGACGGTGCCAGAGTGCACCCCTTCACAGGAGGTCACAAGCACCTCTCACCCTCTGTCTCGAAAAGGAGCTGTCAGATTGCCAGAGGTGACACAAAACCATGTTAAATTCGTTGGAATTTAACCCAAAAAATCAAGAGTATTTGTTTTTGATTTTTGCCTTACTTGTGACTATACGCGATCAGTTTAAAATCAATGCACACAGCAGAAAGGGTCTTTGAATTCTTTCTGAATACATAAAAACTCCAAACATGCTGCCATTAACAGACCGTTAATTAGAAAGACACTCATTCCCCCAGACGTTCAGAGAAGACAGAGGAGAGATAGCAAGCGTGTGTAAGGAATAATGTATCTTTTTATTTTTTTAAAAAGACTTTTCTTTGTATTATTGCTGAACACTAAACCTTAGCGCTTTGAGGGAACTTGGTGGCGTGCCCTCCCGCCCACGGGACGCTGAGGGCCACGCACGAAATGTCGCTGCTGCAGCACGAAACTGCCTCACAAGCAAAAGCACGGTATCTATGTTTTAGTCATCTCTTTGGATAGTATCAAGAAAATTCAATTGAAAATAAGGCATAGAGAAATGTTAAAATAGGTAAATAATACGAATTTTAAAAAAATAAATAACTGGTGGTTCTTAAAAAATGAAAAAAAAAATTATCACATGATCCAGGAATTCCACTTCTAGGTATACACGCAAAAGAACTGGAAGCAAGGTCTCAGAGATACTGGTACACCCGTTTTCACCGCGGCATCATCCACAATTGCCAAAAGGTGGAAGCAACTCAACTATCCATCGACAGATGCATGGATAAGCAAACTGTGGGCTGTACACACAATGAAACATTATTCAGCCTTAAAAAGGAAGGAAATTCTGACATGTGCTATGACAAAGATGAAGACATTATACTAAATGAAATAAGCAGGTTTCAAAAAGACAGATACTATATGATTCCACTTATATGATGGACCTAGAATAGTCAAAATCAAAGAGAAAAAAAAAAATAAAAGAGAAAGATCATAGAATGGTGGTTGCTAGGGTCTAGAGAGGAGGAATGAGGAGACAGTATTTAATGGGTACAGAGTTTTGGTTCTGTAAGGCAAAAAGAGTTCTAGAGATGGATGGTGATACAACAATATGAATGTACTTAATACCACTGAACTGTGCACTTAAAAATGGTTAAAATGGAAAAGTTTATGTTACGGGTATTTTACCACAGTTAAAAAAAATGTGTTTAATGACAGGTAGTGTTCAAATAGTAGTGGGTGATTCTGTAGCTACATCAAAAACATCTAGCCAGGCGAGCACTTCTATCTGTAACTTGTTTTCAAAAGATACCTTTGTACTAGTTCCACTTTTCATTAGCGCTGCAGTTACCTAGTCACAAAATACAAACCCAGATATCAACCTCAAGCTCAAACACCATGGTCTGAACTTCCTTAAAGTGAAAAAAATTCAAACTACTAACTCACAACCCATGATTAGCATCAATTTGCAGCAAATGAATAATAAAGAATATTGACTTACCCTCTTAGTAAGGCACATTGCTGATGACAAAGTGGTACCAAAAATAAGTCCAGCCGTCCTGAAAACTTTTTCTACAACGTCATTTAACATGAAAAGACAAAATGTCTTAACGTTCACTACCCAAGCACAGTAATTAACAGATTTCCATCCTGAGGCTACATACGTTACATTTTGCAGAAGTATTTTTAATGAAAATCGATTTTGAAACAATATCTGAAAAAGAGGTGAACTGGATCCAGAAATCAAAGATGACTGTAAGAAGGAAATCAGTAACAGATTCTGTCTCCGTGAGCATTAACAACATAGGAAAATGTGGATTACGCCATAATGGAAATTGACACCTAGTACCACTAAGGCCGACAAAATCACACATACACGAAGGCAGAGCGCAGGCCTGGGGACCCTGTGCTGGTGAGGGACACTCTGGCGCTGAAGCTCTCACCTCTTGGTGATCTGGCTTGGCTCCTGCAGAGCGGGGTCCAGGTCAAAGACCTCATTATCCAGCAGCCGTCGGAGCGTCACGTCGGCCAACTGCTCCATGACCTTAAACACCTCGTCCAGGTTCAGAAACATGGAGAAGTCCCGCTCCTTATTCTGCGTGGTGATGCGGATGGTATCCGTCAGAAAGGCATTGGAGGTCCTTTCTAATTTCTGGATATCAACCCAAGGGACTACGAGTTTAACTGCAAGAGAAAAAGGGCAAATACATCTTATGCCATAAAACTTGAGCGCGCCAGCAAGCAACTGCGCAAAGCTTTCCGTAGGCGGAAACGCAAACACCTTTTAAACCAGAGCAGGAAAGAAGAGCACAGAACTGCTGACAGCTGTTGGTTCACACCTAACTCATGTTCTAACAGTTTCTGAAAAGATTTAAGTAAAACTTCCCAAGTTGCTGGCTACTGCACACTTCCAGGGATTACTACTCTGAAATACCAAGTTAATATCGTATAACTTTCTCAAAAATATTTAAACTTCAACAGTTATGCAACAGTTTCTGAATCTACATAAATTCTCGTTTCAAAAACAGCATTCATGGCATAAACTGTGGGGAGAAAAAGCGTAAAAGAGGATTATTCATGATCCCATTTACAGAAATGAACTTAATGTTTAAACTGTGTCAAATGGTGCTGTCAGAGTCTTGGGAGAGAGAGCACAAGTAGTTTTTATGAAACTCTTTTTAAAGTAATACAATCTAAACAGTACATTTTAAAAACAAGTGTTCTGTTCTCAGAAATGTTTCTAACACAGCAATAGCTAGTGGTGGCAACACAGACAGAGCTACCAAGAACAGAGAGTCTCACATCTCTGACTGGCTGGTTTTATCAAGGAGACATACACAACAACTTAAAATGAGAAATGTTATCCAATATTAGGAATCGTTTATTTTTTCCAAATCTTATCATCTTAACACAATTAGGTTTAGTGATAATCACTAATAAGTATCAAAAAATAATTCACTTTCCTTTTCAAATAAAGTAGGGAACAATTAAGTGTTTTTATTTTCACTCTTTCTTTCCATTTATCTTACAATACTGTTTTCAGCGCTTTAATAATTTTAAAAAGCCACACTTCTACATGAAACTTGAGAATAAGCTTCTCCAGCTACTTCTAGTTGTTTTCACATAAAGTCTTTTACATACATACACACACATTTCACCTACACCATCAACTTTCATTCATTAAGCATCTTAATCTTCACTCTGTGAAGAGCCCTGCACTGAAGGAGCTTGTTCAAACAGGGAAAACAGACATGCAAACAAGTAAGCGGCCACTGACTTGATGGGACCCAGCACAGAAATACAAATATGGGACAAATTATAGAGGAATCAGGAAGGCTTCCTGGAGGTGATGAAACATGTACTGAGTTTTGAAGGATGAACAGGAGTTTCCAAACAGGCTAAGGAAAGGTAAAAGAAGGAAAGGCAGGTGTTCACACTGAAAAGCATTTCAGAAAGAAGGAAAACAGGGATGGCCAAGGTTAGATCAGAGCAAATTCCAAGGGTGGGGAAGGGCTGTGCAGATAGAGTGTACATCCTGGAACATCGGAATGGAGGCTGATGAGCTGGAAAAGGAAGGGAACACCATGTGCCAGAAGCTAGCCACAGCAGACATTCAAGAGGAGCACCCACACACACTGGTTCAACTAGAAATATAAATGTAGAAAGAGAAAAAGTCTATGTATATACACACATACACACACATTTATATACATGTATACACATGCACACACACACACAGCAGCATCCATACCACCCAGCATGGCACTTGAAACAATATTTGACTCTGAAAGAAGTTTCAATGGGAATGACTTTTTAAACATTCAATACATAATCGACACCCATGGCTTTTCTCTTTAACCTTGGAATCCCACTGCCTAACTCAGCACCTGCCGCTGGATAAATGTGCCAGAGGTGAATCAGTGCATGAATGTCAAGTGGACCCAGATGAACAACTCCCCTTCTAGAAGCAACTGTGTATCCAACCACTCTTCCAAGGGGCAGTCACGACCTTCAGAACTGGGAATTTTTTAAATAGCCTCCAGTGTTAAGAAGCAGGAATGTGTCCTACTCTTTGAGAAATAGTCATCAGTTACAACACTGTGTGTTCAAGGCAACCTACAGTACTAAAAACCCGTTAGTGGCCACATGAAGTGATTTATACAGAAATGTTTCTTAAGGCAGCAGGAAAAATAAATTGAAGCAAACCCCCTGGTAGCAGCAGCATATATAACTGATCAACTGTCACCTGTTACCATCTCTACCATTTACTTAAATCATCTGCTGTTTAACTCTTCACGGTCATGACCTTTCCTGGGAGCAGCGCTGAGCATCCCAAGCGCTGGCTCTACCCGTGAAGGGCCAAATCGCTCCCAAGCCGACCCCGGCAAGGGCCGCACTTACGTTCCTTGCCCAGGAAGAAGGAGTAGAAGCAGAGGTGGTTGATGCTGAGGTACAGCCAGCCCTGGCGGGGCACCCTGCCCTTCCAACAGCAGCAGGAGTAGTAGGTGACCAGCTTCTCTGCCTCGGGGAAGTTGAACCTGGCCTCGAACTTCACCAGGGCTTCTCGGAATTTCTCGGGCTCCTCTTCCTGCTCAGCGAGCCTGCTGCTTGCCTCCTCGGCAATCAGAGCCTGACACACACGAAGAGGACAGTCCCTCGTTCAGTGAGCCGGGCAACAGGAAGGAGGAAAGGGAAGGGACGGGACCGGAGCAGGAAGGACAGGTGAGCACCAGCCCCCAGTGGAGTCGGGGCTGACAGGGGCTCACCCATGTCACCTGTCTGTGCCCTGGGAATGCAGCCACAGCAGGTAACAAAGGAATAGGAGTCGGGGTTGGAAAACTCAAGAACCAGTCTCTCACTGTGCCACTTACCAGCCTGTGTGTGAATCACTTGACTGCTAAGCCCCAGCTTTCGAACAAAATATTACTTTATAAATCCTCCCTACAGGGATATAAGGATCAAGGGATTGGCTCAAGTGTGTGAACTCACTGCATCAACCCTGAAGAACGACCCAAGTTTGAGTTAAACATTAATCTTTTGGAAAAAAACTCATGAGAGTCTTCCTCATTGGGTTCAAAATGTTGGCATTTGAAACTAACGCCTGCCTGCCTGCCTGTGGGACGCCTGGTCACTGTGCTCTCTGCAGTCGTTCATAGACAGTGGCCAAGGTTCCCAAGGTCATAAACACTTCCAAAGCACTCAGGTCTACAGGGAAACAGCATCTGAATGTACAACTGTTCTGCCAACAACAAATAACAATTAGTGCCCTTCATAATCTGGGGTGATGGTAGAAGGTCCTAGAATTAAAGCTTGTGGCTTGTTTGTTCCTAAGGTGTGACAGTTCATTGCCAAGATCAGAATTCTGATTACTCATTTCTGGGAGCTCACTGCAAAATTCTTCATTGAAAATATCTTCCTGGTACCCCCACGTGAGCAGCTGTTTAAGGACTCCAGAGCCCCAGGCCTCACATGTGCTATTCAATTTTAAAAATATATTTACAATTCAACTTTCAGCTACTCAGGAGGCTGAGGCAGGAGGATCAAAACCCAGGAGTTTGAGGCTGTAGTGCACTATGATTTCATCTGTGAATAGTCACTGCATTCCAGCCTGGGCAACACAGCAAGACCCTGTCTCTTTAAAAAAAAAAATATATATATATATATATATGTATATGTATATATCTTTATAATTCTATCCTTTTATTTATTTTTATTAACATTTCCCTTACTTTTGTTTTATAGGTATGTCTCATGAAAGGCTATGTCCCTTAAGACAAGGCTACTTTTGGGGGATTGCTACCAAACCCTGCATTATACAAGCTATTTTTGAAATCAAACCTGGGCAACGACATTAAAATAACAATGTACTTTAAAATTATTTTTAAAAGAAATCTGAAGGCTGGTGAAATTTCAAGTGATTTTTATTTTATTTATTATGTTTTTCTCTATTTTCCAAATTGTACTTAACAAGACATCATGAACTATTAAAGTTACAATTAAGAAAGATGAGTATGGTTTAAAAGCATAACTGATAAATTATGGAAGTTTAGCTCTCCCCTTGCTCTGGAAGTGAGGCAAGAAGGGGTTTTTATGGAGGCTCTAAAGCAAACAGGCGTGGCCACAGAACAGAATCTGGTAGCTCCAGACGCAGCCACGACGTGGCTTACAGACTCCTGACCTGATGGACCATAGCATCTGGTTACAGGCACAGCTGGAAGCAGAGGGATTTTTTTTTTCTTAAGTTTTATAGAGTGGTCAAAGGTTCAGGGTATGAGTAGGAAAGTCCCAACTTCTAGATCCTTCAGATTTACCCAGAGGAAAAGGAGAACAAACGCCAGGTGTGTTCCCAGGCTCAGACGAGGCAGGCCCCTCGCTGCCTGGCCCTGCCTCCTTGGGACTTTTTTCCAAGCATTTTAGCTTTGAAGTATCAGGGACCAGAATACATCACCCCGAAATATGCCACTTTAGCACAAAGATTTATTCTAATCTGAAGACGGTTGAGAAAAGGTCAATACCAAAAGGACTATCTGTCCTCCCCCACCCCGCACGCCTGCCCATTTGCCTAAAAACAGGACATAATGTCCATTTGTGATGGTGTCTCCCCATCCTATACCAAAAAGACGACTTCGTGAGGCTCTTCCCAGTCCAGGGACAGCAAAGAGGGGAATGTACACGACAAACCTGACTAACATAACGCCTAGTTTCCACAAGTTCCCCCCATATATTTACCCTCCACAATTTGCCACCCCAAAAGCCTAAGCCCCTTGTCCTTTGCCTTGTCACTTCTCTAAAAATTTATTCTTCTGGCAGAGATGCTATAAAAGCCCAAGTGCTAACCACACCTTGCAGTCACTCATCGCTGAGCTTCTGCCACACGTATGTGCACTGCATGTGTTAAAATAAGCTCTGTTAGTTTTTCTCTTGTTCATTCTCTGTCAGTTTCATTTCCAGGGTCCCAGCCACAGAACCCTGTACAGTAGAGAAAAGTTTTCCTCTTCTACAGAAACTTTCCTAAAACACTCGCAGCGGAAGTTAATTTCCACCCTCCAAATTAAGAAGAGAAACACCTAAATCAAAGAACCACTACATCCAACGCTAGAGCAAGAAAAGTGGGGTGAGTGTGGAAAATAAGCTCAAAGGGGCATTTCTGTAGCTAAACCCCAATGTGATCTGACCCAGGGCATCAAGCCACTATCAGTCAGACCAAGGTGAGGGCGTGACCCAAGAGCCGGACGTGGCCCCCACCACGGCATGGGTGCCCCCCTGACTCTCAGGCCAGAGATAACACCAAGAGGACACTGGCCACACTGCCGAGCTGACTGGACTTAAGAGGCCTTTTTCTTTCCACCTGATCCCACAGGGATTGCCTAACCCCCAGAGAAAAAGAGTGCTTCTGTTTTGTTCCTCTAAAATCAAAACACTAAAAGCCATAGCACTTGAAGTGTTAGAAAGCCAAGCTTTTCGAAGAAAACAAACAAAATCGATGGTCTGGCATGTTTTACCCTAAGGGGAGAAAGCTGTACCACAGGCTAATGCATTAAAACATTTAATGAGAGAGTTAAATTTAGAATAAGAAACCGTCTCTTCCAGCCCAGTAGGGTTTTTAAAGCACTGATCACCCGACCTGTTCTTGCAGTGAGACCAGTTATATAAGACTGTAACCCACAGGAGGTATCAAGAGATACCTCTCAAAATGTTCCTCTCTTGCCACCTCAAAACTTAACTGGTTTTAATGCCATTCAATGTAAATATTTTTAAAATAAACATCTACTTTTAGCAGAACGAAAGTGCTAGGTCCAACAAAATAGTGTGACGAGATGTCACAGCTATAAAAAGTTGAGAAAAACTGATTTAAGATGTCAACTAATGTGTTGCTCTACAAAAACATAAATCTTAATATGTCCCCCTCCCCCTGACAAGAAAGGGCCTCCCCTTATGTAAAGGATAACAAACACTAAGCCTGAGAATAGAGTCATATTTTTAAAAAATTCAGGCATATTTTGCTGGACGGACTCTGCAAAGTTTGACAGGTGACAAGCCACACTCATTTGGCTTTATGTGTAATAAGCCAAAAAGTTTAGTTAGAGTAGAAAAAATTATTAGTATGCTACAGTGTTCAAAATGGTATAAGGAAATTTTATGAAGGATGGGAAGATGAGGAGAAATGTTAAAATCAAGGGACCTACCTTTACCTTCCCTTTGACAAAACTGGCAATGTCGTCTTTATTATCAAAGACGGACAAGGTGTGGAGGAGATTTTGTTCCAGCCAATCCCAGTGCTGATTTATTTCTTCTAAAGTTGCACCTTGAATAGAACAGAAAAAAATACAGAGATTAAAAAATGAAACAAAAGTAATTCCTAGGCAGGGCAACAGTGGCTCACACCTGTAATCCTAGCATTCTGGGAGGCCGAGGCGGGAGGATCACTTGAGCTCAGGAGTTCAAAACCAGCCTGAGCAAAAAGGAGGCTCCGTCTCTACTAAAAATATAAAAAATTGGCCAGGTGTGGTGGCACATGCCTGTAGTCCCAGCTACTCGGGAGGCTGAGGCAAGAGGATAACTTGAACCCAGGAGTTTGAGGTTGCTGTGAGCTAGGCTGACGCCACAGCACTCTAGCCCAAGCAACAGAGTAAGACTCTGTCTCAAAAAAAAAAAAAAAAAAAAAAGGAATTCCCAAAATATGAACTCATTTGCAAAATATCACATGCCACAATGTTTATGTTATTAAAACATCTAGGTTCTCACACCCTGGGCCACAGTTTGACACACTCCATCGGAGCTGTGGTGTCCCTTGCCACAGTTGAGACTTGCAAACATCAGTCCCACTGCCATGCAGATGGGCCAGCTAACCAGGCACGTTACCTTTGACATTCTTCTGTGACCAACCTTGCCCACCTTGCTAATGCATGGAACACCGACCACCTCCACTCAATCGATAGAAACATTTTAAATTACATAAGCCCTGGGTAGCAGACCAATTCAGAACAGTCTCATAGTTTCTCCTGTGGGAACAAGGGTCCCTCCAGGGCTGCAAAAGCCCAAGTTCACAGAGGAAAGAACCTCCTGCAAAGGCTCTGCCGGCTGCTCCGGGGTGTTGCCACTTGAAACCGGCATCATTGCAACACAACAAGCAACGGCCTAGGAAATTCACAGGTTTACAGAGTTGTACTTCCTATCATTTACGACAATATCTCTTAAAAGCATATATAAAAAGAGGTCTTATAGTACATGTTAAAACAGAAACACAAAAGCATTAAATCATAAATAGTAAATTGATTTCTTTCAATGACAAATTTCAAAAATCACCACATTGTTAAAGTATCAAGCAAGAAAGCTTAGTCATTTTAGTTGTCTATATGTCCTGTCGATTCTAGTCCTCTCCACTGGACGATGGGCACTGTGACACAGGGACTGTGCCTAGCTCCTGGCAAAGGGCCTGGCTTACAGCAGACATGCAGTACGGTCCACTGACTTGAGGCCAGCACAGTCCTGGACAAGAAAAGGTACATGTGTATCAGGTCTGTCCAGTGCAGCCAAATTTCCAAAAATGGGAAGCCAGAGATATTCAAACCTCAGAGAAGTCAAGGGCTGCTACCTGGGCTGGCCCCAGGGCTCACTCCACTCGCCGTTTCTATTCACAGGCCAGGACTCCACGGTCCTGCACCAAAAGCACTTGGCTAGTGGCCCTGCCCGGCTGCCCCTCAGTCCCACCTCCCTGCCCTGCTCTCTAGAGATCAGTAAGCCCAAGCAGCACCCCCTTGGGGTGTAGGAGAAGCCACCTCTGGCGTGAGAGGTCATGATCCTCTTGCTCTCTACTCCCCTC
>VBSM01002608.1:99229945-99240397 GCA_008086735.1 Cheirogaleus medius | reverse complement strand
CTTAGGTTCATACTCACTTGAAAAGCCTTAGCAGCAATGACAACCCAGTAACAATGAGCACCGCTACAACCTACACTGAAGTCTCTAAGTACCATTCCCCACTAAAAGGAGCCAGTGCTACTTGGAAGAAGGGCTGATTCCGGAAAAGTGGTGGAAAATGTACAAGATGAACATTTAACAGCTTTTTGGCCAGAAAGCAAAGAAACACTCAAAGATGAATGGCTAAAAGCCACAAAAGTCACAGGAAACAGCTGTAATGGGCAGAAGATGGTACAGTCTATGTATCAAAAAAAGAGCCCAGCAATTAACTGAAACACACTGAATATATTTTTTAAAACTCCTGGCTTACAGTGTTCACTGTACAATTCTTTCAACATTTATGAAAATTTTCGTAATGAAATGCTAGGAGTAGGGAATCCTGACTTTAAAATCATATTAAAAAGGGAGGGAGGGAGAGATAAAGAGAAAAAAAAGTTAAAACAAAAAATAATTCACTTGTCATCACTGCCAATAACCAGGGCACCAACTCCTTGCCTAACAACAGGTGATTAAAAAGCAAAAGGAGTATTTTCCCCACCGTTCCTGAATGTGTCATGTCTCAGAGTCACCCAATAGCTCGCCTCATTGAAGAGACAAGGTTCTGCTTCACAAACTCAAGCTGACAGTTCTGAAAGGACTGATTCAAATTAGAAAATCACCATTTCACCATCCGCAGAGAAAAAGTGAATTCAGGCAAGGATCATAACGGACAAAAGCCCTTGACGAAAGCCGGAGAGGGAAGATGCAACCGATGGCAGCTGCCCTACCGGGAACTCACCAACCGATCTCAGCATCACTAAGATGCGCCACACCCAGACCACACGAATAAAATGCATGGAACCTCCTAGTAAGCATTCTTCCTAAAGACAGCTGAACCTTCATTTAATGAAACCTTTGTAAGCAACTTCTAGTTTCCAGGAAACATGGAGGAGGAGTGCTGAGCTACGTGATGCTCTGACGGAACAGACGGACCAGTGGGGCAGGCGGACTATGTTCCACATAAACACACGGGCCCAACTTCAATGGCGTGAAATGAAGCAGGGGTGGGGGAGGTGTGGAGGGTGGAGACTTTCTTACTAAAAGAGACACAGTCGAATGTGGTGTGTGGTTTGTGTTGAACGTGGATCGCAACCACCCAGATTACACAGGATTCCGGATTCCTGCGTGGGCAGGAGGCCAGCGAATGGACTGAACACAGGGACGCCAAGGAATCACGGTTAACTTCATCAGCCTAATAAGGGCACTGCAGTGACATGAGACTGGCCGTATTTTCCAGAGATGTTTAGTAAAATGTATAGAGGTAAAATATTACAATTTCTAAGATTTGCTTTAGAATACCTCAGTGGAGAAAAAGGGCCGAGAGAGGAAGAGGTAACGCGGGACGGGCCAAACCTCCATCCTGACGCGTGCGCGTGCTGACCCTGCAGGTCTCACTATACTGTCCCTCCCTAGTTAGGGGTCTGTTTAAAAATCTTCACAACACAAAAAAATGGAAAAACCCTCAGCAAAAAAAGGCATAAATTATAGATAACTAACCCCACCCAAGAGGAACATAAAATCAGAAATAAATGCAGGGAAAGAAAACAGGGCAGAGACGTGCATACTCCATGAATTTCCTTACTTATTTATTTTTTTTCCGGATCAGGATGACTCCCAGCCCCAGACAATTCAGATGCATGTGGTTCTAACACACATCAGAGAAATGCAACAGAGAAGTGAGCCCTCCTGGGCCCATGGAATCCCCAGAGGCAAGAGTAGGAGGACATACTCAGCAGGAGGACCCAGCCACCGGGTTCAGAGAGTCCTGGTGCATCCATTCTCATTCTCTGTGTTGTTTTTTGATCATTAAGGAATCATTTAATAAAGAGTCATTTACAAAAATTATCTTCTTTTGAAGTCCACATGCCTCAGCCAATGTCTCTTCATCTACCAAACATGAAACCCCCAGATGGGCTCCTTGGTTAAACAGTTCCCAGTCCATGCAGAAGTTAGGCTACCTGTTCATTCTGCAGCCTATAAGATTCTAGAGGAAAGTTAAGTTCCACAATTTTTTATTTTTTTATAGAGACAGGGGTCTTGCTATGTTGCCCAGGCTTGTCTCAAACTCCTGGACTTAAGCAATCCTCCTGCCTCCACCTCCCAAAAGTGGTGGGATTACAGGCATGAGCCATCTCACCTGATTCCAGGTTTCAAAAAAAAATTTTAGCATCACTTTTGACCTCAAAATTTACCAGATCTAAAATTTAGAGTCAGCATGCACCTGCTTTTTAAATCCACATCCCTAATGGAAGAATGTTCACCTTTGATGAATGATCATTTAAGCATAAGCAAAATTACTTTATTTAAAACAGAAAAAGCCAGGTGATAGTAACTCCATAACAGAAATGAAACCAGAGCTGCGGCACCCCTCATCTGTTTCCGAGGGTGAGCCCCACATGGAAAAGTCCAGCCTGTGCTGTTCTAAGGAAATGTGGTACAACCAAAAACAAGCGTGACAACTCATACTGCTAGACCTCAGAGTGTGCACCCAGAGAAAGTTCTAGCTCTCCTCCTGCTGGGTTGCCTCCCAGGCTTTCCTTGAAGCACACAGTGAGTTCTGTGCTTAAAAAAAATGATCTGGTTGGCACTTCCTCCACTACCCTGCTACAAAGTTCACAAAGATGCTAATCGGATCCACCCTGGAACATTTCCTCCCTTAATACAATTCTCACTCCAAAAACAAAGCAAACAGTGATGCAGAGTACAAGATACTAAGATGCCAGCCACGTTCAATTCAAGGGCAGGGCAAAGAGACTGTGCGTCAGAAAGCACCCTCTGAAAGAACACTCCATCAGAGCCTACGCCCAACCCCCGCGTGGCAGCCCTCACGCCTGCCGTGGCCCTGGCAGACCCCTAAGCTCCCTAGGCCTCGCTTCCCTCACCCAAGTCAGAAAATTACACCTCCTGAAATGCTGTTGGAAGGAAAGTATCTTTTCAATGGGAATCCCATGATTCTCAGCTTTTTAGCACACCACGTTTTGATTAGCAAAAATATCACAGCTTCCTTTAATGATCTTTAAAGTTTCAAAAAGATTTTTTTTTCATTTTCTAACCCAAACTATTAACTGAGCTTTTTCAAAATACACACATACCCCATCCCAAGATGTGGGCATGCCCTTGCCCCCCTTGTGTGGACCCCTACTCTGCTTGCATATGCCTGTCTGATGCCCATGTAGGGGGGACCCTCCCCTGCTACAACATGGCACCTTCCTTTTTCCTGATTTCCTGCTCTCCCTTCGTTTCATTCAAGATCATGGGACGTACCTTACTACTAACATGAAAACTCTGCACTTAATGCTGCCACAAACAGAGTCACCAAACTACTTGGTCAGTCTGCAGTCCAAACTCGAATGTACAAAGACCTAAGTGCTATTAAAAGGCCATCTGTGCAAAGGTTTGACAAGTTTCTCCTAAAGCTATCCCAGCCACACTCTCCTCTTTCAGTAACCAGCAAAGACTCTCCACCTCATGCCTCAATTAATCTACAGGAAAAGGAGTTAAATTAATTGCATAATCAATTCAATTCCTGGGATGGTGTAGGTCAACAATTCAAAGTACTGCGGTTGTTGCCTATGTGTTTTCTGCTTTCTGAAAACTGGGCAAGGACAACAATTCACTCAGTGCTCAGGGCCGTGTGTGCTGATAAGCAGGGGCAACATTAAGAACCACCCACCAAAAGGAGCACGAAATAGTGACATCTCACATAGGAACATGGACAGCAAACTCGCAGCATGGCATGGCCTGGACATCTCAAGTGCAGGACAGGGCCATGACTACGAAGGCTGTCAGACACAGAGAAAAGGCAGCGAGGTCTCCTCATTCTTCCAGGGACCCACACGGCTCTTCCCAGCAAAGGCAGCAAAAGCCAGCCCACCAAGGGCTCTCCTGTTCTCCTCCCCCTCCTCTTTCTTCCCTCTTCTCGCCTGACTAGGAATTAGCTCCTGGGACGCTGCTCTCTTGGTCCCATACACCATGTCCTTGTTTCTACCCATGGCCCTATCATTTCGATATCTGATTTCAAAAAGAAAGCAGACATACAATGGAGTATTCAGCCTTAAAAAGGAAGGAAATTCTGACACACGGGTGACAGACACATGGGCAACATGGAGGAGCCCCTAAGACATTATGCTCAGTGAAATATGCGAGTCACGAATGGACAGACCCCACGTGATTCCACCAACATGAGGCGCCCACAGCAGTCAAGTTCATCCACAGAAAGTGGAACACTGGTTGCTTGGGCTGGGGGAGAGAACGGGGAGTTAGCGCTTAATGGGTGCAGAGTTTCAGTTTGGGAAGATGGAAAAAGTTCTAGAGGTAGATGGTGGTGATGGTTGTATAATATTATGAATGTGCTTAATGCCACTAAACTATACATTTACAAATGGTTAAGATGGTAAATTTTATGTTATATATATTTTTCAATAATAAAAAGAAGTTTTCAAAAAATTAAGAAACAAGGCCGGGCGCGGTGGCTCACGCCTGTAATCCTAGCACTCTGGGAGGCCGAGGTGGGCGGATTGTTTGAGCTCAGGAGTTCGAAACCAGCCTGAGCAAGAGCGAGACCCCATCTCTACTAAAAATAGAAAGAAATTAATTGGCCAACTAAAATATATAGAAAAAAAAAAAATTAGCCGGGCATGGTGGCGCATGCCTGTTGTCCCAGCTACTTGGGAGGCTGAGGCAGAAGGATCGCTTGAGCCCCGGAGTTTGAGGTTGCTGTGAGCTAGGCTGACGCCACGGCACTCTAGCCCGGGCAACAGAGTGAGTCTCTGTCTCAAAAAAAAAAAAAAAAAAATTAAGAAACAGGTCCCTGTTTTGCAAGTTCTTCAACAGCTCAATAGTCATAAGCAGACCCCTGCTTTGCCCTCAGATGTCAGAAAGGGCCCCAGGAGCCCTTTCAGGGCAGGTTTCACTCCTAGAAGGCGAATGTGCTTCCTTCAGTTCCCACTTGGCTAGATTTTTGCCTTGGGCCTGGCCAGGCTGACTCTGCACATGCATCACACTGTCTGCCCTCATCTTGCGCACAGAAGATTGCCCGAGTAAGAAATTGTTCTTTTCAGTGCCCTTTCCCCGGGTTAAGGAATTTCTAAGTGCATGCCTCCCGCTCCCTCTCTTTACATACAAGGTCTTAACTGCTAAGACCCAATACCTTCTTTAACATACCTTCCCACTTATTCACCCACCTGTGATTTATTGAGCACTCATAACGTGCCAACCTTTGTCCTGGGCTCCGCCTGGAGGCTCAGCAGTGAGCATGAAGCCTAAATAACTTTGATTTCCATTAGAGAGGCAGACAGAAACCAAGTCAAAGGACAGCAGTGGTGAGTGAGTGTAGATGGAGGAGGTAGCCAACAGGGTATCAGGGGAGGTGACATCTCAGCTCTAACCTGAATGACAGGGCACTCTCCTCTGCCCACAACCTCCCAAACAACTCACACGCACTCTATCACAAAATGTCTTTATCCATCGAAGCCGGTAATCTGTAGACAGCCTTGGGATTCTCTGGCACCTGTTAAGTCATAAATAATAATGATAATAACAGCAACTTATCTCTCCTTCCAACCACATATCTCTCCTTCCACACACAGATCTCTTCTGCCAAATAATAATGTAGTTCACCCATGAAATACCTATCTCTGCTTAAAAAAAAAAAAAAGCGTATCCTCCAAGGCTCTCCTATGTCTCTCCATCCTGCCGTGAGAGGAGCAAGATCAAGTGAAGACATAAATCACTCTCAGAGGCCACTCTTCCTGTTCCTACCCATGTCCTGGAGCCACCCAGGCCCTTCCTGCAGTTCTTGTTTGTGCTTTATTTGAGACTCAAGATCCTGGGCAGGGACCCTGCCTCCGCGCTCAGGACACAATAAAATATTAACTATGGTAAGTCAATAACACTGCAAGATGCCCAAGTAACTCCCAAAAGAGGCCTAAGTATCTAAATCGATATCACGCGTCCAAGACAGAAATACACTCACAATTCTCTCTTCCTTAGCCCAAGAAAAGTGCACTGAAAAGAGCAATTTCTTCCTCAGGGGACCTTCTGTGAGCAAGATGAGAAAGCGATGCATCTGCAGACCTGGCCTGTGTCAGCCTCAAGGCAAAAATCCAGCCAAGGGGGAACTGAAGGAAGCAGATCTGGCTCTGCAGAAAGAGGGTCCAGGCGTTACACCTGCTCAGGACAGCTACACTGCTAGGGGTGCAGAGCCAGGGAGGCTGGCGCAAAGTTTACGGCAGGCAATTTAGAAATACATATAGAAGGCATCATAAACACACGTCCCTTCGATGCCGTTCCTCATCGTGTGCTCTACAAGGGTCCTTTCCTCTCCTGATTTTCTAGCCTCTTCCCACCTGCAACTGTCATTCCACGCTGCTATCTGCAAGCCCTGTAGTAAGGCCAGGCCCGGCAATTTGAGGTTGCAATGAGCTGTGATCACGCCACTGCACTCCAGTCTGAGTGACAGAGGGAGACCTTGTCTCCAAAAAAAAACTACATCTAATGGCTGTGGTTTCAAAGCATGTAGATGCAGAACAGAGCAGAGGAAACATGGGCAACTCCCCACCCTGCTGACTTCCCAGAAGCCAAGTGAGGAAGGAGACAAAAAATCCAAATAGTCATATCGAAAGCTCCAAATCCCCAAGAAATGTCAAAAAGGAAGAGGATCCTATTCCCTCACCCACAACATCTAGTCTAGTGGTTCACCAGTCCTCCTTGCTCTGCTCCCAGAACGCAGGCTAAAAAGTCACACTATGTTAGTGCCAACGTCGCATCTGGGGTACGATGCCCAGGCACGAGCAGGAGGAGGGAAACAGCACGGCCACACAGCCGGCACTCACAGCGCCAGAAAATGCACAGGTGGGAACAGGAGGTGCCGTCCTGGAAGAAAACAGAGCCCTCAAGGAAGAAAAGGAAATTCTCACAAATGCTTCATGCTCCAAAACAATATGAAAAGAACTTGAATTCAATAAAACAAGAGCTCACAGATGAGATGATAAAGTAACAGAGATAAAATGGGATCTTAGAAACGTAGGAAAATGAACTGAGAATCAAAACAACATGGCAACAAAATTAGCAGATAAAGTAAAAGCATCAAGGTACAGAATATACTGCTGAAAACTGAATTATTAACTCAGAAGTAGGAGTTATGAACAGCATGGAGAGTATAGATGAAACATATAAAGAAAAACAGAAACAAAAAGCAGGACAACAGCTGTCCAAGGTGAAGGGTCCTTGAAGTGGACAAGCCAAAAAATTAAACGTAAAATGTATCAAAAAATATAATACATACACCGAATGATATTAGAAAATTTCCTGAAGTGATTAAAGAAATCAATCTGCAGCCTGCAAGGCTGCAAAAGCACACTATATTCCAGAAAAATGTAACACACTTGTGCTCATGGCAATAACAGATTCTAGTCAAGTTAATTAAACTTAAATGATGAAGACAGAGTTATATGCACAAAAAAGCACATCACCCACAAGGGGGAACAATATCAGACCAGCCTGACATTTCTCCTATTGCCCTAGCAAATACTGGAAGACCCTGGAGCAACAGCCACCCAGCACAGGAATGTGGCCTCAGACTATCATACCCAGCCAAGGTGTCACTCAAGTCCAAAACCAAGGGGCAAACATAAAAACATTCAGAGAATAGGGGGAAGACATCAGGGGAAGAAAACTGGAATCCAGCCAATTAAGAGATGAACCAAAATAAAACATTCTGGATTGGCAAAGCCACACTTTAGTAGAAGCATTAAATCAATTTAAATGAGAACTGAGCCAATCAATCACAGCAAGGATGGTTACAGGACAGAATGGGAATTACAAGTAAAACCAATAATAAAACTTTCTGAAATGGGAGATTGGGGAAGCAGGAGAGAACAGGAACGCTGACACCCTTGACCTATAGGGTGGGGAGTCAATGGACATTCTCAGAATGAAAGCATTGTTTTTCAAAAGCCACAATTCTAACCTTGTAATGCTTTCAAAAATCCCTTCCCTTAACCTTACATGAACTTTTTAGAAAATAATCTCCCTTGTACTAAAAGAAACATTTATTTGAAGTTTAACATTTCTTTGGCTTCACTTCAGTTTCTTTCCTTTTACGGAAATCAAGTAAACGTAATACTTCTGTTATAAAATAGCATTGACAGAAAAGTTGTATTTTTATAAATATACTTCTGTCCATCTTCACAGTTATCCCTGTACGTGTCTAAATGCATTAGGAAGTTGTCTGGGATGGTGTTCACCTTGTGGAACTAGAGGTTACTTTGGGTGGCTAGGATTCGGGATGAGACATATTCTTTTGTACTTTTCAGTGTTAACTGATTTCTTTATATTGAGCATGCATCTTTTTTATCATTTTGTGCAAATACAGAATAATCTGCTTTAATTAAAAAACAAAACAGACTGAATAAAAACATGCTGAGATGTTAACAATGATTAGTACTGGACGGTGGAGTGGGATACGGATGAGAATTCTCCTCTTCATACTTTCTGTATTTTTCCAGGGGAAAAATAATCCACTGCTGCTCAAGAGCGTGTTGAGGTGATGCTGAAAGTTTATGGTAGCTAATAAAGTGTTAAGAGAAAACACAAAACTAAAAACCTTCTATGTATACATGTAGACAGAAGATTAACATTGGATAAAGGGTTGCAGATAATTTTTTTCCTTCTTTTTTACCTACTTTTTCATTTCTGCAAGGTGAACACTTATTATTTGTGTAAAAAGGAAAATAAAAAAGACATTTTAGTTTTGTGTTTTAATAGAAGGGGCTTCTCAGGATGTAACAACTCTCAGCCCAGAGGAATCCGAGTGGTCGGAGGCCCAGGTAGCGCCCGCAGGAGGAACGGGAACCTCAGAGGGAGATGAGCAGGAGATGCCTGCGTTCCCTTAGCACCCGGCAGCCCAGTGATTCTTCTCTCTCTGCAAACGTGGAACAAGGGGGCAAAGGCTGCCCTAAGTCAGACACAGCCCTCAGAATCTGCCCCCATTCTATGGTGGTATGTGTGTGGACCCAGGAACACAAGTGTTAAGTCAGAAACGAGATTAAGAAGAAAATGGTTCAATTCATACTCACAATACTCGAGCACCCTAGAACTCACACTCAGAAGCCTGGCATGCCCAAGCTATGCTGCCAAGCTTACGGCCTTTATGTGCTTTTGATGGTTAAAAAAAAGAAGAAGAAAAGAAAAATGGGAGGGAAGAGGGGGAGGGGGAAGGAAGAGAAAGGAGGGAAGGAAAAGGAGGAGAGGGAGGGAGGAAAGAGAACAGGACAGGACAGAAGAGAAGAGAAGAGTAAAGTTGAGGTCCTAAAAGCAGGTGAGGTTCTAAAGTGGTTACCTTCAAGCTTCACCGACATGCAGATACTCGGCATGCTCAGGCCTTAAGGTTTGGAATATTCCAACTGGAACGAAACTCACCAGTGGCTACGGCCCAGTAAACGTCTGATCCACTCAGTAACTCACCACATGCTATGGGAGAATAAACCTGGGACCCAGGAACTTGAAGCAGAATTCGAAACGGAGCGACCCTGGCGTTGGAGTCCAGCACCGCATCCAGAGCACCGACCAGGCGACCTTGGAAAGGGAAGACAAGAAAGCACACCTGTGAGCACAGGGACTGACCACTCCAGCCGGTCAGAGTGCCGAGGCCTGCACCTTGTGCACTCAGGCCAGCCTGGTCACCGTCCGGACCCTGCGCCAGGCTGCAAGTTTCACGTCCAGTTCTTCGATCGCCTCACCAGAGCCCGAGCTCCATGAGGCCAAGGGCTCTGTCTGCCTTGTACCGTTTCCCCAGCGACTGGAACAGGTCCTGGCACTTACAGGCACTCGGCACCGGTTTGCCAAATCAACAAGTGCACAGAGGGTCTGCACCTGTCCCCCAGGTAGCTGAGGCCATGCGACCCATGAAGTAGATAAGCAGGGGCTCTGCAGTCACACTGCCTGAGCAGAACCCTGGCTCCACCACCTCTGAGCTGTGTGGCCCCGGGCGAGTTATTCACTTCTCTGTGCCCTGCTTTCCTCGCTTATGAAATAAAATAGTCACAGTATCCCTACCTCATAGGGTGACTGTGAGAATGAAATGAGTTAACGATATCCAACATTCAAAGTGCTTTAGACTACTGCCAGGCCCGTAAGAAGCACTGTGTAAGTGTCGCCCATTATTATCATCATTTTAGCATCATGATCCTAATCTCCAATACGGGAAAACAGCCCCTGCCTACTCCAGGAGGGTACTGTGAGAAATAAATAAGAAAATGTATCAAAGTTCTTCAAGGCACACAAAGTACATAATGGGAGTGAAGAGCCAGCATTCTGCTGTGACTAGTGGCATCAGGAATCGATGGCATTAAAAAAGAAAAAAAAAGGCACATG
>VBSM01002608.1:99197438-99228496 GCA_008086735.1 Cheirogaleus medius | reverse complement strand
TGAGGAATGGTATTTAACAGCCAGTATGTGGGAGTCAGGTATGCTCATTACTAATTTTTTTAGTGTCAAAAAATGAAGCAGAGGACATGAAAACCCTATCTGCACATGCTCCATAGAGTGGTTAAAATCACTCCTCGGGCGGTGGTCTCCTAACAGGAAAGAATGCTGGTCAGTGGTAGTGCAGAAACTGCCAACAGGGAAGAGCAGGTCACAAGATTGGTTTCTGTTTAGCCCATAGGGCAAAAAGTTTGATGGCCAGTTAGCAAGGGAGGGGGTATAAGGAGGCATGTCTGACCTTCCATCCTGTCATGGCTGGGAACTCAGTTTCAAGGTTTCTCTAGGGTCCCCTTGGCTAAGAGGGGGTCTATTCAGTCGGTAGGAGGATTTTATTTTAGTTCACAGTATATACAGGTGACCCCTGAGCAACAAGTGTTTGAACTGCATGCAGCCACTTATACAATGATTTTCTTCCACCTCTGCCCCTCCTAAAACGGCAAGACCAACCCCTTTTTCCTACTCCTCAGCCTGCTCAACATGAAGACAATGAGGGTGAAGACCTTTATGATGATCCACTTCCATTTGATGAATAGTAAATATATTTTCTCTTTTTGATACTTTTTTTTAATTAACATTTTCTTTTCTCTAGCTCACTTTATCGTACAGATGCAGTATGTAATACATATAACATACGAAACATGAGTTTATTGACTACGTTATCTGTAAGATTTCTGGTCAACAGTAGACTATTAGTAGTTAAGTTTTGGCGGAGTCAAAAGTTTTATGTGGATTTTTGACCACGCAGGGGGTCGGCAACCCTAACCCTGGTGTTGTTCCAAGGCCAACTGTATGTACATTTATAGATTGCTATGCGCACATGCACACGCATACTTGTGACATGGTTACATCTATTTGTATTTTTATATATATCTACATAGAAAAAAACTGAGTTCACACCAAAAACTCCAAATGCAATCCAATATCACATTGCTCATCTCCTTCCTTTCCACATTTGCCACTCCCTTCTACAACATGAGAAATCTGTTTCCCATTATTCTGAATATATTTACTTACCTGATCAGTATTCCTGTTGCTACCAATATTCCGTCCCCAGCAGGTGTCCTTCTCACCCTCTCCAGGCTCCAACTGCCCATATACTCCACCCCTACAATCCCCTTGATCTGCCACAGTTCACAACTGTTGGTAAAGAAGAAATAATGGGTACAGAGGTTTTTATAGCAATTATTTATCAGGCTGCTCAGAATTCTTGCCTCCTTCCTGGTTTGCTCCAGAGTTCCAGATGACAGAGCGGGCTGGGAAGCTGTCTGCTGGGTAAAGGGGCTGCCACTTTAATACAGAATCTCAGCAGCTGCTTAGGGGAGCTCAGGGGTTAGGAACAAAGGGTTGGGGGCAGGGCTAATACTGCATTTACATAAGAATGATAAAACAACTTGTTTACCTATCAAAGGCTGGGGGCAGGTAGTGCTGGAGAAGCTTAACATTAAGAAGAGGCTAAAGATCCCCACCCATCTTACACCCACGTACATTTGGCACTTCCAACTAAATACAGAGATCTGCTGTAGAACCCATAGCTAGTTTGGTAAAAAGAAAAACCTGAGGGACTTTAGACACCATCAAAAGAAGGAAGCAGGTAGTATGCAGCGACTTAGGGCAGCCACAACACAGAAGTGGTGATTTTCCTCTTCAAGACACAGGTGCTTTTGCAAAGGTCAGGACATTTTGTGAAAATGAGACCAACCCTGCCCCTTCACTGGCAGGAAGGTGGGTAGGGTAGCCACCAAGAAGCTACAAAGGGACTTCAGCTTCAGCTCCGACACACAAAGAGTTTGGAAGCCATTGCTCCCATCCATACAATGAGAAAAAGCTGAACGAACTGAAAATCAATGATTTTTCTTGGACTCATCAGAGAACTAACGTTTACAGGTTAAACCACAACCCCAAACTAGAGAGAGAGAGATGAGTGAAATCAAAGAGTCATAGCCAAGATCTGCTTCCCTGGTATGGAAGCTGCTAGAGCCACAAACTGTAGGAATACTTAAATGGTGACGTTGACAAAAATCGCTGGGAGATGATGAGCGTGGACTAGCATCAGAGTACAAAACTCCTAAATGCCACAGTCTTTACGGAACCCCATGCTTGTATAGGTTTTATCAGCAGGAACCCCAAGTTCTCACTGTGAAGAGCCAAGGAAGACCTCATGGCCCTCTCAGGGCAGAGAGAAGAGTAATGATAGTGCAATATCCTCAGAGCATTCTCCAAAACAAAGGCCAGCTCTCCAGGGAAGAAGACTTCACCAGAGCCTTATCCTAGCTGGAAGAAAGGCATTTCTTTGACTCCAACCCTCTCTAGCTTTCCTGTCTCCTCTAAAGGTGTGATAGTGGGAGCGAAGGAAATCACTTGTGCTGGTCATAGACCAGGGACACAGTCCCAACTGAAGACATCTACTGATAAGATTATAGAACCCTTCCCCTGCCGCACACCTGACCACCACACCAACAGGCCCCAGTATGATGACAGTGATGATGGCTGAAAGAGCTGCAAGACGCAGACTCTATCTGAGAAGGAGTTCTTACAGATGCCCAAAGACAAAAGCAGACCAAGAGGAGGACACCTAAGGAATTCAAAAGCTCTGACACACACCGCTACAGCAAACATTAAATAATTCCTAGCCAGAGAAACACAAAACTCACACTTAAGGAGATCTTCTCAGTTACCCAAAATATTATGTCTGGCTTTTGACAAAAAAATCACAATGTATGCTAATAGGCAAGAAAAAACAGTCTGAAGAGAGAATGCAAGCATCGGAATGAGATCCATATATGACACATATTTTGGAATTATCAGACAGGGACTTTAAAATAACTATGATTAATTGCTTAAGGGCTTTAATAAAAAAGGTAAACAATATGCAAGAACAGATAGGTGATAGATGGCTAATCAAATATCTAACAGAGAAAAAATGAACTATCTAACTTGCTGTCTTTAAGATTAATCAGGTGAGCTCCCTCGATAATTAACTGCCTGCGGAGATGTTTTCACAGCATTTGAAAAGAGCTGAGCAGACAGAAAAGAAGTGTAAATCCTTCTCCTTTACATTGGCCAGAACTACTGATAAGCAAGTCTCCAGGAGCAGGAAAAAGAAAACAAAAAACAGGAGAAACAGACACCCTGACATCTTACAGCTGTCTCCTGCTAAATCAGTCTACAACAATAAATTTTTATTTACCCCTTTATAACTCCCAATAAAATGCCCAAAGCCGCTTGGCCTCAGGGGCCAACAGTCCTTTCTTCCTTTCTTATGTTGAGCCCTTCCTCCTTCTCTTTAGGAGAAAGTAAAATAAACGTTATACTTCTTTCTATCCTAATCCTTGTGTTGAAAATGCTTTCTCTACCTATGCCATGAGCTCCTCACCTAAACTTCACCCTAACAGCTGGTGGCCTGTACAGGAAGAAAATCACTTCTCTGTCTCCCTACAAGGAGCTCACTTTTCTGCCTCTGTCTCAAGACTGTTCCCTCCTCCACTACACAGCTGTCAGGACATCATTCTAAGCGTAAATTCCATTGGGAACTTGGTAAGTCTCTAGGGCTTTGGAAGTGGTCATATGCTGGAGAAAAAGTCAGTAGCTTCATTGTTATGGGAATCTCTGGTGTCGGGCTGCCACTCTAGGAGAGAGGTCTGGGGTGGGGGGGACACACCTCCTAACCACTTCCTCCGGGACTTCACCCAGACCCAGAGACACCTGGCTTTGGGGAAGCTCCTCCCTAAGTTTCAGTCTGGACCAGGACTCGGGGACACCTGCCTTCTGGCCAGCACCCTAAGTTTCATGTAGGTCTGACTCAGAGTCAGGGACATCTGATGTCTAATGAGCACCTGAAGGTCCAGTGGGGATGCCTCTCTCAGACTCTCAGGTCAATGTACAACTGTACCTAAAGTCCCCTAGCTTTCTTTCACCTAGTTATCACCATGGGCAATGTTCAGTCAACCCTACCCAAGGCTCCCCATTGGGATATCTCCTTAAGAATTTGAAAACCCTAGAACTTATATACCTCCACCCAAATATCCCAGTCTCAAACCCATTGATAAGAAGAATATTCATTTTAACTAAAGAAAGTGAGAATGAAAGGATGGCCTTACTAACAAACTATCTAACAGAGAAAAATAAACTCACTGTCTTTAAGATGAATCATATGAGCTCCCTCACTAAGTAACTGCCTACAGAGATGTTTTCACAGCATTTGAAATGAGCTAAGGTTTGCAGGTGCTGTGCCATTTCCTCCCTCTCTCCCTCTCTCTGAGAAAGTGAAACTTTTTGTCTCTGTATATCCTAATCTTTGTGTTGAGAATTCTTTCTCTATCCACGCCATTAAGCTCCTTACCCTAACTTCACCCTAACAAGGGGTAAAGTAAGCAGACAGATGAAAACTCTGAGGAAGAATTAAAAGAAATATTAGAGATTTTTAAAAACTAAGAAAAATGAAGATTGTCTTTCATGGGCCCATCAACAGACTGGACACAGTCAAGGAAAATAATCCATGAGCTTGAAGACAGATCAATGGAAACTTCCCAAACTGAAAAGAAAAGAGAGAGAGCAAAGGAAAGAACATGCAACTGTGGAACAATTCCAACAGCTCTAAGATGTGCATAATTGGAATAACAGAAAGAGAAGAGAGACTGATCATTTTAAGTAATAATGGCCAAGAATTTTGCAAAATTAATGACAGACACCAAGCCACAAATCCAGGAGCACAGAGAACACCAAGCAGGATAGATATCAAAAAATCTCCACCCAGGCAATCACATTCAAATTGCAAAAGCCAAAGACAAAGAGAAAGAAGGGGTGGCAAGAGAAATAGCTTTAAGAGGAACAAAGATATGAATCACAGCCAACTCTTCTCACAAAGCATGCAAACAAGAGAGTGGAGTGAAATATTTAAAGTGTTCAAAGAATAAAAACCCCACCAACCTATAATTCTACATCCAGTCACACTACCCTTCAACGTTGAAGAAGAATAAAAGACTTTTTACACAAAAACTGAGAAAATAATTTCCAGCAGACCTAACCAGCAAAAAGAGTTTAAAGAAATTCTTCAGGGAGAAAGAAAATGCCACAGGTCAGCAACTCAGATCTCCATAAGGAAAGGAAGTATAACCAAGAATGAATAAATAAAGGTAAAATAAATCTTTTGTTTCTCTTAATTGATCTAAAAGATAAATTTCTAATGTAATAATAGTAAAAATATATCAAGTGATCGTAGCACTGCAGTGAGGTATGATGATGCACACAGATTAAGTGAAATGAATGACAGCAAAGTCATAAAAGATGGGAGAAAGGGCTTGGGAATACTCTGTTATGAGAAACCTGCATTTCATATGAAATAGTATAGTATATTATTTGAAGGTGGACATAGATTAATTTAAAATTTATACTGCAAACCTTAGGGCAACCACTACAAATTTTTTTAAAGAAGTATAGATGACATGCTAAGCAGAGCAAATAGAATCATATAAAATATTCAATTAAAACCAAAGAAGGTAGAAAAAGAGAGGTTTTAAAAAGAGAAACATAAGGACACTAATCCCACTGTTAGGGAAAAAAGTAAAATAAAATAAAAAGAAACAAAGAAGCAATGAGTAGAAAATACTTACAAACATGGTAGATATTCTTTCAAAAAAATCAATAATCCCTTTACGTGTGAATGGTCTAAATACACCAAATAAAAGACAGATTGTCAGAGACTTAAAAAAAATAAAATCCCAAACAAACAAGATCCAACTGTATGTTGTCCACAAGAAACCCATTTAAGACTCACATAGGTTAAAAATAAAAGTATGAAAGGGAAAAAAGGGATATCGAGAAAGATATACTATTCTAACACCAATTAAAAGAAACCTGGATGGGGGGCATGGTGGCTCATGTCTGTAATTCCAGCACTTTGGGAGGCTAAGCTGGGAGGATTGCCTAAGGCCAGGAGTTCAAGACCAGCCTAAGAAACATAGCAAGACCCAGTCTCTACAAAAAAATAGAAAAATTAGCCAGGTGTGGTGGTACATGCCTCCAGTCCCAGTTACTCTGGACACTGAGGCAGGAGGATCACTTAAGCCCAGGAGTCTGAGGTTGCAGTGAGGTATGAAGATGCCACTGTACTCTAGTCCAGGCAATAAAGCAAGACCCTGTCTGGAAAAAAAAAAAGGAGAAAGCTGGAGTAGCTATATTAATTTCAGACAAAGAAGACTTCAGAACAGGCAAAATTATCAGGGATAAAGAAGGGCACTACATAATGATAAAGAAGTCAACTCTCCAAGAAGACATATCAGTCCTTAACATGTATGCAGCTCACAGAACATCAAAATACAGGTAGTAAAAACTGATAAAACTGCAGGGATAAGTAGATAAATCCACTATTATAGTTGGGGACTTCAAAACCCATCTTTCAGTAATTGACAGATCAAGAAGGTAGAAGATCAGTATGGATACAGTTAATCTAAACAACATTATCAACCAACTGAAATCTGACATTTATATTACAGAATATTTCATACAACAACAGAATACACACTTTTCTCAAGCCCAATGAAACATCCACCAAGATAGGCCATAGATAAATTTGTTAAGATAGGCCTTAACAAATTTAAAAGAATAGAAATCATACAAAGTATGCTCTCAGACCACAATGAAAATAAACTAGAAAACAATAACAGAAAGGTAACTGGGAAATTCCCAAATACTGGGAAATTAAACACACTTCTAAATAACACATAGTTGGTCAAACAAGTCTCCAGAGAAATTAAAAAATATTTTGAAGCAAACAAAAATGAAAACGGAACTTAGAAAAATTTGTGGGATGCAACGAAAGCAGTGCTTAGAGGGAAATTTATAGCATTAAATATTTAAATTAGAATAGTAAATTTAAAATAAATAATCTAAGCTTCCATATTAGAAAACCAGAGGAAGAAAAAGCAATTTAATCCTACAGCAAGCAAAAGAAAATTATAAAAATTAGAACTAAATCAACAACATTGAAAACATAAAAATAAAGAAAAATCAATAAAACCAAAAGTTGGTTCTTTGAAAAGATCTATAAAATTGATAAACCTCTAGCTAGGGTAACCAAGGAAAAAGGAGAGAAAAGATAAATTTACCAATGTTATAAATGAAAGGAGGGTTATCACTACTATCCAATGGATATCAAAAGAATCATAAAGGAACACTAAAAAGCTCTATGCACACAAATTTAATAACTTACATGAAATCAACCAATTCCTTTAAACACATAAACTACCAAAACTCACACAAGGAAAATGGATCATTTGAATAGTCCTATATCTATTAAAGGAATTAAATTAGTAATTAATAACCTGCCAAAAAAGCAAACACCAGGCCCAGAGAGTGTCACTGGTGAATATTACTAAACTTTAAGGCAAAAATGATAACCAGTCTCCACAATCTCTTCCAGAAAACAGCAGAGGGAACACTTTCTAATTTATTCTATTATGGTAATGAAGCCAGCATTACTATTATAATAAAATCAGATGAAGATATTAAAATAAAGGAAACCACAGACCAACATCTCCCATGCAAAACTCCTCAATAAAATATTAGTAAATAGAATCCAACAATGCATAAAATGAATTATGTACCAGGACCCAGCAGGACTTACACTAGGTGGACAAGAATGGCCCCACATTTGAAAAATCAATATAATACATCCTATCAACAGGATACAGAAGAAAAATCATATGATCATATCAACTCATGCAGAAAAAGCATTTGACAAAATCCAATATCTATTCATGATTAAAAAAAAAATCTTCACAAACTAAGAATGAAGAACTTCTTTAACTTGATAAAGAACATCTATATCTACCTAAAACACCTACAGTTAACATTACATTTAATGATGAAAAACTGGACACTTTCCCACTAAAATCAGGAACAAGGCAAAGCTGTCTTCTCACATCACTCCTATTCAACATCACAATGAAAAGTCCCAGATAATGCAATAAGGCAAAAAGTGAAAGTAAAAGTTATACAGATAGGGAAGAAAAAAATAAAACTTTGCTCACAGATGATATGCTTGTCTTTGTAAAAAAATAAAATAAAATAACAAAGAATCAACAAGAACTCTAGGCACTAATAAGCAAGTCGAACAAGGCTACAGGATATGAGGTTAATAAGAAAACTGCTTTCCTATAGCAATGAACAACAGACTTTGAAAAAGATACTATCACTGACAATAGTATTAATAAAAGGTATTTTTATCAGGCACAAACCTAACTAAACATGCACAGGATCTATATGCATCAAACTACAAAACTGAGGAAAGCAAGCAAAAAAAAAAAAATCTAAATAAATAGATATTTCATGTTCATGGGCTGGAAGATTCAGTACTGTTAAAATGTCAATTCCTCCTAACTTGATCAGTAGATTCAATGCCATTTCAATAACAATATTGACAACTGATTCTAAAGTTTATACGAAAAGGTAAAGACACAGAAAAGCCAACACACACTGAAGAAGAACGAAGTTGGAGGTCTCACACTGCATGATTTCAACACTTACCACAAAGCTACAATAATCAAGACAGTGTTGTCCTGGCAACAGAACAGATACATAGGTCAATGGAACAGACTAGAGAGCCTAGAAACAGACCCATATGGATACAATCAACTGCTCATTGACAAATGAGCAAAAGCAATTCAATGGTGAATTGCAAATCCATGTTGTCTTTTCAACAAACGGTGCTAAACAACTGGATGTCCACATGCAAAAAAATAAATGTAGACACAGACCTTACATCTTTAAAAAAATTAACTCAAAATGGATTATAAACCTAAAAGTAAAGCACAAATAAAACTTCTAAAACATAACATAGGTGAAAACTTAGATGACCTTGAGTATGGCAATGACTCTGTAGAGATAACAACAAAAGTATGATCCGTGAAAGAGAAAATTGATGTTAGACTTTATCAAAAACTTTTGCTCTGCAAGACACTTAAGAGTATCAAAAGACAAGCCACTGATTGAGAGAAACTATTTGTGAAATACATATCTGATAAAAAGACATGTCAAAAATGTACCAAGAATTCTTAAAACTCAACAAGAAAACAAATGACTCAATTAAAAGTAGGCACAAGATCTGAACAGACACCTCACCCAGAAGATAATACAGATGGCAAACGAGCACATGAAAAGTTAACAACATTTGTCACCAGGGAACTGCAAATTGAAACAAGACACCATTATAAACCTAATAGAATGGCTAAAATAAAAAAAAAAAAACTGACAATACCAATTGCTGGTGAGGATGTGGAGCAACAACTCATTTGTTACTGATGGTAACACAAAATGGCACTGTAGAAGACAGTTTGGTAGTATTGCACAATATTAAACGTAGCCTTATCACAGCATCCTGCAATCACACTCCTAGGTGTTTACCCAACTGATTTGAAAACTCATGTCTACAGAAAAACCTGCAGTTGAATGTTTATAGCAGCTTTATTCATAACAGTCTAAAACCTAAAGTAACCAAAATGACCTTCAATAGGTGAATGGATATCCAAACTGTGCTACATCCATTCAGTGGAGTATTATTCAATGATACAAAGAAATAATGCCATGAAAAGACACAAAGGAACCTTAAATGCACAGTGCTAAGTAAAGGAAGCTCTTCTGGGAAAGCTATATAAGATATGATTCCAATTATTCCGGAAAAAGGAAAAGTAAAAACTATGCAAAGGGTAGAAAGACTGACAGTTGCTGGGAGTACAGGGTTAAATTAGTCAAACATAAGGGAATTTTAGGGCAGTAAACTATTCTATATGATACTATAAGTGTGGGTACATGACACCGTGCATTTGTCAAAACCCACAGAACTTCACAGCACAAAGAAAGAACCTTAATGTGTGCAAATTTTAAAAACAAATCCATTTAGGAGGTAAGGGGATCCCTGGATTTAATGCAGGATATGCCTCAGCAATCTAATTGTACTATAAAACATATGAAACAACCTCATGAAGGGGATGGAGGAAATTGTAATTTTGGAGTAAGTAGAGTCTGCAGGAAGAAAGGCAAAGAAACAAACACAAGTACAATACCCCATGGGATACAGGTTAATAACTCTGATACTACACGTGTGCGGACAGTCCCCGACTAACAATGGTTTGACTTTATGATGGTGCAAAAGCAATACATGCTCCCCAGAAACTGTGCTTCAAATTTTGAATTTTGATCTTTTCCTGGGCTAGCGATATATGGTATTGATGCTCTCTTACGGCATTGGGCATCAGCGAGCCACAGCTCCCAGTCAACCTCCCAAACACAAGGGTAAACTACTGATACTGCCTTCTACCATGTGATGTATTCGATAAATTACATGAGATATTCAACACTGTATTATAAAATAGGCTTTGTGCTAGATGATTTTGCCCAAATGTAGGCTAATGCAAGTGTTCTAAGCATGTTTAAGGTAGGTATGGCTAAGCTATGTAGATTAGGTGCATTAAATGCATTTTTCAACTTAACATTTTTAATTTATGATGGGTTTATAGGGATGTAACCCCATTGTAAGTCAAGGAGCATATGTATATTGGAAAAGAACAATTAAGTAAAAGGATGGCAGAGGATGAGCGCCAGGTTTCTCACTGTTGCAGTGAGAGTCTACAGACAGGCAAGGTCAAAAGAGGCAAGAATGATCCAGATGGTAATGAATTAGCATCAGAGACACAGGTATGCGCTCATGTTTAGTTTACAGACACAGATGGTTTCTGTGATGGTTAATTTTACATGTCAACTTGACTGGATTAAGGGATGCCCAGATAGTGGTAAAGCATTATTTCTGGGTATATCTGTGAGGGTGTTTCCAGAAGATTAGCTTTTGAATCACTGAACTAAGTAAGGAAGATCTGCCCTCAACATGGCAGGCACCATCCAATTGGCTGAGGTCCTGGAGAGAACAAAAAAAACAGGGGAAGATATATCTCCTATTGGTTCTGTGTCTCTGGACTAATACCGTTAGTCCTGACTAATAAAGTTACATAAAGAAATATCTATAAATATGTACATATACAAAAGTTAGTATACATACATATATTTCCTCGCTCTGTCAGCTGAGAGGGCCCAGTAGCAATTGAGCACACCTAGCGTTCAGATTTGGTTTCTACTACCCTTCTCCAGTAAAGAACCAGGGCTCCTCAGATAGAGGGCTGATTCCAGGACTAGAGCAGGAAATATATGAGATGAGCAGGGAGCATTTTGTAGTTCCAGGAAGTAAGGAAATGCTAAACACACCCCCCCCACACACACACAGTATGGAAAGTAGAGAGTAGCTACAATGTTAAAACCTGACAAACAAGATCTCGGCCAGGGGATCAAGATCAACAACAGTGATAAGTCTTGTTGATAGTGCGGACTCTGGATGTGAAAGGATGAAAACTGGCGGGTGTGGTGGCTCAAGCCTGTAATCCTAGCACTCTGGGAGGCCGAGGTGGGTGGATAGTTTTGAGCTCAGGAGTTCGAGACCAGCCTGAGCAAGAGTGAGACCCCCATCTCCACTAAAAATAGAAAGAAATTAATTGGCCAACTAAAAATATATAGAAAAAATTTGCCGGGCATGGTGGCGCATGCCTGTAGTCCCAGCTACTCAGGAGGCTGAGGCAGAAGGATTGCTTGAGCCCAGGAGTTTGAGGTTGCTGTGAGCTAAGCTGACGCCACGGCACACTAGCCCACCCAACAGGGTGAGACTCTGTCTCAAAAAAAAAAAACCACAGCTATACCATACTACATACTAATACAAGATGTCAGTAACAAGAGAAACTGGGTGTGGGGGATACCAGAACTCTCTATACTATCCTCATGATTTTTCCATACGTCTAGAACTAGCCTAAAAAATAAAGTTTATTTTTTTAAAAAATTGACAAAGAGAGGCAGCAAAGTCAGACCCATGTGCCGATAAGTGGAGAGAGACTCCCACATCTGTTCAAACACAAACTACTCCAGGAGGAACCCAAGGCGGGAGGGGACAGAGGTACTTAACCAGGGGGTAAACCAAATTACTCAGTGTGCAGCCAACCAACAGCCAAGGGCCTTGAACCGCAGAGAGGATGAAAAACTGGGAGGCAGGGCAATGAGAGGTCTCAGCAGAACTCCGTAGACAGGGAAAGACAAACAGTGAGAAATGAAAACTCAGGAAAAAATTATCCTTCAAAATCATTTTTGTTAAATAGGGTAAAATGTCTGCAAATTTCAAGTCAAAAACAAAAATATATACATATAAATAAAGCAAATATATGGCAAAATGTTAATCCCTGGCTCCTAACAACAGGGCATGCAGCCTACTTTGTCCTTTTTTAAAGAAGCCAAAGATAATTCACATGGATGTCTTTTGGACAGTATTTATTAGCAGGGTCATTTCAAACAGTACTGATGTTCTACACCTTGTGCATGTTTTCCCATCTGACCCTTCCAGCCACCTTTTTACAGCAGAAATGAAGCGGCTAAGTCTGAGCACACCTCCCCAGCTCTGAAGCCCATGGTCTCGTCTACTGGGTGAGATACATTTAAATAATGGCAACAATTAACTTCTAGAAATGCTCCATCATCCACAGACCTACGCTTCCATCTACATTCAGACTGGCTCTCCCTCTGAGAAGCTCCGGCTGGCAAACTCTTCCGGGAACGAGGCCCCGCACGGGCCCAGGCCAGCCTGCATCGTGCATTCTGGTTCCCTTCACGGCACCTCCATATGGCTTGTCTGGCGCTACAGGAAAATCCTCCTGGCGTCTCAGCGCACGCAACACTCCTATTTTTAGTCTCTTAGAATAACAACACTGGCTGCGATAGACGTCGAGTGACAAGTTTTATAATTAGGGCCCAAATAGAGGCCTACTAATAATTCGCTTGTAAGAGACAGTACCACAATTCTTTCATTCTGGCTGGATCTGATGCACAGTGATCATACAAAGTTTAAGATGAAATGACAGCTACTGACTCTGGACAAACGGGGACACTCGCAGAAGCCTTCCCACGGCTTCATGGTTTTTATAGCCACTGTGTTGGGCCTTGTAACAGCCACAGGCAGCAAGAGCAAAGCACTCTGCTCTTAGCAGCAATAGTACCATAAGGTAATAAAACCCATTTTTAAAAAAACAGCAACACCTATCCTTCCCCCAAATTTTCACTTTAATTGAAAGTCAGAAAACCTGAAGTCTTTCTCTGCCCTGCATTAAAGAAAGCAGGTCTTCCTTAACAGCTCTGCACTCAGAAACAATGTGTCTGAGAAGCTCAATAATGGAAAATTCTATTATTTGAGAAATAGAAGGGCTTTTCACCATTATACACAAACTATCAAAAAATGTGACAGCACATTCATAGTGCACCAGAACCCACTGTTGGGAAACCAGCCTGGTCTAGATGTGTCTTCATACTAGGGCTTTTTGGTTTGGCTGTTATCACTGTTTTTGAGTTAGGGGAAAACGCAAATCAAGAACCAGAATAAAGAAAAAAAACTTTTACTCATGAAAAGCCACAAATAACTGAAAAAGACCACATGAAGGCCTTTCTACTGACTATTAAAAAGAAGGAATATTGCATATAACATACGCCATAAAATAAGAAAGAAAGAATAAATGTTGGGAATATTTGCATTCTCAACATGAGGGACCTACCTACTCAAAGCAAAATTCATAATCCAAATTACTGAACTTAGAATTTTTTTTTTAACAAAGCATCTCATAAAATTCAATGTCCCTTTAGTGTGACGATCTTATGATTCCCACTAAAACGAGAGATGACAGCTGTTTTCAGGGAGTGCAGCAGATCAGTGGGCAAAACCTCAGGGTAATCAAATCACTCAGGATGCTCTGGCGACGGCCACCTGATGAGCTCATCTTTTATCACTAAGTGGACAACACGGGCAGTCAGTCATGTGCCCATCACTGATGGCTGGCAGAATGAGCCTGCCGAATTCACAACACGAATGCCTGAGTGTGTGAGCAAGTGTACGTCCAGAGAGGAGCATTTCAAGGGCATTGCAAGGGAGGGATTCTGGTCCTAGTTCTCAAGAACAGAACACACAGTCACCTGCAAGCCATGCCCCAGATTCGTGGGAACAATGACATCTACACAATGACCCTTTGCATGCCGGGTCCCAGATAGGAAGAACAATGACATCCACACAATGACCCTTTGCTTTCTCAGGAAGCCAAGAGAGGACGCCGGTGGGGCTACTAGCCTCCATCAGCCAGAGGAGTTACGTTGCCCAGGCTGACTGTCCTACTCACACTGAATTAAAAGGAAAGAGAAATTTTTTTTGGTCTTCAAAAACTGACAATGCTTTATTGGGTACAGAGTTTCAGTTTTACAGCATTTAAAGAATTCTGGAGATGGATAATGGTGATGGTTACTCAATAATGTGAATGTACTTAATACCACTGAACTGTACATTTAAATATGGTTATAGGCCGGTCTCCAACATGGCGGCCGCCTGGCCCTCTGGGCTGGCTGCGCCAGGGGCCGTGGCCGCCCAGTTCCTCAGTGTCCTGTGGCTCGTCTCAGGCACCACGGGCCCTTGGGGGGCTGCCGCCACAGCTGCCGCCGGAGGCGAAGAGTTGCTTAAGTGCGAGGACCTTAAAGTGGGACAATATATCTGTAAAGATCCCAAAATAAATGATGCTACGCAAGAGCCGGTTAACTGTACAAACTACACAGCTCATGTTCCATGTTTTCCAGCACCCAACATAACTTGTAAGGATTTCAGTGGCAATGAAACACATTTTATTGGAACTGAAATTGGTTTTCTCAAGCCCATATCTTGCCGAAATGTAAATGGCTATTCATACAAAGTGGCAGTTGCACTGTCTCGTTTTCTTGGATGGTTGGGAGCAGATCGATTTTACCTTGGATACCCTGCCTTGGGTTTGTTAAAGTTTTGCACTGTAGGGTTTTGTGGAATTGGGAGCCTAATTGAATTCATTCTTATTTCAATGCAGATTGTTGGACCTTCAGATGGAAGTAGTTACATTATAGATTATTATGGAACCAGACTTACAAGACTGAGTATTACTAATGAAACATTTAGAAAAACACAGTTATATCCATAAATATTTTCAAAAAGAAACAGATTTGAACCTCCTTGATTTTAATAGAGATCTCCCAGTATGAGGATTTCCAGATTTTCCTTTATCCTTCTTCACATACCACTTCATGAGTTCTAAATAATTTTGTTGTGGTGGTTATTTTTGTTTTGTTGATTTAGTAAAAAGTATATAATTCTGAGATTTATTTAATAGGACTTTCATTGAGAGCTGTAAAATAGTCTTTCTCAGGCTGCTGTCTCTGTGAGATAGATAGCTCATTACTCTGATATTCTTTAATGTCTTTTACAAAGGCAGGTTGCCACTTGTCATTTTTGCTTCTGAAAAATAAAAGTATAACTTATTCACAAATAAATAAATAAATAAATAAATATGGTTATAATGGTCAATTTCATGTTTCGTGTACTTGACTACAATTTCTGTAAAAAACACCTGTGAAATTCTAATGGTCAGAGATTTCTGCGGTTAGGCTCCTAAAGTAAATAATAAAAACAACTTTTCCTAACTCCATTCCCCAAGTGATGAATGACAAATACATCTGAACATAAGTGTGCTCTGGATCCACGCTGCTCACCCCTGACGTAGTCCACCAGTTGCTCCGGAAAATAACCCCTGGATGGAGGCCAGGTCGTCTGCTTTGCCTCAGACCAAATGTAGGGGCCTTGTTTGTACTGAGCCTCCATGCACGGTAACGTAATGTTCAAAATGCATGACAGTAAGAATCCTTAGCATCATAACAGCCAGTTTCAAACACAGCGACTGCCCCGTCTTACTGACACTTGTTGCTGCGGACAGAAGGAATGCAATTCTGTGAAAATTCCCTATCCATCCACTTGGCCATCCACTGATCTAAGGTAGTCTTCCGGCAAGATGATTAGGCAGAGCAATTGGATGTCATGTCTTATAGTGAAGAGATGATTCAAGTCTATAAAATGAAAGGCCAGGGACACAGTGGGAGAAAGAAAATTAAGACTTAACAAAGAGCTTGGCTTTAATATCTGATATAGTCTTCCCAATGAAACCCCAGCTGCCAGAGGCATCTAGGTTAGACAAGGGACAGTTACCTGCTACACCTCCACTGCCAAGTACAGAACAATTGAGGATTACCCACAGCTCTTCCCTGGACACTGATGTGCCATTCCCTGTCCCTCCCGCCAAAGGCCATGAAAAGGGACCTGACTGTTCCAGGTATTGGCCGCTTATGGCTTGGTGGTCCCACCCTCTGTGATCTACCCTTCCCTTTCTCACGGGCTCTTTCCAGACACCTCACTGTCTTTCATTTTAATCCCAAACTTTCCTCCCTTAGAGACCAGTAACTCCTGGTCCATGAAGACTAGAACCATCCCCTCACCCATGAAGCCTCAACAGACAAGTCACACAATTACATTACTATGACCCTCTGTAGCAATCAAATGTAACAGCAGTGTCCCCTTGCCAGGTTTTGCTACTTCAAGAAAATCTTCATTGAAACATTTCTGACTTCTCCATTTTGTTGAGACAGTATCTGCCTTGGGTCAAGTATTTTAACAGCCAGGTACACTCTGGTACCTGTGCAGACTGTAACAGTAGACTTCCTATTTGAGTCTAAAAGTATCACTTTGGACATCCCATTTTTAACAAGCCCAACAGGTATTACCTGTATTCCCAAAATCACATCAAAGTGTGATGTGAATCATCTCTTCACTATAACCAGTTATAAAGGGTATCATTTCCAAAACACTTCCCTAAAAAATGAAATTAAAAAATAAGGTCTAATCTCACTTTTCCCCCTAAGAGCAATCTTTTTTCTCGATTCCACAATTACCTATTTTTATTATAGAACTTTTGGGAAATATAGAAAAGCACAAACAAGAAAATTAAACTTATCTCACATCTTGCCACTTAGCAATAACCACTTGGTATGTGTCCTTCCAGCCTCTTTCCCAACTAGCCACAGATTTAAACTATTCAGTTCCCATGCAGGAGATACTGAGAATTGGAAATAAAAAAAAAAGAAAAACAAAACAAATAACAAGATGGAACATGAAATACAAAGAATTCCCCTTTCATGCTCAGAGACAGTTACAGAAAAAGCTGTTAAACTTGTTCAGCCAGACTCACAGCCTGTGGTGCACAAATCAGTTTACCAGCCAGATTGAATCACAAATGCAGCCGCTGCCTGACAGCACTCTGTGCTGTTACAGCCACGATTCTACCTCCACCTTGCAAACCACACTCCTGTTTAATGGCCCTGTACATAATTAAAGGCAGGAAATGGAGCTTGGAGGCATTCACGGATCACAGAAATATATATAAATAAGATAAGGCAATAGTGCCTCCTTTGCAAAATGGAAATCAATAGGAAAGCCAAAAGGGTCAGTGAAGGAGGACATTTTCATAGGCTCAAGTTCAAAATAAAACACAGCGCGCTCGAGCGGCAGATTCCGGCTCCTCATGTGGAAAAAGGTCCCCCTGGGAGCCTGTAAAACTGCAAACAAAGCCAAACAAACCTTGAAAAGGAAAGAGTCTGCCTGCTTCATAGGGCTTTACCAAGCCACATGCATTTCAAGACAGCAACTAGTGTCCAATTTTTAAAACAGTATCTATTGAACACCCACTACATGCCAGGCACACTCTAGTTGATTAATCCTGCCCCAGGGGAAGACATTATTATCATCTGCAAACTGCAGTGCAGCCAGTGAGACCGTAGTGGGTTCCATTTGTCTTGAAAGTGCACAAGTACACCAAAAGCTTAGCACTTCAGGATTTGGCACCATTGTTTACAATACCCTTTATCAGTTTTGCTGTAAAGCCCATACTTATTCTCACTTGCATGTCAACGTTTCTGTCTTTGATAACAAGAGTATTTTCAGGCATCAAATCATATCAATTTACAAGCTACAGAAGCTTTCTTAAGTGCACATATAAAAAAACACAAGAGTAAGGGCTGGGTTCCTTTATCAGTTCCCAACACCTGGCATACCTGGCTCGTGGTAAATATTTGCCCTCAGTAAATATTTATTTAACGAACACTTTGAGTAAAATAAATTCGAAGAATTCAGTTCTTTAAGCTCGCTTAAAGAAAATTGTTTTCCATATGCTACAGGTGTCGGCGTTTTGTTCATCGTGGATACTGATCTTGAAATCCGATTACTCAGCGCCTGCCATCTGTCACTTTCTTTCAGCGACTTGCAACACATCAACAGTTACAAGGTTCTGTTACAGTAACCCACTAATCTCACCCTGGACCGGACAGAGGAGGAAGATACATGTGTCAGTAACTAAATTTATCTCAGGGATTAGAGTTTCTTTTTGTTTTTTATTGTGTTTTGTTTTAGAAAGAAGAAAGCACACCGTGCCGAAGTCTCGGTGAGTATTAACTGTGTACTGTGAGATGCCAAGTCTTCTCTTCTGCAGGGTCAGGCAAATGGGAATTTAACCATTAATTCAGGAAGGCAGGAAAAATAGGAGAGAGTAGGGCAAGGTGGAGGTGAGTAAGGAGAGCACACTACCTCCCCCAGAACAGGGGTTCCATCCCACAAAATAAGGACGTGAACTGCATCCCATGGCCCATGGTCTGACCTCTTGGCAAAGGGACATTATCACAGACCTGGTCTGTACAGCACAGCCAGTGCCAGTATTTCACAGAACCTGTCACTTCTCCCGGCAAGCCTCAGATCGCGGCTCAGCCACGTGAATCCCGCCAGGGACCACGGCAGAGTCAAGGCAGAAAGGGAGAGAGGATAAAATGGCAGTGTGCCCTGTCTCTAACAGTGGGGTCACCTATCTTTAGAAAATCTGTCCTTTACACCCCAAGATGCATCTCTGCCAACGTCCAAGGGCAGAGAACCTATGAGAAAAAACAAATTTGGAGCCAGTAATTAGAAAAAAATCAAATAAAATTAAAATTTAATAAGCTGGACTGGAGGAGCCACAGCAGGAGCAATTTACTTCCTCAGACTCACAGACGTCTCTTTAGTACAAGGAGTTTTCTGCTGGGAATGCTGATCTTGAAATCTGATTCCTTTTAGGGGAAACTCGCAGCCTTCAAAGCCTCCGAATCCCTGAGACCAGCCAGTGCGCAGCACCTTGTCTGCAAAATGCTCTGATGTTTATTCTGCAGGAATGGGGCACGAGGCCCTCTCACAACCAGGCTTTTGCGCGCACGTGGAGAGGCCGGCCACCAGAAGAAACAGGGTGGCGTCCTTATCAGGTAAGGCCGATGACACAAAAGGATCCCAAGGGACCAGCAACATTCACTGGGATGTTGATTAGCAAAGCTCTAAAAAGTATCTATTTATTCCTACAAAAAGAAGCTTAAATTGTCAGAGCAGTAAGAATGGAAATGAAAATAAATACAAGAAAAATCTCCACTCGATTTCACCACCTCACCAAACCAAACCACCTTCACGTTTCCATGGTTCCTTCAGGACTGGGTGAGAGGCAAGAAAGCCGAGTCTAGCACACGACTGGTTTCCTACGGTGAGGCAATGACCCCAGTGCCCTGGGAAGGCCCCAAAGACTTACAGACTCCATTCCACAGGAAGCCACAAAAGAACCCACGGTCAGTCTAACCTAGGGAAATTGCCCTAGAGTCACAGAGTCCTGGGTTCAAAGCCCAACTCTGTCCCTTGTTAGCTGTGTGGCTTGGATAAGTAGCCTTACCTCTGCCAGTCTCAGCTTCCTCGCTTGTCCAGTAAGGACTGTGCCCACCACTCAGGTCTGCATGGGGATTAAACAAGCATATGTAAAGCTCCTGGCCCACTCGCCTGTTAAAGGTCGAATGGCGTCCCCCCAAAATAGATAAGTTGAAGTCCTAAACCCCCATATCTTGGAACATGACCTTATTTAAAAATAGAGAGCCATTGCAGATGTAATGTTGTTAGTTAATGTTAACTAAGAGATGAAATTTAATGTTAAGGTGAGGTCATCTGGAATAGGGTAAGGCCTTAATCCAGTACCATTAGTGTCCTCATGAGAAGATGGCCACTGAAGACACAGGCGCCCAGGAAGGCACCACGTGATGACCGAGGCAGAGATGGAGCTATGCGGCTTCGAGGAACCCCAAAGCTTGCAGCCGACCCCCAGAAGCCAGGGAGAGGCAAGGAAGAACTCCCCCACAGGTCTCAGAAGGAGCGTGACCTGCTGACAACCTGGTTTTGGACTTTTAGACCCCCAGAACTGTTGTTTAAGCCACCGGGTTGGAGATACTTTGTTACAGCAGCCCTCAAACCTAATAAATACCCTGCCCAACTCAGCGACTGGCTCCATTCCACACACAGAGAGAGTGACAGAGCTTTAAATGTACAAAGAGATGGCTCTCCAAAACCTCCCAAAATAGACTAGCCATCTTACCCAGACCATCCTTCTAGGCCCTAAAGCAGATTTCTCAACCAATTTCTATTCGCTAGTCATTAAGTTTGCTATTTATTTTACCTATTGCCTTGACTTGTCCACGAGCTAAGTCCAGCAAAGGATAAATTCAGGGAGGAGGCATCCATACATTCAAAGTCTACATCAGCTGTTTAGGGGGCAAAACTTTTAACCTTTAGAAACAGCGAGCTCCTTAGAGTTTCTCCGCATGGAAGAGGGTGGGGGGCCAGCCACTCTCAGGGAAGCTGGAAAGTCTGCTCTCAATAACTTCCTCTTCCTCGATGTGAACACAATGCTGATTTGCCTAAGTTCCTGAAATAGCTAATGCTGCTCTTGGCACATTCATCTCTGGTCACAGAGGACTAGGCTCACTCTGACTTGAGGGGGCTCTCCCTGCAGCCTGGCAACACAGCCAGGCCCCCAGACCCCACCTCCAGAGCCTTGGGTTCTATTGGGTGTGTTGGGGCCTTTTTAAGGCTCCTCAGCTGATTCCCGCGCACAAAGTGACAGAGAGCCACTGGTCACGCCTGTTTTCCAGCAGCTGTTCTGCAGAAACCTACAACTAAGTCCCCCTGGCTCTCCACATACTGCCCCCCTCACACTCACCTGAAGCCCCCAACAGCCTGCGGTGAAGGGGGAACAAGTACGGTGGGACACAAACTAGTCACAGAGGGTTCACATAAGTCACCTGTCACCTAGCTCCCTGCTGACTCAGGAACCCACACCCCCTTTTCCACCCTGAGTGTCCCAGCTCTACGCTTTGGCTTCTCTTCCCGCTGAGCTAGGAAGAGGCAAGAGCCTTCCCTTTGGTTCCTGCCCCTTTCCTTCTAGATCTGGCTGCATTAATGACTCCTGGGTCTCCTTTTAGGGCAGGGTTCCTCAACCTCCCCTGCCATGCAGAGTCAGCCTGGGACTCCCACCCCTGAGTCTGTGGCACCTGGTCGGGGGTGCTCCCTAGGCACGGGCACTGCCATGGGCTCCCCACGGCTCACTGTGTAGCCAAGCCCAGATTGCTGTTCTAGGATCTTCTCTTGTTCCCTCTTCCCTAAGGCTCTCAACCCTGCGCTGTGTTCACCTTGGAGTTGCTATTTCATTTCTGTAGTTCTGTTCACCTTGAGAGGCACAGAGAAGTGGACTGCCCCTGCTGCCCCTTCCTCCTTTACCCACCATGTCTGGCCTCCCACCCAGACACTTCTCCCACAGCGTGTCCTTGATAGGACACTGACCATTTCTTTGGACACACCATTCATTCCATTCAAGCCTCAGTTTTCTTATCTGCAAAATGAGGGCAATAATCCCTCCCGCTGATCATATAAGGACCAGATAAAACAAAGTGATGGGTATGAAGATGCCCCACTGCACACAACAGGCAAATAACCCAAGCTAGCAGGAGCAGGTGTGGAATCCCAGTCTCCCTGGTGCCTTCCCCACAGGGCTTTGTCCCCAGAGTGCAGAGAAAGGCCCTGACTCCTGCCACAGCCAACAGCAAGATGTGGGGTGGGAGTAACAGAGACACTCTATCACCTGAAAGCCAGCTCCTCAGACCAGGACACAGGGTGGCATGAAGACCCCCCCCCTCGCCCATGACATGCTGGAGGAACGTCCTGATCCTTCTGCCACTTCGGCCACTGCTCCCAACTCGAACGCCCCTGCTGGCACGTGACCTGCATCTCTCCCACACATCTAAGGATGAGCTGTGGGTTACCCTGCTGGTTCTCGGTCCTGGTTGAGGACTACAATGCCCCAGGGAGCTTTTGAAACCCTGATGCCAGAGACACTGGTGGTGTGGCCTGGGAGGGGGTTACTGAGCGCTCTCCAGGCTCTCACCTGCGGCCAAGGCTGCATCACCAGGTCTACCCTAATATTTGCACAACTAAGCAGGGGCCTTCGTTATCTGATGCATCTGCCTGCTAAAATCTGCCTAGGAGAACATAAAGTACAGGTACAAATAAGCCAACCTACATTTAGGAAGAAACTACCATCAGTCTCGTTAGTCCAATAACTAAATGCAAAGGGAGAGAAGGCCCAAGCAAGAATGCCAGTCTCGGGCTTGACCTTATGGCAGAAACACTGGATGAGAAACAAAGTCCCAGGAAAGCTCTGAACAGACTCGATGGCCCCGTGGACAGCTGATTCATGTCTGACCTTAACAGCAGCTGGCTCACCCGGCTCACAGCCACCCACCAGGGCCCGGGCTAAAGGCACATGGCCGTCAGAAAGACGACACTCAGAAGGTGCGAGCGCAGACTTATGGCGAGAACAGAGCAATGACACCTTAAAGCTTAGATGCTGATCCTTAGCACCGCAGCTAAATGTTCAGCGATCACTGCAGGGTGTTTTTTTGTTTGTTTGTTTTTTGTTTTTTTTTAACTCCTAAGCCCCTTTAAAATTCAGTTACCCAGAAATACTGAACTCACAAGTTACATGACATTTCAGCCTCACTCATCATTGGCAAACAGGTAAGAGACATGTGACATGTGCCAGGTACTACAACAGGCTCTTCGCACTCATCACCCTCGTTTAGGCCTCGCCACCCTGAAGGTGAGCACAGTTCTGTCCCTGAGGTTCAGGGAGACTCGCTGGCAGGGATAAGGTCACACGGCAAGTGAATGAGGGCGGGGCTGGCACTCACACCCAGGGGAGGTGTCCCCAAAGCAGCTTCTCTTACCACAGTGCTTGGGCTGGCAGCCAGCGCTTCTAAGCAGACCAACTCGTGTTCCAGCAGGGGGACCAGAGCAGCGACACGGGCTCTCGCACCAGCAAGCTACTTGCCGAACAAGAAATCTTTGACAGGAATCCTTGCAGGAGCCGGGCAGGCCCAACAGAGTCTGCCCTGGTGCGACCCTGGGGCAGTCACTTCGCCAGAAGGGGGAAAGAAGGTTTCCTCAGAAAATGTCTACACCCCCCTCCCGTGTCATCGCAGAGATCCTTGAACTCAGGGACAGCCCCTGGGGAGCCATCACCTACACTCCCAGGTCCTTAGGGAGGAAAAGTCCTTCTGAGAGCACCCACACCTGGCACTTCCTGCTGACAGGTCCACCATGCTGCTGGCCAGGAGGATCCAGGCTACGTTTCTGCAAGCTGAATGACTACTTGACTCTCTTCAGGCATCCTCAAACTACGGCCCGTGACCCACATGCGGCCTGCCAAGGACATTTATCCGGCCCGCCAGGTGTTTTTGCCCGTTTTGTTTTTTTACTTCAAAATAAGATATGTGCAGTGTGCATAGGAATTTGTTCATAGTTTTTTTTTTTTTTTAAACTATAGTCTGGCCCTCCAACGGTCTAAGGGACAGTGAACTGGCCCCCTGTTTAATAAGTTTGAGGACCCCTGCATGATTCAGTCAAGCAAACCTTAGTCCATTCGGGCTGCTGTAACAAGGTACCAGAGACTAGGTAGCTTATAACAACAGAAATTTATTTTTCACAGTCTAGAAGCTAGAGGTCCAAGATCAGGGTACCAGCATGGTAAGGTTCTGGTGAGGTTCTGGTTGCAGACTGCCGACTTCTCAGTGTGTCCTCACGTGGCAGAAAGAGGGTGTGGGGGGGGTCTCTGTGGCCTCTTTTATAAAAACACCAATCCCCTCTAGCCTCATGACCTAAACATCTCCCAGGCCCACCCCTCACACCATCACATTGGAGACTCGATTTCAACATATGAATCAGGGAGATTACAAACATTCAGTCTATAACACCTGCCAATTTGGGGTTGCTTTTCAAAAGTAAATTCATATCCCATTAAGAAGGGACAGAGAGAAAATTCAGGGTAAGCAAGCATGAATACTGTCCTGAAAAGGCATAAAGTTTCTGAGAGGTCTACAAATCGAGTTGAGAGGTCTCTAAATTGAGTTGCCTGCAGCAAGGTAAGTTCTCAACATCTCCCAGGGCTGTCTCTACCAAGGAGGTAATTAAAAGTGATGCATCATATCCCCTTTACAAAGCTACAATCAACATCTCTAACATCTTAACAGATGGAAAAAACAATGCTGGCTGAGCGCACCGGCTCACACCTATAATCCTGATACTTTGGGAGGCCAAGGTGGGAGGATCACTTGAGGCCATGAGTTTGAGACCAGCCTGAGCAACATAGCAAGACCCCATCTCTACAAAAATAAAAATTAAAAAATTAGCTGAATGTGGCAGTGTGTGCCTGTAGTCCCAGCTACTATGGAGGCGGAGGCAAGAGGATCACTAGAGCCCAGGAGTTTGAGGCTACAGTGAGCTATGATCATGCCACTGCACTCCAGTCTGGGTGACAGAGAGAGAAGTCTCTGTCTCTTAAAAAAAAAAAAAAAAAAAAAAAAGCAACACTAGCAGACAGGCACTGTCTTAGTCCATTCGTGCTGCTATAACAAAATACCACAGACTAGGTAATTTATTTAATACAGACCACAGCCAATCTCTCTCTTTGCCCTTCCTTTTGCTTGCCCTGCTGCGACGACGGGTCTGGTCGTCATCTGTGGTGTATGTACCATGCTCTGTAAACCTGTATCGCGCTCTTGCCCTATAATGCTATCTTTCTCTCCTCAATAAACCTCATTTTTGTGCTTGCCTAACTTAGGCATGTCTGGTCATTCTTTGGCAGTGAGCACACCAAGAACCCAAGTTTCAGACTAAAACGTGGCAGTTCTGCCCCTGGCTTTGTTACTTTGACAGACAGCTGGTTGTTTAGATTCAGCGAGGTGCTCCTGGAGTAAGAACTGAAGCCATAAACCCTCTGCCAGCCAGCAAGCACCTTCCTCCCACGGCCACCGGCTGTATCTCCAACACCTTATAAATACGTGGTCAGAGGCCATAGAAACAGCAGGCGAGAGAAGGTGGAACATTCATTATAATCTCCAACAACAGAAAAATAATCCAAACCTTTCTCTTTTCTTTACACGCATTTATTAAAGTATTTTCATCATTACCTAAATAAAATGCTCTGTGTCTAAGTCCAGTTCATCTGATATCTCAAGGCTCTATGACAAAGGCTTCAAGTTTCTTAAAATTAATTTCTAGAGAGTCCTACAAGGGTTGTTTGCAGGCTAACCAAGATGAAAACTACCACATTTCTATTCTCCAAATCCCCAAATACTAACACCAAAAAGCAACTCTTTAAATTTAAGAAACACTTCGCATTAATTCGGTATGTATTCAGTTGGCTAGAGTGAGTGAGATTTGACAAGGGTTTTAAGTAAACCCTCGGCTGATATGAGGTAAATGAGGGTTATCCCCCAAAAGCATAGAACATCATCACTGTACCCCACCGTAAGCCAAGTCTGAATTTGGGGACCACATACAATGTGACTTTTATTTATTCCCCCAACTTTCTGAAGGTCATGGTTCCTATTTTGGTACACAGCCCAGGTCTACCAGCTGCTAGGAGTACTTGTAGATCCATATTTAAGATGCTATAGAAAAAAATACTACAATCAGAGAGTAGTGAAGGTGCCAGTGGTCAAGAATCCTCTTTTGAAGCATCTGGAGGGGGGCAGGGCTTCCCCGGGGCTTCCCACAGCATCAGGACAGGAGGCCAAGCACTCCCTCCAGATAGTCAGAGCCCTCATGCTCTCATATGTCACAGAATGAAACTCTTCAAAGACCAAACTGCCACACAGATAAACAATCTAAGATCACCAGGGTTCGTGACATTTGTGTGCAAATCAATTTCCTCTGAGCAAATGATATTTTTATGTCTGTTTAAAAAACAAGCAGTCTCCCATGACAAATGCATTTATCATCCAAACAATCAGGCAGCCTTCCGGCCACTCCTCTGGCCAACATCACTTCATGCCAACAAGAGCAATCCAGCAAAACAGCACCTAGGGAGCCCACAGGTGCCTGGGGCCAGGGTTCAGATTCTGACAATACAATCCCACATTCCTGAACCTGCTATTCACAGACACTCCCTTCTAAGAGTAAACAAGATGGGCCGTTAAAAACTGTACAAAACATGTTTTCCATGTCTAGTGCATCCAATCTGCATAGCATTCTTACAGATTTAAGAAATACTTGCAAAGTTAGGAATCTGAGAAAATATATTCAGACATTCACACACACACACACACACACAAACGCACACACGCATGTGCACGCATGTGCACCTCTTCCAGAAGTTTTATTTCCACAAAGCATGGTAAATTCTAATCTATTCAAATGTCACTTATTTTTAAAATCTTTATTTCTGTTCCAAAGAAAAGTCTTGGGTTAGCCTGGGGACCTTACTTCCAGTGATACTTTGCAAAAAGCAAGCCCCAAACCACAAGTCTTCAAGATCAGAAATAACACATTAAGCAATGTTTCCTGTCTTCTTATACCTAATAATAGTGTGAAATAGCTTGCAGATACGAAGTATAGAAGCTTTCATGGTGTAGCCATATGATGCAGGGCCCAGAGGTTCAGGGGTATCTAAATGCGCTGTTTAAAAACAATCACCTTTCCCTAATGCCAGAGTCAGGCAGGGTAACCAATACCCACACATTAAATTCAGAGACATCCCCGAAACTCATCTGAGCTCACAGCTCTTCCTTCACCCACCAGATGTTGTAATTACTAACATTATCAAAGGGTAACAAACCTGAACTCCATTCTCCTTCTCTTACATCTCTATTAGGTTATAATGCCTTGAGCATAAGCATTTTCTACCACAAGCATCTCTGTTGGGCACACATGGACTTCCCATAAATACTTCTAGAGTGAGCACTGCCGACTGACCAACATTACAGAAAGACAAGATAAGATATCGGGGCTTTGCTACCAAAAGGTTGGCAAATCGGATGGCCACACTGGACTTCAGTCTGCAAAATGGGGGTACCCCATGGCCTAGATAAATCTTGATATATAGAGAGAGATAGGTAGATAGATACATTGAATGAGGTAAAGTAGGGGAAAGCTCTGAAAAGTGCAATGTAATATGTAAAAGTATAGTATTATTACTGCAAGGCTAATAAGCCATAAATATTTTTTAAAAATAAGAAGAATGGAAGAAAAAGCCATTACAAGCTGACTGTTCTTCTGTAGAGAAAATGAAGATTGAGAACTAATAAAGACAGAGTGAATCACAGACAATGGCCATGTCTTGAGGCGGGTGGAGGAAGGGAGTTTCCCTGTCCAATTCTTTGAAGAAGCCTAGTTCTTCTCTTCCCCTTGCTAGATGTGGATGGCCCCAGGGTCGCAGGGGCTGGGGGGTTGATTCTTCACAGGTGTTGGAATTCAGGGCTAGAGACTGTGCACCAAGCTGGTAACAAGAAATTCTGGCCCCCAACTGGCCCTGAAGAAGCGGATGGTGGAAAGCCAGAAATTGCACTTCTGGGCTTTTCAATCTCTTAGCTCACTTTACCCACCACTGAGGAGATGTATCTACCACCTGTAAACAGTAGACTTGAGTATGTAGAAAAGACCTCGGCAGTCAGAAGACGACTAGGCACAAACACAGTGCTTGGAATCGCTGACCTTTTTAGAGCTGTGAGGAACCACCCAGATGACAGTTCAGCCCCCTCACTGGACCAGTGAGGAATTTGAGCCTGGAGGCAGCTGGGGGGAGGCCGTGGGGGTCACAGCTCCTGAGTCCCACCCCAGGCCCTTCCCTTGATGCTGTTCACCTTCACAAGTTGAGGACCACACACACAGCTTCTGTAATTATTCCTTAATAACACGCAGGGAAAGATTAATATTAACCAAGCACAGGAACTGTTATGCACTGGAACAGTGCGTAGATCCATACTTTAGATCCATTTTTTCCCAATTATTCATAGCATTCTTACTGGTTATATACATCATTAACTTCATTTCATGGAAGAGGAATCAAGGCTCGAAATCATACAGGTAATAAGATTTCTTTTCTTTTCTACCTACTAATAGTTCTATTCTTTTCCCTATCGACACTTCAATTAAATGCAGACGTAATTGAGAATGTTAGAAAAATCTACCGAAGACAAATTAACTTTAATCACTGGCCCCATTATCTTGGTTATGAAAAACAAAACCACATGAAATCCAAAACAAATGACTCAACACTAAACCTGAAAATGCCCCCAAATCAAATTCTAACTCTCATTCTTCTTTATTTTTTAATGAATTGCAATTCACCTCTAAACAAGCTTCAGTTCTCTTTCCATTCCGCACTCAACTTCACTGGGAAGAGAAGTGAGGGTCTCAAGAGAGCTCTCAGGAAGCCGGGGACCCAGGACTGGGGCCTCAGCCCCAGCACACGGATAGCAATTCCAGCTGTACAGTCAAGGCCACAGGAGAGACTAAGAATCAGATGCAAAAGTTAAAGGTTGTCTCAAAACAAGCACAGAATCATCACATGACCCAGCAATTCCACTTCTGGGTATATATCCAAAAGAAGCGAAAGGAGGGTCTCAAACAGATATTTGTACAACTGTCTTCCTAAGGCATTGTTTCTTTTAATCCTTTTTTTTTGTTTGTTTGTTTGGAGGACAGATTCTCTGTCACCCTGGCTAAAGCTACATCATCATAGCTCACTGCAACCTCAAACTCTTGGGCTCAAGTGATCCACCTGCCTCAGCCTCCTGAGTAGCTGGGACTACAGACGTGTGCCATCACGCCAGGCTAATTTTTCTATTTTATGTAGAGATGGGGGTCTCGCTCTTGCTCTGGCTGGTCTCGAACTCCTGAGCTCAAGCCATCATCCCGCCTCGGTCTTCCAGAGTGCTAGGATTGCAGGCGTGAGCCACCTCACCAGGCTCTAACAGCATTTTTTGTAATAGCCAAAACGTGGAAGTAACCCAAGGGTCCCTCAATGGATGGATAAACAAACTGTGGTATATACATATAATGAACTATTATTCAGCCTTAAATGATATTCCTTAAGAATCTTGAGAACCTTAAAAACATTATTCTAAGTGAAATAAACCAGATACAAAAAGATACATACTGTCTGATTCCAATCATAGGGAATAGTAGTCAAAATTCATAGAGACAGAAAGGAGAATGGTGGCTGCCAGAGGCTGGGGAGGGAGAATGGGAGTTATTTATTTAATGGGTACAGAGTTTCAGTTTGGGAAGATGAAAAGGCTCTGGACATAGATGGTGGTGACGGCTGCACAACAATGTGAACGTACTTAATGCCACTGAACGATATACTTAAAAATGGTTAAGATAGACTCGCTTGAAGCTCTGGCATGTGGTGGGGGAGGGGTGGTAGGGGCAATGTATGTAACCCTAACAATATTTGTACCCCCATCATATGATGAAATAAATAAATAAATAAATAAATAAAAATAGTAGTTTAGAAAAATCAAAAAAAAAAAAATAGTTATCCTTCATGTGACGTGGAGAGAAAAAAATGGTTAAGATGGTAAATTTTATGTTATGTGTACTTTTCCAAATTTTTTTATATCTGTTATTTAAATCATTAAAAACAAAAAAACAAGGGTCTCAACAGTCACCAGCCTAGAAAGAACAGTCAGAGCAGGTCTGGAGGGGCCCAGGTGGGCCGCGGAAGGCGGCCAGGAGAATGCATATTACAGGGGTCCCTTTGTCTGCTGAAGGGGCTAAACTAAGACAAATAAGTGAAAATAGAGTGAGAGCATCTCTCCTTCAGATCAGTCACCTTTTCCTGGGCCCCAGTTTCCTCGTCTGTAAAGAGAAAGAACGTGGGCTGGCTGGTAGTCTCCAAAACGCCAGCTCGGCCTTCATCCTGCTATGACCCTCAGAGGTGTAGCAACCAGGAGTCCCAGCAACGGGGCAGGTGCCATCCTCGTGACCAGGAGACTTGAACCCACACCTGCTGGGGTTATTTTTAAATAGGAAAATGAGTCCACTCCATTGTAGTCACCTCTGGAAGGCTGCTGAGCGGCTTTGCAGAAGCAATTGAGAACAGGAGGGGCCAGCTGTGCTGACACTCCATGGGGCATAACGGGGCTAGGCCCATAAGGTGGGTGTCTACACCCAATGCAGAGCCCCAAAGGGCCCCAAGCCAAGTCGTGCTCACAGACACTCCACAGGCCTCCGACCCTGCTGAGGGGGAGGGGTCAGAAAGACTTCCAGGGACAGAGGCTACGTATTCCAATTCTTTTGGCCCTGCCACAGAGCTTTCAGATAATGTATCTGAAGCAGGCCAGAACCTAAAATATTGGGCTCAAAGGTCCTAAACTCCCTTGACTAGATTTTTCCATTTCCAAGAGCAAGGACTATAAATAGCCAATCTCGTGTAATATATAAAAACACACAAAATGTTTTAATGAAATAAATTTAAAATGATGCTCAGCCTGACATATTTAGGGCGATTCACAGTACGTATTTGAGAATTCCAACCCTAGATTAATTACCAGACTAATCTCCATGCGGGCAAGACCTAGCTTTGTTCACTGCTAAATCCAGGTACCTGGAAGAGAGCTGGGCACCCGGTGGAGCACACTAAATACCTGATGAATGGCCTTCTTTTCCAATATCTGCGTTCTCTTAACATCCAACTGTTTATTGACCACAATCAAGGCCTCAATCAAAGTGGACGAGTACTTCTGGGTTCACACCTAAGCTGGGTTCACATGTTCATTTCACTCCTTATTTGGAAATAAATTCAAACATAAATGTGCCGTTGGCCGGGCGCGGTGGCTCACGCCTGTAATCCTAGCACTCTGGGAGGCCG
>VBSM01002608.1:99181841-99197338 GCA_008086735.1 Cheirogaleus medius | reverse complement strand
AAAAAAACCATAAAGAAAAGCTACAAGAACTAAAACATAGCAAAGTACACTCGTGTACTCTTTGCCAAGATTCAGATTCATCTACTGTTAACAGTTTATCCCGTTTGCTATATCATTTGCTCTCTTTTTCTCTATTCCTCTCAACATAATAAGATATATGATATAATTATACACACACGATTTTTTTCCTAAATCATTTGAGGGTAGGTCTATTCCTGTGAATAGAGATACTCTCTACCACAGCAGCACAGTTATCGACTTCATGTCGATAATTTTACAACGAAGTCGATAATTTTACACGTGCTATGTAACTTTCATCTACCATTCATAGTCCAATTTTTTCGGCTGACCCAATGACGTCCTTTCGAGCACTTTCTCCCTGCAGCGATCCTAGGGTTGAGTATTACACTATTATGTCTCTTTAATCTCCTTTAATAGAGAACTTTTCCACACACAGCCTCTTGTCTTTTATGAAGTTGACATGTTTAAAGACAAAAGTCTCCATCCTCTCCCTTTTTAGTTTTTGGCAATTTTGATCAACCAAGTTATTTTTAATTTGTAATAAAAAAAGTATTCTTATATCTAAAATACTACTATCTTATCCAAATTTATAGACTTTTCTATAAATTTTTAATAGTTTGCTCTAAAATGTACCACTCTCTAAAGATGTAAGTAATGAGAAAATTGTCTAACTTATACAATTCTGATTCTAAATAAAACTTTTCAGGAATGCATATAGCAATATGATACATATAGCATATTAGAATGAGTGTTGCCAAATTCTTCTGGGATTACGATCTCCTTTTGTGTGAGTCCATCAGCCATTCAAGTCTCTAAGGCTGCGGTCCCCCTGGGGAGGGCACACAGCAGGAGGTGAGCAGTGGATGAGCCAGCCAAGCTTCATGTGTATTTACCCAAGCTCAGCCCCCCACCCCCATTCCATGGAAAAATTGTCTTCCATGAAACCAGTCTCTGGTGCCAAAAAGGTTGGGGACCACTGCTCTAAGGTATTTGCTCCCTTCTCCTCTTCTCACTCTCCCTTCTTTCCCCTCATCTGTTTACACTACTATAACAAAATTCCCATAGCATGGGTAGCTTGTAAACAACAGAAACTGGCCAGGGGCAGTGGTTCACACCTGTAATCCCAACATTTTGAAGGCCAAGGTCAGAGGAACACCTAAGGCCAGGAGTTCCAGACCAGCCTGAGCAACAAAGCAAGATCCTGTCTCTACAAAAAATTAAAAAATTAGCTGGGTGTGGTGGCACACCGGTAGTTCCAGGTACTTGGGAGGCTGAACCAGGAAGATCACTTGAGCCCAGGAGTTCCAGGCTACAGTGAGCTATGATCTTGCACCACTGCGCTCCAGCCTGGGTGACAGAGCAAGACCCTGTCTCTAAAAAATAAAAATTAAAAACAGAAATTCATTTCTCAGAGTCTGGAGGCTGGGAAGTCCAAGATCAAGGCATAGGTGTCTGGTGAGGGCCTGTTTCCTGGTTCAGAGATGATGCCTCCTAGCTATGTCCTCACATGGTAGGAGGAGGGAGGGAGCTATCCAGGGTCCCTTCTTGATGGCACTAATCCAAGTCATGAAGGCTCCACCCTTATGACCTAATCACCTCCCAAGGGCCCCACCTCTAACACCATCACCTTAAAGATTAGGGTTTCAACATATGAGTTTTTGAGGGAGCATAAATGTTCACACGATAGCACGTGCACACACACACACACACACTCTGACTTTCTAATCATCTTTCTGGTATATAAATGGATGCTCACCTCTGGGGACTCTGTCTGGTCTTGAGTCTTAGTAAGATGTCAGGCACCATTAACACAATCAGATCTATGACTTTGCCTACAGTTATGGTCTTTATACATTTTAATTCAAAGAAAGTAAATAAGTTTACATTGTATGATTCTAACTTGTCTTAGCTTGGGCTGCTACAACAAAATACAATAGGCTGGGTGGCTTAAATTGCAGAAATTTATTTTCTCATGGTTCTGGAGGTAGCTAATCCAAGACCAAGAGGCTGGCAGGTTTGGTCTGGTGAGGGCTCTCTCCTTGGCTTACAGATAGCCACCTTCTTATTGTGTCCTAACATGGCAGATAGAACAAGCTCTCTGGTGACTCATCCTCTTTTATGAGGGCATCAGCTTTATAAGGGTCCTACCCTTATGGCTTCATTTAACCTTAATTACCTCCTTGCAGGCACTATCCTCAAATACAGCCACATTGAGGGTTAGGGCTTCAACATATGAATTTAGGGGAATACAAATATTCAATCCACAATATACTTTAGCTTTTGGTATTAATATAGAAGGTTCAAATCTGGCTTTCCAGTTCATGTAGGAAGCTAAAATCAAACCAAAAAAAGCAGGTTTCACAGTGAGATACACATCCTATCAAAGAGAACCTTCCATTTCTACAAGAGGCTCTCCAACCCCTTTTCTCCTCAAATCTAAATGTTTTATTTGGCTAAATGAAGACAAGCAAAAAGCTGAAAGACAAAACAACATCTGCTTAGTACAAACCTCTTTTTGTTACAAGCTATCTGAAGAGCAGAAATCAGAAAGTTCAACTAGCAAAAATGCCACCACAAACCTCACCTAACAGCAGTTCCCCAAGTAATACACAAAGTGTAGGCGTGATCACTACAGTCCTCACCTGGCCCGGAGCTGCCTCAGGTACTTTACTTCGAGGAGCAGTTGGTGGTATAAGGGGTGCAATCTCATGTTAACTTATCAAATTCAATGACATGCACTGGTCAAAACACAGAGGGGAAACAGCAATTCACAGGGCAATGTTCAGGGAACACACGCCCTAATAAGGGTTCACGGAGGGGCAGGGATTTCCCAGCTCTACAGAGGCTGTCTCTTCCCAGAAACTCCATATAACTTGAGCAGATTACAAAAGGTGGCCTGCTGGCTCCTAGATCTGTTTCCACCTCAAGTAATGTTTGTCTTCATGTTGACTTTGGAACCTGCTATAGTTTGGATGTTTGGCCCCTCCAAATCTCATGTTGAAATCTGATCCCCGATGTTGGAGGTGGGGCCTGGTGGGAGGTGTGTTTGGGTCTTGGGGGTGGATCCCTCATGAACAGCCTGGTACCGCCCCCCTGGTGAAGACTGAGTTCTTGCACTATTAGTTCCTGTAAAACTGATTGTTCGAAAGGACCTGGCACCTTCTCCCCGCTCTCGACATGTGATCTGTGCATACCCTGGCCCCCCTTCACCTTCCACCAGCATGAGTGGAAGCTTCCTAAGGCCCTCTGAGATGCAGGTGCCAGCACCATGCTTCTTCTACAGCCTACAGAACTGTGAACCAAATAAACCTCTTTATATATTCCCTGCCTCAGGTATTCCCTTATAGCAGCACAAATGGTCTAAGACAGAACCTACTCCCCACATTAACAGGCAGCTCCATTACCTTGGGATTAAACAGTGTCCACTTTGAAAACTGAATGAATGCCCAAACTCTCCTGTACCTAAAGAACCTAAGGAAAGCTACGGGTTAAAACAAACACAGGCACGTGTGCACACACACAGAGTTTTGGGATACTGGATTTTTACTAAGATCTAGAAAATCCAGTGACCCTTCTCTCCAGTCACAGCCTTGCTTTGACTAAATCCTTGATAGATGGATGATCACGAGCTAGATATTCTGAAAGCAATCTTAATGCCTTGCTCATGTTTCCCATTTATTTTCTATTGCAACAGCAAAACAGCAACATAACAAAAACCTCAAAACCCACATTAGCTCTCAATGCTCCCAGGGTAGGTAAAATTCCTAAATCTCTAACTGATGTTGTGCTATGCTGTTTATGCCTTTTGTTTGTTTGTTTTAGACAGGGTCTCACTCTGTCGCCCAGGCTAGAATGCAGTGACACAATCATAGCTCACTACAACCTCAAATTCCTAAATTTGCTAAAGCAATCCTCCTGCCTCAGCCTCTTGAGTAACTGGGACTACAGGGGCATGCCATCATGCCCAGCTAATTTTTTAATTTTTTTGTAGAGATGGGGTCTTGCTATGTTACCCAGGCTAGTCTCAAACTCCTGGGCTCAAGCAATCCCCCTGCCTCAGCCTCCCAAAGTGTTGGGATTACAGGTGTGAGCCCCCACACCCAGACTGTTTATGCCTTTTAAAAGTGTTTGTCATGTACAGACTGCTTCTCAAGTGAGAAAGCCCAGAAGCTCCTTCCAAACCATCCGTCACTAGGCAAATACCATTTTAAGAAACCACGACATTTCTTTGTTAAAATTTCCCTACGTCCCAATCAATAGGCCACAAATTTATCTAAAACCCTATTAAATGGAATCAATAATTTAGAATAGCCAAACTTCCTGGTCAGCCTATGTAATTCACTGAAATGACATTAAATCTATATTTTACTTCTGGAAATAAATGTTGAATCCTGTTAATATTACTTATAATAACAGACTATGTACATCTAAAAAACTGAGACATAAAGTCTGAGCAAAACACTGAATGAAGCCAGATCAGATTCCTACAAGCATCTACCCCAGACAAGACAGTTAAAGGCTATCCTACATGCAGGCACCAAATGCAAAACAAATTAACATTACCCAATTTTGCATATGACACCAAATGCAAAACAAATTAACATTACCCAATTTTTAAGTTGCCATGGTCTTCTCAAAGAACTCCCTTTGCTAGGTGAAACAATCACTATCTAGTACTAAGCTAATATCCTTCAATTCCATCTAAATTAGTTAATTCTTTTGGTGATATAAGAAAAAACTATCTTTTACTCTACTACACACAACACTTCTAACACCCAATGTGTGGGGGTTTTTCCCACACCAACCAATTCCCCAACTCTCCAGACACCAACTGGGTGTCCTACAATTCAATCAGGACACTGCCTGGAACTGGTGTGGACCACACAGGTGAAGGGCTCGGACCCACAAGACTGCCCCGACTTCAGCTGTCAATCGCAAGTCCCAGGTTGTCAACCTGCACTTCTGACCAAGTGGCTATGAGTCAGGGGATCCCAAGAACCCCTCCTCATGTCTGATGTTGCGATAAGGGCTCACAGAACTCAGAGAAACGTTTTCTTTACTGGTTTCTTGTAAAGGACATGATAAGGGTAGACATGAACAGCCAGATGAAAAGGCACACAGAGGGTGGTCCCAACCCCATGGAGTTAGGGTACATGGATGTCCTCACTAACCTGAAAGCTCTATGACCCCACAGCCTGAGATTTTTATGGAGGCTTCCTAATGTGGGCATGACTGATTATAAACTCAATCTCCAACCCCTCTCTCCTTCCCAGAGGATGTGGGGTGGAGCTGAAAGCTCCTAGCTTCTAACCATGGCTTGGTCTTTCTGGTGACCGGGCCCCCATCCAGGAGCCCACCAAGAGTCACCTCATAGAACAAAAGATGCTCCCATTGCCTGAGAAATTCCAAGGCATTTAGGAGCTCAGGCCGGGGACAGAGACCAAATAACGATTACACCTCTTATGTCACAGGTAGTCAGAGACAGATTTTTTGAGGCACATTTTGTTCCAGTATCGAGTACTTAACAACCTCATTTCTAAAACAAAAGTCCTTGAGAAATGGCTCCCGTAGACCCCCTCACTGGAGGCCTCATCTACTCCCTGGACTTTCTCAGCTCTGCCCCAAGTCCACAACACCTGCAGACCCAGCATTCAGCAGAGACTCTACTGGCTGACAAATAATAAATTTGTAACCAAAAACAGCCACATCCCACCTCAATGGCCTTTACATCCCTGCTTCCCCACCCTCCCCCGTCCAATCTCCAGTCCATGCCTGCGCCACATCTCCCTGCACCCAAACCGCTCTCACCGAGGGTGCCAGTGTCTCACTAAGCCTTTTCCACTATACTCCCCCTTCCTTGCACACACTTCCTCTTGGCTTCAGGGAAAATACACTCTGCTGACATCCTCCTGCCCCTGGCTCTCTCCTCTACAGGCCTTACTAGACAACTCCCAGGCACCTCAAACTTAACTTGTCCAAACAGGCTCTCAGATGCCTCAGGACCTTTGCACAGCTCTTTCCCCAACTTTTCCCCAGCAAACACCATCCTACATACCTCCTGCAGGTCTCAGCTGAGATCAAAAGTCCTCAGAGACAGGATCCCTGACATGCCAACCTAAACTAGTTTCCCTGTTATTCCCTCTCACATCCCGCTGCACTCACCACCATTTATGATTCAGTATTTCGTGACACGGGATCACCCCACCACTAGCCACTACCACCTCCACCTCTCCAGACTGCAAGCTCCACCACAGCACAGGGCCTGGCACTGATGAACGAACTGCTCTCTTTGGAGTCTTTTGTTCTTCTTTAATTACAAGTAATTAAATCGATTTAGCCAACGTATCTGGAAAACGTTAACAGTTTGAAGCATAAAATCTTCTGCAATGCAGAAACTGTTATGGCTATTTTTATAGTAATTGCTATTGTTTTGCAGGTTAAGAAATGGAACCCCCCGGAAGGAGTGGGTTATGGTCACAGAACCACATCTCTGAGGCTGGGAAAGATACAGAGATCATGAACTTACAACTCTCAACTGATTTCCCCTCTAGAGAGGAAAAAAAAAATTCCAGAATAGATACCTTTTAATTTCAAATAAAAGTACCTGACTAAATTAGATGCACTTCTGAAAATAGTTCTAAGCCTCTGTGAAACGACACACCCCACACATTCTAGACATTTCAAAGGCTAAATATAGCACCCTGAGAGGACAGGGAGCTGACACACAGGCGTCCAGAGGAAATCACGGTCCATGGGCAGTGAGGGGACACAGCGCCAATGCCTTCCTGAGCGCCATTCCCCACAGGAGCTGCTAGCCAGAAACATGCCAAGCTCCCTGCAAGCTCAGATCCCGTCTGTTCTGCATCAAAGTCCCAGGGGCACACAAAGAAGTATGTAACTCTGCAAGGCTCATGAGAAACACAACAGTCCCCTCATCCCTTGCTGCTCCTACTTCCCAGCTTCCCCAGGGCAACCTCTTCCAATTCTTAGAGGACTCTTCTTGTGTTCATCTCCACATCCCCAAATAGCACGGTCGCATGGCTATTCCTTCAACTTTTTTTTTTTTTTTGAGACAGAGTCTCACTCTGTTGCCTGGGCTGGAGTGCCGTGGTGTCAGCTTTGCTCACAGCAACCTCAAACTCCTGGGCTCAAGCGATCCTCCTGCCTCAGCTTCCCTAAGTAGCTGGGACGACAGGCATGTGCCACCTTGCCCGGCTAATTTTTATATATATATATTTTTAGTTAGCCAATTAATTTCTATTTATAGTAGAGACAGGGTCTTGCTCTTGCTCAGGCTGGTCTTGAACTCCTGACCTTGAGCAATCCACCCGCCTCGGCCTCCCAGAGTGCTAGGATATTCCTTGAACTTTTAAGTGCAGGCATCACTTGTCAGCTTGCAGAAGTGCAGGACCCACCTCCCTTTCATGACCACCGCCACCCACCACTCATGCCCCAGTTACGCTATCATTTTGGTTAGATCACAAGTCAATATTTACATTATTATAAACACATAAACATTAGGGAGAGCTGAGCTTTTTAGGAAAACTGTGAAACCTTTCTTATCTAATATAACTTTTTATTTTCCCCGCAATTAACAGTTATCCCAGAATTTCTGGCTCATTTAGCTTTCTATGTATCAATAATCTGTCCATAAATTCCCCCCAGGTGTATAGATCTTCATTCAGCATGTGCAAACGCACTGTGTGGTCTATCACATTCTCTTCTAGAAGCTGTCCTTCAGCCTCTGTCCTGCTCCAGTCTGGACTACGGTGGAGAAGGTTCTCACTAGTATCTCAGGACCTTCCTTCACCATCATCTTGGAGACCTCCTCCTGAGGATCTCTTCTTACACAAGTAACAAAAAGCACAAACTCTGAAGGAAAAGGATATATACATCTAACTATGTGAAAATTAAGAATGCTAGTTATTCAAAAGACCTATAATGAAAATAAAAAGCTAAAAATCTTGGCTTTTAAAATATGTATATAACTGAAAAATACAGGACACATACATACACACAGGCATGTATACACACACAGCTCATTAAAGAAAATTAGAGACAGATAACCAATAGAAAAATAGGCAAAACACACAAACATCTCTCAGAAGGAAAAACAAATACTTAATATTCACATGAAAAGATTCTCAACCCTATTAGTAATAAGGAGAAATAGTATCTCAGTGATTCTGAGATACTATTTTAATACCTACTAGATTGGCACAAAGTAACATTTCTGACAGCACCAGCAAGGATGTACCACTGTGGGAATTTAAAAAAAAGTTTTTTTAGAGATGAGGTCTCACTATGTTGCCCAGGCTGGACTCAAACAATCCTCCCACCTCAACCTCCTGAGTAGCTGGAACCACAGGCATGCACCACCATGCCCGGCTTGGGAATTTTTATGCACTGCTGCCAGAAATATAAATTTGCACAATCACTCTGGAAAACAATTTGGAATTATCTAGAAAGGTTGAAAATGCACATCCCTATGACCCAGGATTGGGGCTGTTCACAAATGTTCCAGTTCTCCTCTCCTTTCAGGCACACAGTAGGATGGCATGTCCACGAGTCTCCATGGCTACACACACCCATGTGACTGGCTGTAATAGAAGCAGAAGGGATGTGTGTCACCCCCAGGGGGAAGCTCTAAGAGCCAGCCTGAGATGCACTAATCTGCTTGCCCCACCACAGTGATCTTCGAAGCATCGAGAATGGAGCCTCCATCAGCCTCTTTGAGTGCTTGCGCTGAGAGGAGACCCCTGCTGGCCCACCCTCCATGTACAGCCTGAGGAAGAAATAAATGCACATGTTGGGTGTTTGTTACTGCAGCAAAACCTAGCCCAGCCTGAGGGATATACCCAAGGTCACTCATAGATATGTTCTCTAGAGCGGGGTCCCCAACCCCCAGGCCGAGGAACAGTTCCTTTGGTGGCCTGTCAGGAACTAGGCTGCACAGCAGGAGGTGAGCGGCAGGCAAGCAACTGAAGCTTCATCTGTATTTACAGCCACTCCCCAGGGCTCGCATCACCACCTGGGCTCCGCCTCCTGTCAGATCAGCGGCAGCATTAGATTCTGCATTACCGTGAGTTGTATAATTATTTCATTACATATTACAACGTGATAATACTAAAGTACACAATAAATGTAATGCACTCGAATCATCCAGAAACCATCCCCTCCCACCCCCAGTCTGTGGAAAACTTGTCTTCCATGAAACTGGTCCCTGGTGACAAAAAGGTTGGGGTCCACTACTCTAGAGAAACATTTACATGTGTGAACAGTACAGAAGAATGTTCACGGCAGCATTATTTGTAATAGCAAAAACGACAACTAGAACCCAAATATTCACCGACAGGAGAATGAGTAAATAAGTAACAGTATATTCATTCAATGGATTATTACACATCAATGAAAATGAGTGAACTATGGCTACATGTATCACCATGGTTCAGTGTTAGAGACAACACAACACAGAGGGTGGGGGTGATGGAGCTACAGAAAAATACATAAATGTATGGATAAAGTATGATTCCTCTTGTATAAAGTTATAAAAACATACAAAAGTAAACAATGTATCCATTGGGGATAAAAACAAATTGGAAATATTCCATTTTTTTAGTAAAAGGAGGTAGGTAGGTAGTGTTTGTTCTATTACTTATACTTTACATTATATACTCTTACGCACATGAAAGAGTCCATATTAAAAACCAACCACACAATGCAGTACGTTTTCATAAGGAGATCTAATTAAGGGACTATTTATTTTGTTGATTTTTCTTTCATTTTTTTTAAGTAAAAAGCAGGAAGCTAAAATATAATAGTAAAATCTGGTGGAACGAAAGCCCTACCAAATGTTTATGAATGACTCAAAATCGTGCAGCTGTGGCTGGTGATGTACTGGGGAAATCAGTCTGGTTCTATATGGAATCATTTACACAAAGGCTAGCAATGGGCAGTTCTAACAGCTGGGCTGGTGTAGCCGACAAACTATGGCTAGTCCTTAAGGCACACGGTACTGGTATGAGAAAGAGTTAAGAACAACACTTTATTATTTATTCCTGTGTTCTACACAAGTTCCATTTCCAAGACAATGCAAAAGATTTCTACATAGGTTCACATCTATTAATTCTACTTGATACGTACAACTTGATATCTACTACCTGATACCTACACATCAAGTTTATACTTGATCTACATCAAGATTGTACTACTTGATATCAACATCCGTGTATTCAACAAATATTTATCAAGAGTGCTCTGGTGACAAGAAGCATTCTACCACTAAAGGCACAACAGAGAGGGACACAGACCTGGGACCGTCCTCCTGGAGCTCATGGTCTGGTTTGCTGTAAACTGATGAAGCCACAAAGAGCCGCATCATGACCACAGTGTTGGGTGCTATAAAGGAAAAGTGGAGGGTGGTATAGGAGGATCAGGTGGCCTGACTTCAGAGCAGGGGAAGAGCCAGGTACAACATCTGCAGGAAGCAGGGCTCAGGCTGAGACCCAAAGACTAACAAGAATTAGCCAGGAAGTAGGGGAGCGAGGGTGCCCAGGCAGAGGGGACACCCAGTGAAGGTCCTGGGAGAGGACAGTGCCAACACACTGGAGGGTCTGTGCTTAAGAGCAGAAAGCAGAGGAGAGGCAGCCTGAGAAGTGGTATAGGGGTTGCTCATCCAAGCCCAAACAGCAACTAAAATATTCTCACGACTGCTTTTTAATTCAATTCATGGAAGTTAAACCAAAAAAAAATAGGGAAAAACTCCATGCTGGAAATATTATCAGATTTGCTACTTTCATTTTAAGTAAATTCCTCCTTTATCCAATGCCTCCAGAACATGGAATCAAGATTATAAAATCCTTACCCCTTCACTACTACCAAATGAATTCTTTGAAAGCTACCAGATTCTCATTCATTTTCAGTTCTTCCTAAGGAGTCCCACCTAGGCTAAAATGGCTAGCCTCCTTTACCCCACCACCTACACAGTTTGTACCTCATGTTACTTCCTGGAGTAACACAGTCACCGCCTTGTGTGATTATCTAATTACAAATACATTGCCCTTATCATGCTTTCATTAAATGCGACTCTTGGAAACCTCAAAGCTTTTATCAATGGCTTATCAGGGCTTAAAGATGTATCAGTTATCTGAGCCAACATGTGGGATATCTATACAATGTAACAGGCTGCCCTATTGAGTCAAAGATTTTCACTATATTGGAGGAGACTAAATCCACCAACAAATTCAGCTACTTGAGCAGGAATTCTAGGCAAAGTCAAATGGACTGGCCAAGAAATGAAACACCCATGCTGGGCTTCACCCGTTTCCAACCTTCTGGCAGTCATTCTGGGCAAGCCTTGTGACCCCACCTGAATTCCCATACTGTCAGTTTCACCTCCCCCAGCCTGTGGGACACTGTGCCAAAGGCAGTAAATCCTTCACTCTAGACACATGAACACCCAAATAAAGTTCCCTTTATTTACTAGAATTTAATGTGGTCAAAGAAGCCCTGTCCCCAGATCCTACAAAATGCCTTTCCATTGGGCAATACTTAGCCCAAGTTGCTATTTAAATATTTAATCTTTTAATTACACTTATTAAATACTGTACTTTCTAATAGATAAATGAAAGTTTCGTAGAGCCTTTACTACCATGCAAACTTCTTTACACCTTTATGCTCAGAAGCCACCTTGTTATTCAATTTTTAAAATGTTACTTTGCTTTTTTCAAACCTACTAGGTGCCAAGCACAATTAAGCCCTTGATATATACTGTTTGTTTTAATTCCAACCCTTATTTTAATCAGAACCCTTGTGCATTGCTGGTGGGAATGAAAAATAGTACCGCAACTGTGAAAAACAGTGTCTTACCCTCCAAAGTAAGCTTCGCTATTGCCCCTGTCTTAAGGCTAAGTTATAACAAGGCTCAAAGAAACTGGATAAACCAGCCCAAGGCCTCCCAGCCCAGATTCCTAACCAACAGACTTACCTTGACTCCAAAGCCTATTTACACTATTTCCCATTATACTATACTTTTCCCCTTGCTCTTATTTAGGGAATTGGCCCATCACTTCTATAAATGCAATGATGAGAACAGGGACTTAAGGTAAGCATTTTGCGACGTAGAAAACATCAATAGTTTATTCAAATTACTACTTTTTAACTGTCAGCCTCTTCGGGAAAAGAATTACAAGATTATCCAGGAATGCATATAATAAAACACTGATGAATAAAATCCTTCAGAGGGTACATCTGGGTGGTGATATTTGGTATTTTGAGTTACATTTATTTCACTCACTTTTTTTTAATTCACACATGTAATTATACATATTATCAGCCCTTAAAGATTTAATTAACAAATATGTAATTATACATATTTATAGGGTACAATTTGATGTTTTGATATATATATGCTGAATAATGATCCGATCAGGGTCATTAGCATATACATCACCTCACGCATTTATCATTCCTTTGTGGTGAGAACATTCAAAAGCCTCCCTTCTAGGTATTTTGTAATATACAATACCTTACTGTTAACCATAGTCACCCTATTGTGCAATAAAACACCAGAACTTATTCCTCGGAACTTTGTACCCACTGACCAATCTCTCCCCATCCTCCCCTCTCCTTTTCCCTCCCCAGTCTCTGGTAACCACTGTTCCACTCCCTGCTTCTACGATAGTAACTTTTTTCCCTTTAGATTCCACGTAGGAGTGAAATCACCTGGTATTTGTCTTTCTGTGTCTGGCTTCTTTCACTTAACACAATGTCTCTAGATTCATCCATGTTGTTGCAAATGACAGGATTTCATTCTTTTTATGGCTTAATAGTATTCCACTGTGTATATATACATTTCTTTACCCATTTTTCTGTTGCTGGACATTTTTATATATGATTCTATACCTTGGCTATTATAAATAATGTTACAGTAAACATGAGAATGCAGACATCTCTTCAACATACTGATTTCATTTCCCTTGGATATATATAGAGTAGAGGGATTGCTGGATCATATGATAGTTTTATGTTAGTTTTTTGAGGAACCTCCGTACTGTTTTCTATAATAGCTATTCTAATTTACAATCCCGCCAAAAGTGTGTAAGTGTTCCCTTTTCCCCCACATCCTCACCAACACTTGCCTTCCTTTGTCTTTTTGGCAATAGCCATTCTAACTGGAGTGAGACGGTATCTCATAGTTTCCATTTGCATTTCCCTGATAATTAGTGATGTTGAGCATTTTCCATATACCGGTTGGTCATTTGTATGTCTTCTTTTGAGAAATATTAAGGCCCACTTTTTAATCAGGTTATTAGTTTTTCTGCTGCTAAGTTCCTTATTAACCCACTCACTTTAAGTGCTTCAGAGAACTGCCATTCTGTGCAATGCCTCCCACATGCTAACTTCTCCACTCTTTGTTCTCCCAGAGCAGCCTGAACTTTTATAAGAAATATTCCCATGGGCTGGAGACTGTAACAAAGTGAACACTGTATAAGTTTACTTCCCTTCCAGCTCAGCAAAATCACTTCTGTCAGCAGAGCTTTGGAAACACCTCCCAACACTGAATTCTGCTACACCACGTTCTACCCTGAGGAAAAGGTGGCCATGTCCCAGTACCACCCAGAGCCCAGGAAGTGGTAACAGTTGGTCACATCTGTGCCTGCCCTTTCTGGCCAACTGCAAAGTCAGTGCCATAATCCTTCTCCCTTACAAGACGGAGCTACAAAAAAAGGACCAGAGGAAGAGGACTGTGTTTCCCACTCACCCCCTACTCCAACTTTCCACGGTGGTGAAGACTGCCAGGTAAACAGGAAGCTGAGAGAGACAGGGATGTTCCTGTTCCACGCTATCAGCTCAGCCTCAGTCCGAAAAGCTGGGCCTCTTTCCCCACCCACCTTTTAAGAAAAAAGTGGGATCCATCATCCATGCATGTAAGTCATCCATCTATTCATCCTAGAAATGTTTCCTGAGCATATATTATGTGCTAGGCACCCTCATAGAACACGCAATTTAGTAAGGGGAAACAATAAAGAAAACATACAAATATATTGTATATTAGAAAGAAAGAATTATGAAGAAAAATAAAACTGGAGATGGGTATGGGGGGAGGGAGAGAGAGTATGTGAGTGTGAGAGTGTGTGTGTGTGTGTGTGTGTAAGTAGCAGAGCAAATTATAATCCTCAATGAAACAAAAGCTTGTATTTCTGAGGTTGGGCAGTTCAGACTACTTTAACCATCAGACTTCCTATGTTTAAACTCCTATCTAATAGCAAATTCAGCATCACATTAAAAGGAAAGAAACGCATTTGAATTTCTGCTCTCTTACATTTTATTTCCAATCCCTCTTAGGCCACCTCTACTTGTCTCCTTCCAAACAAAAGTTTAGAACCAGCCGGAACATTTATCAATTTACCTCCCTTATTTTCCTAAATAAACTCAATCTAAGTTTTAAACTCTTAAATAAATTGCTAAAAATCTCCCAAATTAGAATTCTACATTTTTAGAAAACTGGACACCACCACGGAGCTGCCGTCTGTGTCTCATGGGTCTTGACTTTACAACATTCCTAAGTGGCCCCGTGAAGACCAGCCCAACAGTGGATGTGTTAAGTCACAGTTGCTCAGTCAGCACAGCCACGCCACCTGCTACCCAGCCAAATGCCTGAAGGTGAAGCATAAAGCTGCAGAAGAGATGTTATCCTTTCATAGTCAACAGGGTGTCCTCTTTCTGTGGGCTTTTTCCCCTTTTTTGGTTGATCTTGTTGCCTTTAAGAAGAAAATTCTGCACATTCACAGTAAGCCCAAATCAAAGTGAATACCAAGGCACACCAAAGCCACTGGTGCAATGACAACATGAGACCTGCTTGGCTTTGGACTGCAACAAAGAGGGGCCACATCATGTTGAGTTCATTGCAGACAGACTCTGGACAAAACAGTCAGAAATTCTCCTGAAGGGACATGGGCCTGAAGCTTGACTAGGAATCATATTGGCAGCTTTGTCCTTGGAGTCACACACACACACACACTCACTACACTCATCACCAGTTTTATTTTTCTTCATAAGTCTTTCTTACTTTCCAATATACTTGTTTATTTTGTTTCCCCCTACTAAATTGCGTGTTCTATGAGGGTGCCTAGCACATAATACATGCCCATGTCCCCTGCTAGATGGTGAACACCCTGAAGGCAGCAGGCCTCACCTCTGCTCTCAGGAGCCTTTCCCACAGCAGCTGCAGGGAACATCCCACACAGCATGCAGGGAACTAAGTGAATGAACAAAAACACCTGCCGGACAAATTGTCCTCATGGTTCTTCACAAATCTTCAGGCCCTGCCCTCACTCCCTACTAGAGACCATTACAGATGAGGAATTCTGCTTCACACATCATAACTTAAGATACACTACCCTCAAAGAATGGACAGGCCAGGCGTGGTGGCTCACGCCTCTAATCCTAGCACTCTGGGAGGCCAAGGCAGGTGG
>VBSM01002608.1:99168860-99181741 GCA_008086735.1 Cheirogaleus medius | reverse complement strand
GCTCGCCCCGCGCACCCAGCGCAGCCCGCGTGGCCCCGCCCCGCGCCCGCCCCCGGGCCGCCCGGGCCCCGCCCCCGCCGCCTCGCCCCGCCCCGCCGGTTCCAGCGGCGCCTCCCGGGTTTCCGCGTCCCAGCAGCTCCGCGCACAGTTCCGGAGCGGAGGGAGGAAGTCCAGTCCTGCTGCCAGGTTCCCTCCCTCCCCGCCGCCCCGGGCGCGCCGCGGATCTTCCCCTCCCCCGCGCCTCCGGGAGGGAACCGGAGAGAGCAGTTGTGCCCCGCACCTGGCTCTTCCCGAGAGGCAAGGGAAGGACGCGGGGAAAAGGGCCTCTTGTCCTCGCAGCCGCAGGTAGCCCCACCGGGGGCATTTATCTTAGGGGGAACTGAATGCACGCCGGAAAACCCAAGTGAGTTTGGGTTTAAAATAACAACAATAAAATTTTTTTACAAATAACCAAAAAATAGCATAAAAATTAAAAACAATTATGTTAGGATCCTTTAATGCTTAGCGCACGCCTTTGAAGCTCTCACAAAAGGGATCCAGCTGAGCTGCTGAAGAGGCAGGTCTCAACCAAACTCAACACTCCGGACTCCCTCGAGGAGCAGAGAAGGTAACGATGTTAGGGCCACCCCTGTGGGTTCCCTACCCAGAAACCAGTCACGTCTGTTCTGAGAAAAATTGGAAGAGCTGGAAAATGCGGAGTAGGTGATAATGAAGAAAAGCTACCCAGAGAATGTGGCGGTGACGTGCTGGCCTTGAACAGGCTCGGGGCCTCCAAGCGGTCTCCACAGGGAGGCTTAAGTTAAATCCAACCCTGGAGGAAAAGGAAAACTCCATCAAAACATTCCTGGGGGGTTGACAAAGGGATTCCTGATAAAATGTGACTGTTAACTAGGACAGAACTGAAAGGTAAAGTAAATCCCACACACACACACACACACACACACACTGGGGACGCCTAGGAACTAAGTGAAGCACCTTTAGGGAAGCCAAGCAACCTTTTTGCAGAGGATCTGAAGGGATCAACTCAAAAATCCTTACTAGACCTGGCAGACAAGAACCCTGTGGGACGGGAACAGATAGGAACACCCACCCTCGGGCAGGGGCGGTGGTCTAGGACTGACAAATGTCCTCTGCTTAAAACTGAGGAAGGAAGTCAGCCATTGGGGAGGGGAGTGTTGGAGTGCACCAGAGCATACAGATTGGTCAGGGGTAGTAAGAACAGAACATATTCTTTCCAGAAACATTCACTGGCACCTCCTGCTCTCAGACAGACTGCCACAGGCCCTGGAGTTGCAAAGATGGGTGGGAGATGGACCTGCCCTAAAGAACTCACAGGTAGACACAGAAAAGTGTAGTGGGCATCATAATGGGAGTGTACACAGGGGGCAGTGAGGAAGCACCAACTGCACGGTCAATTGTTGGAGGAGCGGACTGAGAAAGCCCCCCGGAACAGCTGTTGCTCAACCAGAATTTGAAAGTGAATATGGGTTTAACACGGGTCAAGTCAGGGAAGGCATGTCTGGTAAATGGGTCAGCACGTATGACATTGTGGTTTAGGGCAGCCCCTGGAGGCTGACAGCCCTGGATCAAATCCCACTGTTGCTGCCAGTTAACTATGCAACCTTGACCCTGGGCAAGATAGACTCTCAGTGAGCCTCAGTTAACTATAAAATTGAGATAATCATAATACCTCCCTTATAGGAACTGTCCAGGGTACACTATATTTAAGCACGTAGGACATCAGCTATTATTACTAAATGTACAAAAACTCCCAAAACAATCCACATACACACCCATATTTTAAACATTATTAAGCTCTTATCTGTCAAATAGTAAATAGGACAGAATGATGGAAATGGGTATGAAAGTAGTTGGGAAAGGTACTTTGTGGTACTGTGGCCTGACCTCTCTCGCTTCCTAGACCTATGCCCGTGCCTCTTATTAGCCAAGTCAAGTAAAAGCCAACAGAAGGTCAGGGCGCTCAGGGTGCAGTCTGTGGAGGTCAGTCTCCCAGGCGCAGAGCAAGGTGCAGAAAGTTAGGGTATCTGGAGGGGACTATTTAGCACAGGTGCTGTCACTCAGCTCTCAGTGCTCATCACCTGGATTGAATTCACCATGGGTTGAATTGTGTCTCCCAAAATTACTATGTTGAAGTCCTCTAACCCCCAGCCGCTCAGAATGTGACCTTATTTGGAACTAGGATGATTGCAGATGTCATTAGTTAAGATGAGGCTATTAGGGTGGATCCTAATCTAATCTGACTGGTATCCTTTTAAAAAGAGGAAACATGGACAGACACACACAGAGAACACTATGTGAAGATTGGAGTTATGCTGCTACAAGCCAAGGAACTGCCAGAAGCTAGGAGGGAGGCCTGGAACAGATCCTTCCCAACCAACACCTTGATCTCAGACTTCCAGCCTCCAGAACTGAGATAATAAATTTCTGTTGTTTAAGACAGCTAGCTTGTGGTACTTTGTTATGGCTGCCCTAGCAAACTAACATAGTTGCTTCTCTAATCCTGCCCACAGCTGTTCAGCAGCAAGGGTCTTCAGCCATTCTGAGATAGATTCTGTTTCCTGCCAGGACCCGGACCTCTCTCTCTTCCTTCCAAGAGCGACCCCAGGAAACAGTCTTCAAGATGGAACTCTGGCTGGCTTATTCACATGTTTGTGTACACGTGGGGAACAAAAGGGGATGCTACTAACCCATGGCATGCAGTGGCAGCAGGGTTACTCCAATTAGCACTGGTAGTGGGGTGAGGGGCAGATGGAGGCCAAGGCTTTGGGGGCTCTTGCTGCTGTTGCACTTGATTGCTATAGCAACAGGGATAATTATAAAGATCGTAGAGTGAGACGGTTGTTTCTGACTGCCCTGAAGAGTTTACCAAAAGGAAAAAAAAAAAAAAAAAAGATAAGCAATAAGCAGCACAAGGTACAAATATGCTGAAATTCATTTCAAAGAACCTCTTACCTGGGATAGCCATGGGACAGACAAGGCTCCTAAATGTATTTAATAATTGTGCAGGTTACAGAATTGTTGCAAAGCTCAACCTCAGCAAGTTCTCTTGCTAAGATCAGGACAGTGATTGGGTAGGAGCAGGACCATAGGCTTGTGATGGGAGCATCTGGACAGACAGACAAAGCCGAATTCCCAAACCCCGAGCCTCCCGTGCCTGCAGAAGCAGCCCCTCCTCCCTGTATGAGGAAATTAGCCTTCACTTACACGACGTCCTTTCAAGACTTCACTGGGCCTTTGCCTCCCATGTGGAATCCTTTTTTCCTTAAAACTTACTGCCATTGCACCTCTCGACTCCAGGACCATAACAAGAATAAACTCCCAGCAGAGCTCAGAAGAATTGCAAGATCAGCAGGGAAGAGAGGATAGAGTAGATTATATAGCAAGGGACGTGGGAAATCTTACCTATGTATGTTGGGAAGAAGCTAAGGATCATGTGTGGGAATGGATTCTAGGGTATTAGACCAAAGAGAATGAAATATAAGGTTTGATTCATAAAAATTTATGAATATGCATATACTTCCCTGGGATTCATGATTTAATGTGTTATATATTGAGGTGATGAAAATATTTTGGAAAATGTGGTGATGCTTATGAATATACTATGAATTTACAGAAAACCACCACTTTAAAAGGTAACTTGTAGAAAACAGATAGTAATGCAAATGACTCTTGTCCAAAGCAATGCAAATAAACTTTGGTCCACAGAGATACTCCCTATAGACTATTAATCAGTTTTGTATCTATTAACAAATTCACTCCAGCATTCCTGACTGATATCCATATCTATACCTATATATCTATTCTTCAAATTCTCCTTTGAACTAGTCTTAACATCTTACTGGTTCCCTCATTAATGAAGGAGTTGAATAAAATCTTTGATCCATGTTCATTTTGTATTTACAATGAGAGTCACACTTTTCACTTTTTGAAAATTATACTTTACCAGTAAGAAAAAAGGGAGCATGATTGGCAGGATGCTGAAAGTATTTTGTTGTAGTTGAAAGATAGAAAAAGGAGAGATAAAAGGACCGTTAAGGATACTTTTGCTCCTTTACCTAGGATACAAATACCCCATCAAACATACTCCCTGGCCCCAAGAACAGGTGCTAGTCCCTTAGCCCGAGGCCCTTGGCAAAGCACATCTTGAGAAGCAGGTCTGCACTCTAGGACATGTCTTGCCCCTGAGAGCATCCAAACCTCGGTGACATCTCACTGCTGTGGCCATCCCCTCCAAGCTCTGCCTAGCAGCCTGAGAAAGGTCAGGAACACAAGCATGCCCTGCTGTAGAATAATGAACATCACTCAAAACTTCACTTCCACCACTTGCTCGTGTTTACATGAACTGAGTTGACAGGTGACTGGCTGAACTGGCCATGGGTTTGGTGAGAAACATCAAAAATCTCTCCGGAAGGAGAGCAGGGAAACTGCACATACATGTCTATCCAGGGGACTCTTGCTTTTACTCGGGGATGGCACAAGGTGGGACCCCCTCTCTGGACTCAGGCCCTGACTCCTAGGTCCCTGCTGCAGCAGCCCAGCCTGCCCATGTCAGCCCCCTCCCTTCATACGTACAGAAGAGGAAGAAATTGGACTGACCTGTGCTTTAAAAAAAAAAAAAGCAAACAAAAGAAAATAAACGATAATATAAGAATTTTTTTAAAAAATTAAAAAAAAAACAGAGGAAGAAAGAAGAGAGAAATGGGAAAGAAAAACGGAATACTCTGAGAATGTTAGACCCAAGGCAAGAAAGATCTGGTAAGACATGTCTGGTTTTCATTCATAATTCATACTCTTTCATTCTTAATAGAAGTGTCACTTGTGTTAGCTACAAGCTTCCATTACTGTCCAGTTAGTTACTGAAAGTATTAATAATTGGTTTGGTTTTTCATTGATTTTTTGATCTTTAAAACAACATATGCTTTTGAAATTGTTTTATTTTATTTTGAGACAGTCTCGCTCTGTCGCCAGGGCTAGTGTGGTGTGGCATCACCCTAGCTGACAGCAACCTCAAAGTCCTGGATCAAGGGGTCCTCGTGCCTCAGCCTCCAGAGCAGCTGGGACTACAAGCGTGTGCCACCACGCCCGGCTAATTTTTCTATTTTTGGTAGAGACGGGGCAGTGGGGGCGGGTATCTCACTCTTGCTCAGGCTGGTCTTGAATTTCTGACCTCAAGTGGTGCTCCCACCTCAGCCTCCCAGAGTGCTGGCATTACAGGCGTGAGCCACTGGGCCTGGCCTGCTTTTAAAATTATTGGTTTCCTTTTGAAAACTACTTTCACGTTCTCCTCAGTGACTGGGCTTTTGGCTCACCTTTGCAGCTTGATTACTTCTCCAAATCCTGACTGTATGTTTCCTCATATCACAAGAATGCTGTGATTGGGTACATGTTCTCATGCTGTTCCTGACAGCTAATCTGCAAGGTCATATGCAGTGAACAATCCCTCTGTGTGTGCTCACACCTCTACCGCAGTGCCTTCCATCCTGTGGGTGCAAAGAACTGCTTAAAATTTGTCACCAGGAGCCCAGGAATAAGCTAGCAAGTTTTAAGGACTTAGTTAAATCAAGACACATTCATTGAGTATATTCAACAGGCTAGCATTTTGAAAATTCCTGGGATTAAAAAAAAAAAATCCTGGCCAGGCACGGTGGCTCACGCCTGTAATCCTAGCACTCTGGGAGGCGGAGGCGGGTGGATCGTTTGAGCTCAGGAGTTCGAGACCAGCCTGAGCAAGAGTGAGACCCCCGTCTCTACTAAAAAAGTAGAAAGAAATTAGCTAGGCAACTAAAAATATATATAAAAAATTAGCCAGGCATGGTGGCGCATGCCAGTAGTCCCAGCTACTCGGGAGCCTGGGGCAGTAGGATTGCTTGAGCCCAGGAGTTTGAGGTTGCTGTGAGCTAGGCTGATGCCACAGGCACTCTAGCCTGGGCAACAGAGTGAGACTCTGTCTCAAAAATAAATACATAAATAAATAAATCCTGGTTCCTGGCTTTATATCTTACTAGGGGGGAACATTCCCCCAAGGAAAAAGAACACTGATAGAGGACTACTGTGTATGCTAAGCTCTGTACTTATTGTATTTTCAGACGGTGTCTCACTTATTTCTCACAAGCAACTTAAAAGAAAATTAAAAATAGGCCCATTTTACAGTCAAGAAATCTCAGGCCCACAGAAAAGTTTAGTAACTTGTCGATATCACATATCTGACAGATAGAAAAAGCAGGATTTGCTCCTAGACATTTCCGAATCTCAAACCAATGATTTTTTTCTGCTAATATAGTTTAAGTTGGTTTCAGCCTTATTCATGAAAACAGAGTAGCATCAATTTTTTTTTCTTTACACTACTTTCAGTGAAGATTAGAGCCATTGTCCAAATAACATAGGCTTCAAAGAGGGCAGATAGGGATTCAAAATTCTGTTTTTCTTAGATCCTGGCTGTGCAACCACAGGCAAGCTCCTAACCTCCTACATTTCAGTTTCTTCACTGGGATATACGTGTCTTTACTGAGGTAATTATAAGGTTTAAATGAGATAACCTAGGTCACACAACTTCCGAAGGCTTTTCCTATCTACATCTTCTAGATAGCAGCCGTTAAAATCTCCCCTGGGTCATTCCAACCCTAGCCCTGGGCACACCTGTGACATATTGTGCCAGCAAATGTTAACAGCAAGTGTAACAGCTCTTGTCTTGACCAGGGAAATAACCAAGCGGCATGCAGAGAGTCGGAAAACAACCTTTATTCCGCCAACAGGATCAGCTGACTTCTGATCTTCTGACCCCCCCCTTCCTTGTTCTCCTCCAGTTTTTATACCCTTGGTAGGACTCAAAAAGCGTCCAATCAGCAATAAGATTTAACATCCAATCAGGAATAAGCTTTAACATCCAATCAGGATAACGCAAGCAGCCCGGCTGGAAGACAGGAGCAGATGGCCGATCACTGAGTGTAAGCAGGACTGGGATACGAGGCTTGGCTCCAGCAGCTCACACCCGCCCACCTCGGCCTCCAGCTGGCCCCTTGCAGCACCGGACCGCAGGGATGAGGAGTGGCAGGGAGGCAGCTAGCAGCTGCGTCCTGGCGCCGCACAGTTTTCCCCGTCAATGTCTTGCCTCTGCCTGCAGTTCTGAAATTGCTTTCAGATCATGAAGACTGAAGGACCTTCCCCCAACATTACCCCAAGCACAGTAAGAGGCGAGTGCCGGGAAAGGAAGATAGGAAGTCATTGTTAGGTTAACTATTAGGTTCTTTTTGGTAAATGTCAGTAGCCACACTGGTTGGAGATAGGTGGGGATGGTGGGTCTCCACTCCCACCACCATACACTCAAGAGAGGTAATTTGTTGAAATGGAAGCAAGTCATAGACCAACTTTTGCTGCACATTTCAACATGTATTAAACATTTATTAGAAAGAGAACCCAATATTGCCCTGCATCCTATTCTGTAAGCTCCTGGAGACTGAGGTCTCTGACCATTTCTTGCATTAGATGTTAACTGAAGGTAAAAACATGACTATATCCTAGAAGTAACTTCATGGTTGACATCAAACAACCAGAATGCTCTGAGTCAGAAGCTGGACATGGATCCATTCAGGTCAGGCCTCAGATGCCATTCCAAAGGGTGAGAGGCAAAGCCCTTGCTAAATTGTAGCCAACCCACCCTCCTTTCTAACACATTGAATTTCACCAATAAACACTCCTCTAACATCCTTTGGGCTAATTAACAATCTTTGCTGTTGCCCAGAAATAAAGACAGCTGGAATGCAGGTGTTTAATGACACGTGCCCTAACCACCCCTGGAGTGTGTATTCGTGATTGGGATTAGGGTGTCTGATGCTGTCTCTAGCATATGGATTAAAACCAATGAGCACACACTCATATGTCACTTTATAGCCTGTGCTAAAGTATTTTAAAGTAAATTACAACCAAGAAAACCACCATCCTCTTCCCTACTCAGGCCCAGGGCCCTTGGGATCTGTGACTTCGTTAGAATTCAATCATAAAAAGCACTCTCTTCCAGGGTTGGTGCAGCAGGAGGGTCCCCTGGCATCCCCTTTTGTAAGGACAGTGTACTGATTCCTCTGTAATCCAGGGCAGTTCAGCTAACTTCTGCATTTCCCTATCTCTGTACTTACATAAAATTGTTAATGTGTTTGAAAGAGTCCAACAAAAGTGCAGCTAGCGTCCAGCACCTCAGAAATCCCCTCCCAGGACTTTCGGCCTCCATAGCCATCAGACTCTTCCGCCTCTCCCTGGAGAAACAAGGCGCAAGGAGAGGCCGAAAGAGATGGGAGAGCAGAACCAGGCAAAGGCACATCTCATGTTTTCTCCTTAGCTCCTTTTACATCTCAAAGTTAGAATCTGAGAAATTATATCAAATAATAGTGACTGTGAGTCTGTACATGTGCCAAGGGAAATTACATTGGGCCATGTCCTATTCCAAATTCTTTCCCTATTTTATAACCAGTGTGTTTCGTTTCTTTGTAATACAGACAACCTATACTATACTAAAACCCCCCACAAAATAGATGATCCTTTCATTTGTAGCATAATAGTATTTATTAAGTCAAAGGACAGAACGTTGGAATGTTCTCTGATTAGCTCTGAAAAGTTACTGGTCCTCAGCTGATACAGAATCTGCATTCTATCTCCATAATAAGCTTCTTAATATTGAAAGTAGAAAGAGAAGAATTTTGATCAACCAAAAGGACTTTCATAAACTGAAATCTTCCCAAGGTGCAATGCAAATTCTTGTACACTATTCTTTCTGAGAGCACAGGATTTGACCTAAAAATGTTTTCTTTACATATTCAGCTACCACTGGATTAATAAGAGCAGGACCTACTCTATAAGATTTCTGATAGTTATTCACCCTATCAGTTATTCACAATATATTGTGACCCTCTCTCTTTCACTTCTTCAAACCTATTGATTGTAACATATTTTTCCTTCTAGGTTTTCTTTCAGGTATGTGTTATCATATTTAATCTACCCCCAATTACATAAATCTGTGTAAAACCATTCACACCTCAATTATTTTGTAAACATATGTAGTCTATTCACATAAGTGCATAGCTTCATTGAAAGCAAGCCCAAATGTTTAATTCCCTTTGTATCCGTAGAAAATGCTGTGAAATGAAGAAAGGGAACATTTCTGTGGGACTCTAGAGCTCTGCTGTCCCATAGGGTAGCCATTGGTCATGTGTGGCTATTTAGATTTAAATTTAAATTTATTGAAATATTTTTAAAAATATAATTTAGTTTCTCATTCACACTAGCCACATTTCCATTGCTCAATAGCCACGTGTGGCCGGTGGCAACCCTAGAACCTCACAATTGGAGCTCACACAATTAAACCTCTGATAAATAAAATCATGTCTTTGAAATCTTTCTCTTTCCCCTAAGTTTCCTTTGATAAACAACCATCTCATTGCCTGAGATTGCGCTCCTTAGTGTGGACAGCTGTCAAGAAGATACATGTGAGCTAATTATTGGCATTGTAAAAGAGCCCTGAACCCAGATTGGACACCTGAAAGGAAAGGCCCAGGAAGTTGTATCAGTTGTAACTGTTCAGCTTTAGTGATGGGTGGTAGTGACTGTGGAGAAAACAGTCCGGCTGACTTCTGGAACTTGTAAGGACGAGCATTTGAGACTGAATTATCTAGAATTTAACTTAGTAATTTAAAAATTGGGAAGACTTTAAGTGAAATAAAGCTGATTGAACACAGGCATTTATCTCTTCTCCCTTCCAAAACTCCATTAAACTGATAGTAAATGGGATTAAAAGGATGTAAAGCTACAAGGAGAAAGAGAACGGGAGAGCAGAAAACAGCAGGCAAGAAAGCAATAACGTTTTAGAAGTGGAATGGGATTCAAAATGGTAAAGAAGATGGAAAAAGAACAAATCTAAAGAGACTCAGGAGAGCCCTAGTCACCCAGAGCTGAGAAAAGTCTTGACAATTAGCTTTGACTTTCCCCATTTTCATCTGAAGGCGTGTTGACACATGTGGATGAAAATAAGAGATTTGAATCTGAATGGTTGTGCCCCCCAAAATAAAGCTTAGGAAAATTTTGGGGTCATTTTCTCACATGCATAATCTGGAAAGTGGGGAAAGCGCCTAGTTCAAGAAAAAATAACCTACACATGCTGAGATTTGGGGCTCCCTCCATGAAAAGGCCAGCTCAATACCTTGTCCCCACGGTGCACACCACCAGTCAGCAAGCACCATGTGTGCACACATAGCTTCTGTCCACTTTTGAGTGATTCGTTCTGAAATAGGGGCCACACAGTATCTCGGGACACTTGGAGAATGCCTTTTCATAACAGACAGAGAGCAAAACAAAAGACAATGGAAAAATAAGATAAAAACAGACAATACAGAAAGCAGAAGAAAACTTTTCTAAAATCTGCAATAAAAGTTCTCAGAGAACTAAAATAAAAATATTGCACCATAAAACTGGAACAGGATACTATAAAAAAAGGAACAGAGAACAAAGAAGACTCTAAAGAACTAAAAAATGTCATTGTGAAAATGCAAACTTCAATAGAAGGGCCAGAAAGTGGAATTGAAGATAATTTCCCAGGAGGTAGAACAAAAACAAAGAAAACCAAAACCAAAGATACTGAAAGTAGGAGAGAAAAGATAGGGTCAGTCTAAATGGGTGGATGTCTGACAAATTGGAACTTGTAAAGAAAGAACAGACAAAAGATAAGGAGAACATTATTTAAAACATAAAACAAACAAAAACCACAAGATAATTTCCAAAGCTAGAGGAGATGAGTCTCCGTATTGCAAGGGCCCACTCTCAATGAAAGATACAATTTGAGGACCGGTTTGAAGGATATAGCCCAGTGAACAAAAAAGACCCATGCCCAGGCACATCATCATGCTACTTCAGAGCACCCAGGATAAGAAGATGAGCCTAAACCCTTCCAAAGGGAGGAAAAACATCATAAACAAAGGATTATGAATCAAATTGATATTACAATTCTCAATAAAACACTGAAGCTAGAAGATGGTGGAACAAAACATTCAAAGGCCTGAGGGAGAATGATTTTAAGACTAAGACTAAATCTATATCAACATTTAAAAAACTCTTATTCTTGGAACTAGCTTTTCAAAGCCACAATTATAGAAATTAAGACATTTCTTTTTTAACCAAAGCAACTAAGTAGAAGGAACTGATTGGTTTTTATCTTCTTTCCTGTTCTGGTTGGAGGTGCTAATTAGACTCAATCAGTCAACCAAAAATAAAAAAAGAGTTTCCAGGGAGACCTGTCTAGACTGATGAGATGGGCCCAGTCTTCACAGACCTTACAGAACAAATAGGAATAAGACCCTTTGTCAAAATGAGGCTTGGAAGCAATGATTTCTCTAAGATTCCAGAAGACAAGATCACATTCCGGGTTGATGGGAAAGGCATCCTCCCCAAGCTGGAGCATCCAAGGTGGGACAAGGGAGACACAGAATGAGCAAAACCAAGGAGGCCTGGCTGGGAGAAGGGAGCATCTCAGAGCAGGAATAGGAATACTTCTCTCTCTACTGCATTCATTTGATCATTAGCAATGTATTACTGCATTTCATTCATTATGTTTTCATGTTTTTAAATTAGGCTATTATTAACAAATTCTCTTGTAATTATTCTTATGGGAGGAAAACACAAAAACATGTTCACATGGTGTATTATTCTGCTAGGGCTACCATAACAACATACCACAGACTGAGGGGTTTAAACACCAAACATTTATTTTCTCATAGTTCTGGAGGCTGGAAGTGCAAGATCAAGGTACTGGCAGGGTTGGTTTCTGGTGAGGCTCCTCTCCTTGGCTTGCAGACGGCCGCCTTTTCTCTGTGTCCTCACGTGGACTTTTCACTGTGTGCACTTACCCTATGTCTCTATCTCTCTTCTTGTAAGGACACCAGTCCTTAGCCAAGCATGGTGGCATGCACCTGTAGTGCCAGTTACTTGGAGGAGGATCACTTGAGCCCAGGAGTTTGAGGTTGCAGTGAGCTGTGATGACACCACTGCACTGTAGCCCAGGCAGCAGAGCGAGACCCTGTCTCAAAGGAAAAAAAAAAGGACACCAGTCCTGTTGGATTAGGGCCCACCCATAAAACCTCATTTAACCTTAATTGCCTCTTTAAAGACCCTACCTCCAAATATTCTGAGTTGTACTGGACATTAGGACTTCAACATATGAATTGGGGGGAGGCACAATGCTGTCCATAACACATGGATGAATTCAAACAGCACACGATGATACACCTTGAAAAACACATCTCCCATCCACCCCTCCTCCAGTCCCATGTCCTAAAATACATGTTATCCACATTTGACATGCCTCTGAATGTAAGTTTTTTGAAGGTTGAGACCATTTGGCATAATCTTTGTGAAAAGAATAGGCTCAAACTCTGTTTGTACCCCCATAATATTCTGAAATAAAGAAAACGCAAAAATAAAAAAAAAATTAAAAATAAAAGAAGTGGTAGATCTCACCCAGGCTTGCAGAGGGAAGTGAGCACTGGAACTTACAGGCCAAAAAGTCAAGGGGACTTGACCTCTGCCCTCTTTAGAATGGAAGGGCGGAGGGGTAGGAGGGAGTCAGCTGTCTGCTGAGCACACACCTCCTGGGTATAGCTCTCTCAGAGGAGAAAAATGGGAAGGAACTATCGTCATACAGATCATCCTGTAGCGAAGGAGGAAAAAGAAAAGAAAAACTAACAAGTTAAGTGGCCTACAGGTTTTGCAAAGTGTTTTAATCTAGTGGACAAAACAATATGTTGGCTACTGTATTTACATTTTGAAAGTTCTTTTAATTTTTATGTCTGCATAAAGTTTTTTTAAAGATTTTTTTTTTTTTTTTA
>VBSM01002608.1:99147490-99168760 GCA_008086735.1 Cheirogaleus medius | reverse complement strand
CCAGGCTAGAGTGCTGTGGCATCAGCCTAGCTCATAGCAACCTCAAACTCCTGGCATCCTCTTACCTCAGCCTCCCGAGTAGCTGGGACCACAGGCGTGCGCCACCACGCCTGGCTAATTTTCTTCTATTTTCAGTTGTCTGGCTAATTTCTTTCTATTTTTAGTAGAGATGGGGCCTCACTCTTGCTGAGGCTGGTCTCGAACTCCTGGCCTCAATCAATCCTCCTGCGTCGGCCTCCCAAGTAGCTAGGACTACAGGCATGTGCCACCATGCCCGGCTAATTCTTTCTCTATATATGTGGTTTTTAGTATATTCACAAGGGTCAGCCATTACCACTATCTAGTTCCAGAACGTTTTCATCAAATATTCTAAAAGAAAGTCTATACTCATTAATAATCACTCCCATTTCCCATTTTCCCCAACCTCTGGCAACCACTATTCTGCTTTCTATAGATTTGCCTATTCCGGACATTTCATATAAATGGAACAGTATAATATATTGCCTTTTGTGTCTGGCTTCTTTCACTTAGTTTAATGTTTTCAAGGCTCATCTGTGTTGTAGCATGTAGTATAGTACTTCATTCCTTTTTGTGGCTGAATACTATTCCATTGTATGGATATACCACATTCTGTCCATTCGTCAGTGGATGAGCACTTGGATTGTTTCTACTTTTTGGCTGTTATGCATAATGCTGCTATGAACATTCATGTACAAAATTTTTTTGTGCACATACATTTTCATTTCTCTAAGGTATATACCTAGCAGTGGAATTGCTAGGTCAAATGGAGACTCTTTGTTTAACTTCCTGAGGAACTGCCACACTGAATTCCTTAGCAGCTGCATTATTTAACATCTCTACCAGTAACTATAAGGGTTCCAATTTCTCTACATTTTTACTAAAACTTGTTGTCTTTTTGATTAAAGCCATCATAGTTGGTGTGAAGTAGTACCTCATTATGGTTTTGATTTACATTTTCCTAATGGCTAATGATGTTGAACCTCTTTTCAAGTGTTTATTGGTCATTTGTATATCTTCTTTGGAACACTATTCAGATCCTTTGCTCGTCTTAAAATTGGGTTGTCATTTTATTATTGAGTTGTAATAGTTCTTCATGTATTCTAGATACAAGTCCATATTAGTCAGCTCAGGCTACCATAACAAAATACCACAGACTGGGTGGCTTAAACATCAGAAATTTATTTTCTCGCAGATCTGGAGTCTGGAAGTCAGAGATCAATGTGCTAGCAGGGTTGGTTTCTGGTGAGGCCTCTCTCTTTGGTTTGTAAACAGTTACCTCCTTACTGTGTCCCCACACGGCCTTTCCTCTGTGCTCACAATCCCTGGTGTCTCTTCTTCTTCTTATAAGGACACCAGTTCTATCAGATTAGGGCCCAACCGTTTTAACCCCATTTAACCTTAATTACCTCTTTAAAGGCCTTAACTACAAATACATCCACATTGGGGGTTAGGGCTTCAATTTATGAATTTGAGGGGAGAACAATTCTGTTCATAACAAAATACCTTATTGGATATATGACTTGCAAAAATTGTTTCCTATTGTAGGGTGCCTTTTCACTTTCTTGATGGTGTCCTTTGGAGTCCAAATGTTTTTAATTTTTATGTTGTCCAGTTTGTCTATTTTTTCATTTTTTGTTGTTGCTTGCACTGGTTTTGAAGATGTACACCTAGGTGTGCTTGTAAGAGTTTATAGTTTTAACTCTTACATTTATGTTTCTTTTATCCATTTTTCATTAATTTTTATATATTGTATGAGGTAGGGGTCCAATTTCATTCTTTTGTATATAGATATCCAATTGTCCCAGAAACATTTGTTGAAAAGATTATATTTCCCCATTAAATTGTCTTACACATTTGTCAAGAATCAATTGACTATAATATAAAAGTTTATTTCTGGACTCTCAATTTTACTCTGTTGAGCTATATGCCTATGCTTATGCCAATACTACATAGTCTTTTATTTATTTATTTATTTTATTTTATTTTATTTTATTTTTTTTGAGACGGAGTCTTACTCTGTCACCTGGGCTAGAGTGCCGTGGCGTCGGCCTAGCTTATAGCAACCTCGAACTCCTGGGCTCAAGCAATCCTCCCGCCTCAGCCTCCTGAGTAGCTGGAACTACAAGCCTGTGCCCCCACGCCCGGCTAATTTTTCTATTTTTAGTAGAGACTGGGGTCTGGCTCTTGCTCAGGCTGATCTCAAATTCCTGACCTCATGCAATCCTCCCACCTTGGCCTCCCAGAGTACTAGGATTACAGGCGTGAGCCACCGCACCCAGCCCATAGTCTTGATTATTATAGATTTGTAGTAAGTTTTGAAATTAGGCAAGTGAACTCTCCTTTGTTCTTTTTTAAGATTTTTTTGCTACTCTGGATTACTTGCATGTCCATAGGAATTTGTGATCAGCTTGTCAATTTCTGTAAAAAAAAAAAGCCAGCTAGGATTTTGACAGGAATTGCACTGAATCTGTAGATCACTTTGAATAATATTGCCATCTTAATAATATTAACTCTCCTAATCCATGAACGTAAGTATGTTTTTCACTTGTTTAGATCTACTTCAATTTCTTTCAACTGTATTTTATAGTTTTTATCATACAAGTCTTGCACTTCTTTTGTTAAACTTATTCCTAAGTATTTTATTGTTTTGGTGCTATCCTAAATGAAATTTTCATAAACATTGTTAAATGAAGTTATATTGCTGCATGCTTATGGGAAAAAGAGTTACAGTTTTTAAAAGAAAACAAATGATTCCTGTACAGTAACATGATCATTAAAACTTTCCCACAAAATTTTCCTATTGGTTTTTCATCACTTTGCCCCAATTTTCCTTATTTTTCTGCTGACTCGTTTGCCTGAACACAGTCACTTAAGACATGTATAAACAAATTCTAATCGGCCTTTCCAAGGTGAATAAAAGAAAAAGGAAGTAGAATAAAGGAGACCAACTGTTTCTGTTTGCTCTACACCTGGCAATGGAGGCCTTTTTCCTCCAGCGTTGTGTATATAAACTGTACCATGTAAGATGTTATATCTTAAGCTGCTTCTTTAAAAAAAAAAATAGAAAAAAATTGTCTAAATAGAGAAACATGCCTGCAGAAATCAAAGGCTTTCTGGGATTTGCATTAGTGCTAGATTATCCTGGTGCTTATTAATTACGGCCGAGGCTGACCTTGGACATAGTCAAAGAAGGCTGCCATCCATGATGCTTGTTTCCGTGGACTTAAGAAACACCCTGCTCAGTAATTACAGCCCTTACCTGAGAGAGCTTGCTGTTAATACTTACAGACTCCCAACTTCTGGAATTAGATGTTGATTCCTTTTGCTTGGAGCATGTGGGTTAAGCAGTTGCGGCTGGGATGGGTTGATTAGTAAACCTTTAAGTACTTTACACCTGAGTGTACTTCCCTCTCGGATCAGGTGTCTAAAGTATCATCTGATAGAGAAAAGGGCAGAAGGGGATCTGACCAGGCAGAGGGCACAAGGTGTGCCAGACAGAGCAAACTCATTCATTTCACCTGGAACACCTGCTTTGCTCCCAGCTGTAACTCACGTGTCACAGCATGCTCGAGGAACAGAGGACGGTGCAAGGACTTGACTTAACGCGTTAGATCCGGCCTCCTCGTCATATTGTACTATTGATGAGCAACTCTTCTAGCAGGAACTGAATTTTCACAATCTTTCCTTTCCTGGCCTCCCTGTGTGTTAAGTACAGAGAAACCACAAAATAACCCAATGAAAAGAAACGGTAACAAAGACAATCCCCAACCTGGGCAATCTGTCTCCAGACATGTGAAGCTGACTACTTGAACAGTCAAGACTGTGGTTTTATTGGAGTTTTATGTTAGAATCCAGGTGTGTGGTGCTATAAATTTAGCCACTAAAGGCATCATTCTTTTGCTATGTTCACCAAAATTCCAACACCCCAAATTCATCTCCAACCTCTAATACAACTTCAGGAAAAGGCCAGACAAACTTGTACGTAAGGGAAAAGCAGAAACCCCCTAAGAAATGCTCTAGGCTTGAATATTCAGTATTTTTTCTAGCATTACCTAGATGAGATATACAGTGTGGGCAGTGTCCACCTGAGTTGTCCAAGGCTGGGTGCTATACAGGATATTCCTGAGAACTTCCTCTGAAAGCGTATTTATCATTTTCATTACCACCTGGCTGGGCTTTATCTTCCCTGACAATTGTAAAAATAACATTTTAGTATTGCTAATGGGAGACCTATTTCATGAGTGCCCTTTCTTTAGCTGGACATCCAGCACAACTGACCCCAACATCTCACAGAAGAAGAAGTACTTGGCTTTAAAGACAAAGCACAGATGCTCATACTTGATCCAAAGATATACCGTGTTTCCCCGAAAATAAGACCTACCCATAAAATAAGCCCCAGCAGGATTTCTAAGCATTTGCTCAATATAAGCCCTACCCCGAAAATAAGACCTAGTAATGGGCGTGGCTACGCAGCGTATCTGCACGACCCATGCATTTCATTGCCGAGCGGTAAAGAAGACAAGCAGCCATTCTCATCTGCCCCATTGTGACAGCGACTATCCCAGAGGTGACCGGAAAGGTGTGGGCAGCCCCACCAACAAGGTCGGCTCCCCCTGTCAGGTCCCGGCCATCCTGTGCGTGCTGCAAGTTGAGGCTTTGAGGGGAAAATAACACATCCCCTGAAAATGTGCCCTAGGGTGTCATCTTGAGGAAAAATAAATATAAGACCCTGTCTTATTTTCGGGAAAACACGGTAAACCTCTAATGCAGTCCCAGGGCTTCTGATTCACTGCTACAGAGTCCTGGGAGCTGGGGAGGGGCGGTCCTCAGAGCCAAAGGCTGGCCCTCTGCAGGGGGCTGAGGGATTCCAAGGGGTCCTGGGCATGGAGGAGTTGAGCTGAACTCTGAGGTCTAGTTTCCCCTTTAGATGTTTTCATTTTGATTAAAGCTGTCAGGGCAGAGACTGCTGGCTGCCCAACAAAATCTGGTCCTCCCTTCTTCCTGGACTCAGGCTAGAGCACACTTCCCAGCCTCCCTTGTAGCCTGGAGCGGAAGTGAGAAGGAATGATGGTGCCCTTCCAGGCCAGGGCTGTGAAGCCCCTGTGTGCTCCTCTCCGTCACCTCTGCCCCTTCCTTCTAGCTGGGATGGAACCAACTGGAGCCTCTTTGGATGCCATGCATGGGAGATGGCAGGGCTACCATGAGCCTGGGCCCCCGGACGGCTGAGTGGAGCAGAGCCCCGCTGCCCAGTGAGAGAGACGTCCCTGCCTGAGCTGTCGCATGTTAAGGCCTCTTGGTTGCACGCAGCAGTTGAGCTTTTGACCTCAGTCAATGACATCTCATTAATCACCAACGTTTTTTGTGTATCCTCCTTGGTATTTCTTAACCTCCTCTACTCTCTACCTCCACTGCCACTGTTATTTGAGGCCCTCCTCACCTCTTCCCTGGACAGCCTCCTCACTGGACGGTAAAGCTGACACCCTCAGCATGGTGAGTATGGCCACTCACAGCCTTGCCCGCCTCTACAGCCTCATCGCCGGCACGCCTGTGTCTTGGGCACGCCACACTGACAGGCAGAGCCCCACACACGCGTGCCTGGCCCTCTGCAGCCCCATCACCGGCTGCTACTTGGCGAGACAACCCCGTCCCCCAACACTGTCTCCTCTCTACACCTGCCAAACTCCTACCGGTACTTATCCTCAGCTTTGTGGGAAGCCTTACCTGATATCCTATAACTGTGCCATGTGGCTGTCACTGTCCCGTCAGCTACTGGAGACAGGTCTGTGTTCTAGTCACTCTTTTCCCTGGTGCTCAGCTCAGTGGCTGCCCAGGCAGGGGGAGTTAATCAACAAATCAATGGATGAATGACCATTTCCAAGCACCCCAGGTCAGTCCTTCTCCCCAACTTGAGGCTACCATCTGAAAAGTCAGGGCTCTGTCCTCCAAAAGCTGGCCTTTTGGCTTTGGCCCCTGCCCGTCTGCATTTGCCCCAACAATAGAAATGTCCTCTGTCACCTCGCATACACAAACAGTCAAGGCACGGGCGATATACAAATTAGGGGAGCTTCATGTGTGGAGCTATGCACCACTGAAGTTCACCTGCCCAGAGTCACCCTCCCTTCCCCGTCTGGTCTCAGTTCCCTTGACTCATCACACACTCGGAGAGAGAGGATGGGAGGGGAGGCAGTCAGACTTCACAGAAGGTCTGAAACTCGGGTATTTTCCAGTTGGGTAGTCTCCTGTCGGGCTGGTGTCTCCCACTGCAGGACACCGTCAGCTTTCGGGTCTTCCCTCCCATGCCCGCCCCTCTGCTGAGCAGGCCCGGGTATGTGGGATAGGTGTGTCCCCGGCGCTGCTTCCAGCTTCTGCAAAGAGTCAACGGCAGTGCGAGCTAAGGGGCCTGCCAAGGTGACCCACAGGTCTGGGGTGAACAAAGGATGAAACTGAAGCCTCCTGTCCCCAAGGTGTCCTCACTGCACACGAAGTCTTTTCACCCCACAAAAGGGAGGAGACCATGATGCCACACCGCTCAGGGCTTGGGGAAGGACAAGAACAACCTTATTCTGACAACATCTCCCCCATCGAATCGAGACCTTCCCGAACCCATTGCTAAGTGTCCTCTTCTCATCTGGGAGAAGAGGTGCACACAATCAGAACTGCTCGGGGAAATAAGTGCAGAGAAACAGGAAGCAAACATTGCATATGGCCATGACCTGCCCATTACAAACCTCCCCCTCCAGTCTCATGAAGAGCACTCTGCTTATTTGAGTTCACAGGCATGTTCTCTGTTTAATGATAACGAAAAGTTTTTATGATGTGAATCTGCCCATAAGCCATTTTTCCCAGATCCGGTGGTGACATTGATCAATTGTGGGTCTGTGACAAATAACCAGAAAGAAGTAGTTCAGCAAACAAAACCCACCGAGCATAAACTCTAGTTTTATGGAAAAAAAATACAGCAAGATTTAAGTACCAGGTTTATAAACTATTATTACTGTTGGCAAATCATTCGGAAATATTATTCAGAATTTAGAAAGAACTTCTAGTTCTTTCAAGTGAGCCAGTTTACATCTGTGTAGTGGGTGGTAAAGGCAAAGCTGAGGGCTGGGGACCAGGAAACAGGGGCTTCAGCTCAGCTCTGCCACTACTTCTGACCCCCAGGGGCTCGCAGCCGCCAGGGCAGGCGTGAGCTTATCTGTGTGTCTGTCCTTTGTGGTTCTGCAGCCTGGAGTTCTCCCAAGGGGCGCTGGGGACCTCCTTACAGGAGATGGCGGACCCTAGCCCCAGTCCAGGGCTGGGTGCAGGCGGAGGTCCTGACACATGGTGATGTTGTCCAGTGTCGTAAAGTAACTATCAAAGCCCAAACCGTGAGATCAGATAAATTATTTTGGGGGAAAAAAAATAATGTTAAACCTTGATCTTCTGCACTCTCTCTGATTTATTTTGAACACAGTCATTGATCTCTTTTCCCCACCTCCTGACCTTTGAGTACTTCAGTGGTTACCTGAGCTCTCCTTCCCTCCTGAATCTCTTTCCAAATCTTCAATGTCAAATTTCATGGTCAGTCTAAGGTCAAGTGTCAGGTTGTCTTACTGCCTTTCTTTGCCTAGTGCTTCATGATTTCAGAGGAAACGTACACCTCCCTGCTTCCGCTACCCCACACAGCACAGCAGACAAAAAGACATTTGCAGAATCATCAACTTTTAATGATTCTGCTGAAATTGGCCTCCTCAGAGGGCCTAATGGAGAATGTGTGTCTGCTTTGAGATTCATAGTTGTCCCCAAGGCGGCTCGGGTTGCCACCTGGCCCCTTTATTAAATCTGCTATCAGATGCCGTCCTAGGATCGATTTCAACCGGGGCCCTTTGGCGGAGGAAGCAATCAGAATGGGTTGGCTGAGGGTTTCAGGTGCGCAGAGCTCCGGGCTCCAGGAGAGAGGCAGGTTCAGAGCTGACATCTGCACTGGGCCTGGAGTCCACATGCGTTTCAAGGGCTCTCGAAAAGGTTTGAGTCCTGGAAAGAAATTTTAAACGCTCCAAAATATAATACGAAGAGAAAAATGGCAAAGTCAAATTAATACTCATTTCTAACACCAAAGGATAAAAGCTTTAACTTTTTTTGAAATAGCGAAATGCATTTGACGTGGGTTATCTGCTGCTTGAATATCCCTGCTGCGAAGTGGCAGAAAGAGCTTGGCCTGGGAAAAGGGAAGACACTCGGGCCTCCGCAGGTGTCCAGGGCTGCTTTCAGCACCTCATGGAGGTCCCAATACACGCACACTGTACTGAAGTCTTTTCCTTGAATGTGGCCCTACCCTTCCCCAAACCTGGAGTGCTTTCTACAGGTGTGTCCCCCAAGCACCCTCATCTCCACCCTGAGTCTAGCTTTGGGTTCTACAACACACCCCTGGGTCCTTAGCATAAAATCTTCCTGTTTGCTTAGTCTACCTTAAATTGGTTTTGTTACTTGTAAATAAAATTCTTAATTAAGGCAAAAATCTAGGCTTCTTGGCCACACCCCCTTGCCCTTCCCATAATGAGGCAATCTAGTTAGTTGGTTAAAGAAAGCAATAAAATATTTAAAGCAAACCAATCTCCACCGTTGGTTTGGAGTATCTATTTGGATAGGCACATTTGCTGAAAATATCCAAATAGGCAATTTGTTGTATATTATATAAGTTTGTTTTTATGGTGTTATCATTTATGCTCTTTCTGCTAGAATGTAAGTTTCATACAGGGTAGGGATCTTTATTTTCCTAATTGTTTTTTCAAGTGCCTAGTAGGTATTCAATAAATATGTCTTGGCCAGAGTGGTATCGCTCACTTGTAGTCCCAACTTCTCTGGAGGCTGAGGCGGGAGGATCACTTGAGCCCAAGAGTTTGAGACCAGCCTGAGCAACAGAGTAAGACTCCCCTCCTGAAAATAAATAAATAATAAAACAAAAAATTTCACCCGTAAAAATTTTTTTAAAAAAATGTCTTGGGGGCAGGGCATGGTGGCTCATGCCTGTAATCCTAGAACTCTGGGAGACCAAGGCAGGAGGATTGCTTGAACTCAGATGTTCGAGACCAGCCTGAGCAAGAGTGAGACCCTATCTCTACTATAGATAGAAAAATTAGCCGGGCGTTGTGGCACGTGTCTGTACTCCCTGCCATTTGGGAGGCTGAGGCAGGAGGATCACTCAAGCCCAGGAGTTTGAGGTTGCAGTGAGCTATGATGACATCACTGTACTCTAGCAGGGAGACAGAGCAAGACCCTGTCTCAAAAAAAAAAAAAAAAAAAAGTCTTAGAAGAATGATAAGCACAGTCAGGTCAGAAACACCCAGGCCTAATATTAATCCTACTATTAGGAATAACTCTGTTGGGTCACTGTCAGTGAAACCTTTTACATCACTTTCAAAGTGATTGATAAGGAAAAGCTAGATTTAGAAGGGGCTTCCTAGGTCATGTGGTCTGGTCTCCTTATCTCACAGATGAAGAGAAACAGGCCCAAGGAAGGGAAATACCTTGTCCCAAAAGTGACAGTGAAGGACTAGACCTCAGATCTCTCAGCTCAGGTATCTTTCTGCTGCACCACACAACCTCTCATTCCTAGTACTTACAGGTGAGGTATTGGGCAGAAAATATCTGCTTTCCCCTCTGCTATGTAACATCACAAACATACTGAGGCACACACAGTAACTAGACGCTAGAGGATTTGGCTTTCATGCCCCCAACACCAGTAACACAGAAGCTTCAGACTGTGATCATCATTGCTCTGTCTACTTTGATCATCAGAACAGGTGTTATTAGACTAACTTGAAGTTGTATCCTGTACCTATTAAGACGGGGGACCCCAGGCAGTTTCCAAAATGAATCACACTTTTTCTTAGCCCTGATTTTCCAGATTCAGCAGCATCTTTGATGAAGCAATCAACCTCCAAATCACTTTGCCCCAGCCCAGGGAAAAATCAGTCCCCCTTTTGACAGGTAACGGAAGAAATCACCATGCATATGCAATATTGTAGCATTTAGTATTCCTGAAACCCTCATGGCTCCGCATGAGGAAGATCAAAATGATTCCGAGAAATCCTGCTGGTTGAGCTCCTGAGGCTCCCAGCGCATCACTGGAAGAATCCAGGAATGGAGCAGCTACATGAAAGGATTGGGACAATTCAGTGATGTGCCCCATCAACGGACTGAAGGATGCATCTTTTCACGATCTCCCTGCTGAGAAAGTTCAATGTGCTATTGAATTGTGATCATCTCAGGGTATTTCTATTTTATGTGTCATCCATGAGTTATAATGACTTGAAGCATGGCAACATACACATGGCGATCACAGTATAAAAAGAAGTTAGAAATAAGATGTAGCAATAAGATGAAAAATCGAATAATCTGGCATAAACCTAGTTATATACATGCATTTCCCCCCTTAGTAGCCAAAAAACTGGGCAAAGCTAGATGCTTGGCATTTGGAGAGCTCTGGGAATGGATAAGAAATAGCCCTGGATATTGGAATATGGGTGGTTACTCTAAAAATGTAAAACTGTGCTGCACCCAGAGAGGTTTTGCTTTAAAAAATAAAGCTCTCTTGATTTGTCACTACAAGGGGTGAATTTTGTTTCAAAGACATCCCTCCACAGGCCTCATCTGAGATAGCTGGTCAAGGCAACTCCAGCTGTGGGTACCCTTGGCTGGCGAATAATTTGGCATCCCTCCAAACTGACATTCTTTAAATATTTTCCCAACATTTTCTTAGTGGGAGCAGAAAGAACAGATTGTCTTGTAATAAAAACTGTACACCTCTTTCTTTATGTTCCAGATAAAGGATTTATTGTATTACATGCTTGTGAAAGACAAAAATGCACTGGACAATTGAGGAGATGGTTTTATTTAGGCTGTTGCGAGAGGGAAAACACTCACTAACGAGGAGCACCTCAATGTACAGGGGTGTAGGTTTTGTAGAGGCAGGTAGCCCAGAGAGTCTTCCGCGAGGCCTGAAGCATCATAAGAAAGAGTGGACAGCAGGTCTTATCTAAGTCATGTGGGGAAGGATGGTTCTTTGTGATTAGGGTTAACTCTTTCCTGGAACACAGAAGGGTGGGGGGATTTCAGAAAATGAAAAGGTGGGGGCCTGCTTCACTGTTGCCCTTTTCCACGTGCACGGGGCTCAGATAACATTCAAAATTGTCAGGCCCTAAACGACAACATTTGGATTTTTTTAGAATTATTTTTCATGTCATCATTTCCTGCTATTTATTGCTGGACAGCATGGGTTGCTCACATTCCTAAAGATCTGCTCAAAATATATCAACATGTTCTCTCCTCTGGCTTGCATAGAGCAAACACTTCCCTACTTTTCCATAGGTCTTGTTGTCCAGGTTTTTTTTTTTTTTTTTGCTAGTTTCTGAATTTGGCAATCTCATGGCAAAACTATTAGAGTTTAAAGGTTAGATAAAATTAGTCCTTCATCTCCAATTATCAGCTGTAGCATTGTTTTGTCTGACATTGTGTTGGGTGACTGTCAGCTGGTTAGTCTCAGCTCAGGGCTGGATCTGTGGTTACAGGACAACTATCCACACGCACGTGCTATAGTGCTCAGTAGAAATATGTTGGTGCTACTGAGGAATGGTGCTTTGATTTATTTTTGCTTTTATTTTCTCCCCCTTGAGGACATTTTATATTTTGCCAGTTGTGTGAAAAGTCCTGTGTGAAAGCCGGTGTTAATGGACACCCCATTTCCCGTTTATTCTAATAATGTTTTATTATCATTGAGATATAATTCATGTCCCATAGCAGTCACCCTTTTAAAGTGTACTATCCAGTGGTTTTTAGTATATTGTCAAAGTGGCACAACCATCACTACCATCTAATTCCAGAATATTTTTATTACCCAAAAAAGAAACCCAATACCCATTAGCCCCAGCTTCTGGCAACCATTAATCCAGTTCGTGTTTCTATAGATTTGCCCATTCTGGACATTTCTTGTAAATGGAACTATACAATATGGGACTTTCTTTTGTGCATATCTGGCTTCTTTCACTTAGCATGTTTCCAAGGTTGATCCGTGTTGTAACATGTGTCAATGCTTCATTCCTTTTTATTACCAAAGATTAATAATATTCCATCATATGGCTAGCCCACATTTTGTTCATCCATCATCAGTTAATGGACATTTGCTTTATTTCCACTTCAGGCTGCTATGAATAATGCTGTTGTGAACATTTCTGTACGCGCTTTTGCATAGACATACATTTTCATTTATTTTGGTTATATACTTAGGAGTAGAATTGCTGGGTCAGAGGGTAATTCTATATTTAGCTTTTTGAGGGACTGATAAACTATCTTCCAAAGCAGCTGTGCTATTTTGTGTTCCCAATGGCCATGTCAGAGGGTTCCAATCTCTTCACATCTTTGCTGACACTTGCTATCATCCATCATTTTTAGCAGAGCCATCCCAATGGATGTGAAGTGGTATCTCATTGAGGGTTCGATTTGTATTTCCCTGATGACTAAAGACTTGTGCATCTTTTCCACTTCCTATTAGCCACTTACAGATCTTCTTTCGAGAAAGATTTTCATTTCTTAATTCTTTTTATTTCAGAACTGTCAGAGTACACTCTTCTGGATACTAGTTCCTTATCAGAGAGATGATTTGCAAATATTTTCTCCCATGCTGTGGATTGACTTTTCACTTTTTTGATAGTGTTCTTGGAAGGATAAAAGTTTTAAATTTTGACAAAGTCCACTTTATTTTTTTCTTCCTCTTTTTCTTTTTCTTTTCTTTTCTTTCTTTTTTTTTTTTTTTTTAGAGGGATGAGTTCTCACTGTGTTGCCTAGGCTGGCCTTCAACTCCTGGGTTCAAGGGATCCTCCTGCCTCAGCCCTCTGAGGAGTTGGGACTACAGGTGCTCATCACTGTGCCCAGCTTCTATTTTTTCCTTGATTGCCTGTGCTTCTCATGTTTAGTGCCACTTAGAGCTTATTGTCCCAGGCAGTCAGCTGCCTAACACCTGTCTTGAGCTGGTCCAGGCTAGGGCCTCGAAAGCTTTGGAAAATACTATTATGCAATGTGTTAAAAGAAGAACTTTAGATAAAATAAATTTAAGAGAGTTTTTTTAAGCAAAGAACAATTCATGAGTCAGGCAGCACTCAGAATCAGAGAGCTCCGCCCAGAAGTGTGAGCAGTGAGCTTTTATAGGTTGAAAACTGAAGCAAAGTAGAGAAATCAGCTGATTGGCTACTTCTAGGCATTTGTGTTATTTGGTCATGATTTGATCCTCTGGCCGCCGTGGCTTGGCTGTTTGTGATTGACTAAAACTGGTTATTTGTTACCAAAAATCACACCCCTATATTAGGTTTCAGCATGTTTACATACTAAGTTAGATTGAGGTCCATTATGTAGGAACTCAAAGTATGGAGACAGCAGCAGATTAACGGACTCCTGCTGATTTAATGGAACAAATATGTATTGCTGTATTTACTCTTTTCCCTCAAATATAGCATAAGAGCAGTGTCCAGACCCCTCAGTACTGTCTCAGAAACCTCCACAGATATGCCACGGAGCAAAGGGGTGGCCCTGCTTCCTGTTTGAAGTTTCAGAAGACCTTCACCACTTTTCAGGCTTCTAACGCAGCGTTTCCCCCAAATGAATTCCTTGGATTGTTCTTCCCATGAGACACCTTCAGAAAAGGGATCCTGTGGTCAAGCAAGTGTCTCTACGAGATTCACAGTCCCTGTTAGAATAATAAAGTCTCTGAAACATTCTGCAACAAATAAACAAGTTTAAACCAAAGTTTCTCAAACTATTTGAGTAAGAAACTATTACAAACTAGGAACTTAAACACTTTTTGAACTAGTACACATTTGATTGGTCAGGACAGGATCTGCTACTTAGGGAAATCTTAGTGACCTGACGCAGTGAAAGCTTATTTAACATTCATGACAGCCGTGTCAGCGGCCAGTGTGAGTCTGATGACGCTCCTCCTTCTGTGGCCTCCAAAGTAGCCAGGGGAGGGAGAGAGAGAATGGACGATCTCAGGTGAGAGATTCTTATGGGCTGGCCCTTAGACACCACCCACACACTTCTGCCCAGAGTCACTCGGCCAGAACTCATCCCTCTTCTCTCTGGATGCCATGTGATCTCTCTGTGTGCTTAGGAGGAAAGGGTTTGGTGACACATAGTGTGATAATGGTCACACACACTTTTGGAAACACTGTTTGGTTGCCTTATACGGCTCTGGAATAGGCATGTGTGTTGATTGACTTTGTGTGAAGAAGCCTCTGAGAGTGTTGTGGCCTTTTTTCCTGGACACCTCCTGGTGGTGACTCTCTGTGTAGCCAGGGAGAAAACTGCTTATTCTGCCCTTGCATTTCTCTTGCCATCAATAATGTGTATTTCGTTTTTTTTCTTATTCAAATTAGCTATTTTTTTTTCTTTTTTTATTTCAGGATATTATAGGGGTACAAACATTTTGGTTACATGTTATGACTTTGCCTCACCCAAGCCAGGATTAGAGGTGTGCCCTTCCCCCACACAATGCTCACCACATCCGTTACTTGTGAGTTTACCCACTCCCACCCATCCAGCCCCCAATGAATATTACACCTTAGTGTTGATCAATTAGTGCCAATTTGATGGTGAGTGCATGTGGTGCTTATTCTTCCATTCTTGTGATATTTCACTTCGGAGGATGGGCTCAAGCTCTATCCAAGATAATATAAGACGTGCCAGATCACCATTGTTTTTGTAATTGAGTAGTATTCCATTGTATACATATACCATATTTTATTAATCCACTCATGGACTGAAGGGCACTTGGGTTGTTTCCACATCCTTGCAATAGTGAATTGTGCTGCCTTAAACCAAGTACAGGTGTCTTTATTAAAGAATGTCTTTTGTTCCTTCAGGTAGATGCCTAGTAGTGCTATTGCTGGATCAAACGGTATTTCCATTTTTAGCTCTTTGAGGTATCTCCAAATTATTTTTCACAGAGGTTGTATTAATTTGCAGTCCCACCAGCAGCGTAAGAGTGTTCCTATCTCTCCATATCCTCACCAGCAGTTTGTTGTTTGGGGACTTTTTGATAAAGGCCATTCTCACTGGGGTTAGGTGATATCTCATTGTGGTTTTGATTTGCATTTCCCTGATGATTAGAGATGTTGAATGTTTGCTGGCCATTATTCTGTCTTCTTTTGAAAAGTTTCTGTTCATGTGTATTTCTACAAAAAACCAGGAACGTTTGGAATGTTACATGCCAAAAAATTTTACATTTTTATTTCATCAGAGACAAAATTGGACAGGAACAATTGAGTGTATGACTTTAGATTGCACCACCGGACACCAGGCCGGTGGAATACTAATGTAAGAACTCAGCTCCGTATACACATAGACCAGACGGAATCCTGAGAAACTGAAACAGCCGACTCATTAACAGGGCTGGCCTAGATCCGTTATTATTTAGTGTCTGGACATGGAATAAAAATGAGGAGAAAAAAAGTAATGCTAGTGGTAAATACTTAATGTTTTCCCAGAAAGAAAAATAGGTCTTGGTGTGGTTGGTACGTCAGGAGACACCATGTGCTCTGTGTTCTAATGACATACATAAATAGCCTTGAAAGACACGTTAGTATTTTACACAAGAAATCAATAGCTCCCCGCTGAGCGCATGGGGTTGCTATTATGCTTCATTAAAGTGTATTTGAAGCTTTTCAACATCAAGTGGGGTTGCAAAGGACAAAGAGAGCCACTGGGAACATGATGATGAAAAAGAAAGCAAGGAATAGGTGACAAAAATGGTTAGAAAGGGCCCTGTGTGTGCCTGGGATGTGAGGTGCTTGGGAGGGTCGCCCAGGTGTGTGTGTGGGGGGGGGGGAGGTGGGGCAGGAGCAACCAGTCTCGCGTGGGGCCAGCTGCCCAACATCCTCCAGGCTCCCCGACATTGTCCTGCAGTCCGTCTCTGCAGCTGCTAAGACCAGGTGCCCCAAGGCAGGGCTGGTTCTCGGCACCCAGACCAGGCGAAGCTTGATTTGGATGCAGCGTGGTAAGGCAAAGAGCCCCCACTTTGGAGCAAAGACCTGCTCTGCCACTCTGTGGCTCTATACGAGTCACTGAACCCTCCCAGCAGGGCCTCCCCTACTGCAGCCAGGGGCTACTTCCACGCCCTCCCCAGGGCTACAGTGAGGCCTAGACAGGAGTGTGCGTGCCAGTGAGCCCTGGTGCACTGTGGGGGCCACGGCTTAGTGGCTGTCCCCGGTGCTGTCTGTCTGCCAGTATCTCTTCTTCCCTGTCAGCGTCCCCATTCCTCTCTGCCATTCCATGCAGCCCAGGGTTCTGGGCCTGAAGTCAGAGACCACCGTTCTTCTCCTGGCCCCACCTTGGAGCAGTCAGGAGCAGTCTCTTACTTGGAGCCTTATTCTCCAAGGCTCAGTCTACTCGAGTGAGGATGAGAACACTTTATTATTTGCCCGCTGGAGCTGCTGTGACGATTAAACATGGCGATGCGTACCAAGTACTGAACACGCTGCCTGGCACGAGCAGATGCTCACAAAACACTATTGTTCTTTCATATTCTTTACCTGGTGGTCCCAGAGCTAACGCGTCTCAAAGAGGAGGTGAGGGTGACGGCGTGTGTTCAGTGCTGTGAGACGGAAGGGGAGGAGGCTGGGAAACAAACTCACACCACGGGGCCCGGCCATGTGGGAGGCAAGTTCTCTCGACAGCAGAGAGCAGCTGTGTGGAGAGAAGAAAGTGGACCTTCCAGATACTTCTTTTTCCTCTTACAAATTTTTCCCAAATAGCCCCTCATTTCAGGGGAGCTAGAGCTGATTATGTTTCCTTATCAGAGGCCAAGAGGCCTTTTTGGAAGTGTCTGCTTAGGGACCTGGTGTTTTCCTGTCCCTGCATGAGTAAAGTGGTGGGGTGCCTTTGCAGGTTAAAAAGTAATATTGTAACAGTTACAACGTAACCCAAAGCTGACTGGGCTCCCCAGGCTGGCTCTGTTGGCAACCCTCGCCCAAGGTCAGGGGTGTACGGCCACACCTTTATAAAGTCCAAACCCACTGATAAACATCCCTAAACAATGCAGATAAAGTTTCATGGCGAAGAAAAGAAAGAGGATCTGCTGACATCATACCAGAAAATATCAGAAAAATTCATAGTGACATCTCCTACTCAAAGTTCCACTTCCTCGTCCAGCCCTGCCTCCCTTTCCCTTTCTGCACATGCCTGGCTTCCCCCAAACCCTCTTGACACCCCTTCTCATGCGCATGCTCACACACAGCTCTGCTCAGAAAAACCAAGCTTCTGCCTTAGGCCACACCCAGGGAAGGACAAGGAGAGATTGACCGGTGGCGATATTTTCCTAGTCACAAGGTGAATATAAAGTAATCTTTAATAGTTTATATATTAAGCACATGTGCTAAGATTTTTTCTTCTTTCTAGTAGCAAAGTAGCAAGTAATGAAAGTTTCCTGGTTAGGAAAATGAAATTTACTTACTACTCTAACTTCTCAGCCTGGAGAAAACATTCTCTCGGAAGGTCTAAGTGAAATTTAGTTTTTACTTTGCTTGAGGCTAGATGTCCTAGTAAGAAAATACAAGGGAATTGTATTTTATGTGAGATATGTTTTCTTCAGGATGCAATTTAATTTAAAACTCACATAATTCAGAACTGATAGTGGTGGGTATCCCTGTTTAACAGCAAAAGTATGTTGAGAGGCAGTTCTCTCTGGGTCTTATAGAGCCAGGAACGGGCTGTCTTTGTTCTGGATCATCTTTCCAAGGATCTTAGTATAATGAACAGCCTTGGGAGATATAGCAGCATCGTCCTCTGAGGCCTGCTCCCCTGAGACTGGTGTAAAGATGTCTCTCTCCATAATAAAAACCAGACATGCTTACTGCCCATTATAAAAGATGTAGGTTCTCCAAACCCTGAGTTCTTCTTCTGTAATGCAACTCACCATAGTGCAAGTGTCATCTGGCCCTCTTTGTGTTGTCTGGGAGTTGGGCCTCTCTGAAATAGCACAAATGCTGCTGGTCTGGCTACTGCTATTGTTGCAAGTAATAAACAATCCTTTATCTTGGACCCAGGACTCTACTTCTCAGCCAGCATTCATAAAACTAGCGTGCTAAGTTAGAAGGTAACGTCTCAGACCCTCACAGTTCTTGACCAGGAGATGTCCCCCCGCCCAGGGGAAACCAGAGTAAACTCAGGTTACCATTCACCAGGCTCACAAGCTTTGAATTGGTAGGTTCAAGGCCTTTCCCATACCTGAACTCAGAGGCAAGGTCTCTCTAGTAGATGCTAAATCTGTGATAAGCCAACACCAGACTGCAGTGCTCCACCTCTGAGTTGATACCAGGAACGTTGATGGAAGTAAACACTCACCCTACTTATCACATTTGGTACGTTTTTCTGTTAAGAGAAATTCTGGGACTTAAAATTTTCTTTCTTTCTTTCTTTTTATCTTTTTTTGAGACAAGGTCTCACTCTGTTGCCCAGGCTGGAGTGCAGTGGCACCAATCATAACTCACTGCAGCCTCCAACTCCTGGCCTCAAGGGATCTTCCTATCTCAGCCTCCCAGATCATCTGGCTCACGCCTGTAATCCTAGCACTCTGGGAGGCTGAGGCGGGAGTATGGCTTGAGGTCAGGAGTTCAAGACCAGCCTGAGCAAGAGCGAGACCCTATTTCTACAAAAAATATAAAAAATTAGCTAGGCGTGGTGGTGCACAACAATAGTCCCAGCTACTTGGGAGGCCACTGCACTCTAGGATGACAGAGCGAGACTTTGTCTCAAAAAATAAAAACTAAATAAAATAAAATAAAATAGTAGACATGCTACTTACAAAAATTTCAAAGAGTACAGAAGCTTATAAAATACAACCCCTAAGATCCCCATAGCGCCCCACAGCTTTTTGGATCAGACCTTTTTCTTTGCACATCTGGGGAGGGAAAATGTGTCTATGAGAGAAGGTATTAATGGTCAAAAGGAAAGCCCTGGAGGGGTCAGAGCACATTTGTGGAGGAGAAGAACCTGGAGCCCTTTTCGGGTTCATAGAAAATGAAGGATTTTATGTTAAAAACCACTGAATTGTATACTTTAAGTGGATAAATTTTATAGTATATGAATTATATCTCAATAAAGCTGTTTAAAATAAGGATTTTAAACCAAGCGAGGTTTCAGATAGTAAAAAGAGAAGAAACATTCTTTATAACTCAGATACAGGTTAACATTTTTTAAAGCTTATTATATATTCACTATTTTGAGTTAGAGATTTTTTTTTAATGGAAAAAATGTAAAGAGTGCAAGAGAGAATCCAGTGGAAAGAAAGGCAGTCTAAGGGCAGTGGCTGTGAAGGAGTTCTGGTGTATCCCCAGTGACTACAGAGGGATCCTGTGTCTACACAGGCATACACATAGATTTAGACTTTTTAGGATAGGAAAGGTGGGCTAGGGAGGGAGAGAAATTTAAGAGGAAGGACATACCCAGGAAATTACAACTGTAGTTGTATTCTTGATTTCTTAGGCTGGGGGATGGGCAAGTATTTTTTTTATAGTAATGTTTATACTTATTTGTAAACCTAAAAATGTTTTTAAAGGAAAAGGATTAGAAGTAGCTAAAATTCATAAAAAAATAATTTTACATACCTTAGATTTGTTTCATCAAATTAGCTTCAAGGAGTATTATATTGGGGTTATGTTTATTTTAGAAGTGGTTACATAACTCTTAATTACAGTTGATATTCTGTTTTTGGTTTAACTTTAAAATAAAAGAAAGGGAACTAATGGGTTTATTGTTCGTAGGGACTGGGCTGCAAGGCCTTGGTTGGTGCAGTTTCTAATGCCATCTAGTGGTGATGACATACAACCTTTGGCAGCAGCTTCCTAGGACTCCGCCTTGAGCTTTGAAGATGCCTGGGCCTGAGCCACACAGATTCTGACTTCATTGGTCTTGGGGCACCCTGGGCATCTGGACCTTTAAAAAAGCTCCCCAGGTGATTCTAATGCAAAGTCAAGGCTGAGAATCCCCAGCCGTGGTGGTGGGTGCCTGTAGTCCCAGCTACTCTGTAGTCCCAGGAGTTTGGGGTTGCAATGCTATGATTGTGCTACTGCACTCCAGCCTGGGTGACAGAGCAAACAAAACAAAACAAAACAAAACAAAACACCCTGAGAATCACCATCCTAAGACTAACAATAGAAACGTTTAACCCTAAAGTGGTATAATGACAAATTCCTTCATTCACTCAGCAAATATTTATTGAGCCCATATTATTGGCCAGCACTCTTCTAGGTGCTAGGGAAATAGGGAACTAAGACACACAAGGAACTTATATTCTATTCAGAGAGGAAATAAAATGAATCAATAAATAAGACCAAGAAAGCTATCAGGTAGTGATGGACCCTATGCACAGAATTAAAAGAGGGTGATGTTATAGAGACTAGTGGGGTGGCTACTTCCTTCAGGGCCAGAGAAATCTATGGGGAGAAGCTGAGAATGAAAGGACAAGAAAGTGCCAGCTCTTCTGGCAGAGGAGACAGCACACGCAAAGGCCGCAAGGCTGGAATAAATTTGGCATGTCTACAGAAGAGGAGAAAGGCCAAGGTGGCCAGGGGCACAGAGGAAAAGGAACGGGTGATGCAGCATAAGGTCAAAGAGTCTGGCAGGGGCAGGGCCATGGTCACTTGGACCTTGTCAACTAGGGAAGGAGTTGGGATTCTAAGCAGGGCTGTAAATGATCTGTAAGCCCAACATAGTAGGAGCACTAACACTCAATAAAGCAAAATACTTTCTCATATCTTAAAATTGAAATTTTCATCAGATTTTTCTAAAGGTTATTATATTCAAGATTGTTTCATCTACCCAAAAGAACAAAAAGTCACTCTATGAAAAAGACACCTGCACTCAAATGTTTATAGCAGCACAATTCACAATTGCAAAGATGTGGAAACAACCGAAGTGCCCATCAATACACGAGTGGATTAATAAAATGTGGTATATGTATACCATGGAGTACTATTCAGCTATAAGAAACAATGGTGATATAGCACCTCTTGTATTTTCCTGGCTAGAGCTGGAACCCATTCTATTAAGTGAAGTATCCCAAGAATGGAAAAATAAGCATCACATGCACTCACCAGCAAATTGGTATTAACTGATCATCACCTAAGTGGACATATAGGAATAACATTTATCAGATGTCGGGCAGGTGGGGGAGGAGGGGATGGGTATATACATACATAATGAATGCAATGCGCACCAACTGGG
>VBSM01002608.1:99102607-99115529 GCA_008086735.1 Cheirogaleus medius | reverse complement strand
CCCATCTCTTTAAAAAAAAAAATAGCCATGTGTGGTGGTGTGCTCCTGTAGTCCTAGCTACTTGGGAGGCTGAGGTGGGAGGATTGCTTGAGCCAGGAGTTTGAGGCAGCAGTGAGCTATGATCACATCATTGCACTCCAGCCTGAGCAACAGAGCAAGACCTTGTCCTTCACCCAAAAAACCAAAAACCAAAAACAAAAGACATCATGGGGAAGAAATTTATAAAGTTGTTTAAATGCAAATAACTGTAGCTTTTTGTATAAAATACTTGTTTTTGTATGCATCAAAAAAAATTCTAATTTAACTCAAGAACCTTTCTCTCTCTCTCTTTAAAAATCTGGTTGTACTTAGCTCCTTGGTGAGTTGGAAAAAGACCCCAAACTTGTTTATCATATTGGCCTCACTCCAGCCAAACTTCCTGACCTTGTGGAAAACAACCCTTTAGTCGCCATAGAAATGTTGCTGAAATTAATGCAATCAAGCCAGATCACTGAGTATTTCTCTGTCCTGGTAAATATGGACATGTCCTTACATTCAATGGAAGTTGTAAATCGGTAAGTTTTCATATTTGATTAAATGTGTTGTTATATTTAATATATAGATCCTGATTAAATGGCCAGGAGGAAAAATCTGTAACAGCTTTTTTTCCTGATATTATTGCCTAAGATAACCCATTAAAGAAATAACCTGAGCCTTGGCATTCACTACTTGTGAACTTAGCATCCATTAGTAAGAACTCTGAGGGTAGGATTTCAAACATATTTAGCATTTGTAGGACATGTAAATGAAACTTAATTGCTGAAATTTATTTCCCTGTACATAGTTGTATCTTCTTTGCCCCTATACAAATATAGGTATTATATTAGTTATTTTTTCTTGGTGACTAACAGCTAGCTATAGTATGGAACGGTATGGGCCTTAAGAGCTGAGAGAATCTAGGAATTCTAGAAAGCCATCATAGAGATTCCTTGTTCCCCTCTCCCTTTCTTTGACTCCAGTCTCCTTACCTGCCAATAGTTTATCCTGAGCTCCCTTTGATGTGGTGTGTTTTGGATGGTAAGTTATGTGGTCCTTCTACTACATGGAGAAATCCATTCTTAGTGCCAGGCACCTAAACTGTAGTTAGAGTGCGTTTTTTGGAACACATGTTTGTAAGTTAGAGATTTTTTAAAAAATCCACTTGAAATTGAAAAAATATGTCCTGAGTTTATCAAGTGGTGAAATGAAGCTTGGCTGGAAGCCCAGGGAGTGCAAGTATGTGTGCGAGAGGATAGTGCGTCCTTTCAAGGGTAGGAGAGGGGAGGAAGCCTGAGACTTCCAAATTAATTTTTAACTTTGTGTTTGGTCACTGGGAAAATTGGTTAGATGCTTGTTGAAAACATGCTGTGCTGCTTCATATCTGCCTCTTCTCATCTACTTGTTCAAGTCTTTCTCCTTTCTATTAAGTCAAGACTTACACTTCTTTCAGTGGCTGAAAAAAGGACTTCTGTTCAAGTCCTTTGGATTGAGCAAGCTCCAAGTGTTCACTTCTCCCCTTCACTGTACTCTTGTAGCAGTTACTGTCTTTACCAGACATCTGGGCCTTCATCTAAGAATAACTGCATCTTTTTATCAATGTGATTCTAATCTCCCTAGTATTTTGGAATGTCTAGGACAAGGTCCTGTTTTTTATTTTTCCCCAGCGCCTATCATAGTGCATTAGCCTTAAGCGTGAAATAAGTCTGTTGCTGACACACAAATCTCAAGTGACCACAGTGGCCCATGGCACTGTGTCCTTGGAGCACTAGTTCCTTAGTACCTTACAGAAAAAGGTTTTGAGGTCAGATAAGTTTAGAAAAGGCAGCATGTAGGAATCTTCATTTAGAAATTCATACTTTATAGTTAGCATAGCAAAGGCTTTGCAACAAGCCCTGTTTAATGTGACCTAGTGTTTCCTAGACTTAATTGAACATGGAATTCCTACCCCACTTTTTCTTCTTTCCTTAAAACATTTCACATATTCCTTTGGAAAATACTGACCTTGGCCTTGAGGACTCTGATTCTAGTCTGTGCCATGCCTTTGTTATATCCCAGCCAGGTCTTTCTGTTGTGCTTCTGAATATGCCATGCTAATGCCCGATTCCAGGCCTATATGTGGATTGGATTGCTATGCAATTAGCAGGATTACTTCTCTGGTTTCAGTTTAAGTCACTTGCCCTTCTAAGTCTTTTCCCAAGTCTCCTACATTACCATTACCCTCTTTACAAACCTCTCATTTTAGCATTTGACTGTATAGCGTACCATTTGTGTACTAACCTTATACCTTCCTCTCAGACACACTGACCTTTCATAGTGTTTATCTGTAATAGGACTTTGGTAAACGTTACTTGAATGCTTATTGATGAGGATATATTGGAGCTTGGAAGATAACAAGACTGTGACTTATGATTTAACCAAGAATACTACGGGAGAGTACTCAAAAAAAAAATTGATTAATGAATGATTGGGTACGTGTAATGCTAAGTACAGACATAAAGTTATTTACGAATAAGTAGATGTGGCTCTTAGGTATACTTGCCTAAGTATATTTAAAACTAGGGAATTGATCACATATCAGAAATTTCCACCAGACCACCAAAGGAAATTTTATATTTTATGGTTAACAGTAATTTTCAATGTTGCCAAATAACAGCTTGAACTTTCTTTTATGAAACAGACTAACTACGGCTGTTGATCTACCTCCTGAGTTTATTCACCTTTATATATCAAATTGCATCTCTACTTGTGAACAAATTAAGGATAAGTATATGCAGGTAATAGAAATTTTTATAAGTTTTATAAATACTTGCCAGGAAAATGGGCACACTAAAATTTGCATTTTCTTTTACAGAATCGTTTGGTACGTCTTGTGTGTGTCTTTCTCCAGTCCTTGATCCGTAACAAAATTATTAATGTACAGGACTTGTTTATAGAAGTGCAGGCATTCTGTATCGAGTTCAGTAGGATACGAGAAGCTGCTGGTCTTTTCCGGTTGTTGAAGACATTGGATACTGGGGAAACACCTTCTGAGACCAAAATGTCAAAGTAATACCTCATTGGAATCACCCATTAATTCATTGTTCAGCTGTGATTTAGATTTCAAAACTGTTCAAACTAACGTGGATTTCTTGGTCTAATGCATACAAACAACACTTTATCTACTTAAAGCAAAGTTTTGCTTTCCAGGATGACTTTTTCATTAAGATGAATTTTTGGTAAGAACTTGGGAAAATGTGTCTTTTAGGTGTCTTGCCGATGATTATCCATTAGGAGGAACGGTTATCCCAAAAAAAGTTACTGCAAAAAAGAAGAGTTTTTTTCTTTAGCACTAAAGAGCAAAATGCCTATTTTTGCCTAAAGACAAACTACAGTCTTCTGAGAAAGTAGGGATCCAGTTTTTCTAAGTTCCAAAGTTAAAAGTATTTAATGAGAGTAAATGAAGACATTCTTAAGAATTTGTGATACTGTCCTTGAGGTCAAAGCATTTGAATGTTTCTGATTCATCAGGTGGCAAACAGAAGTTTGGTTCTTGAACCTACTTATGCATGTAGCTCTTAACTTCTCATTAAGCACAGTTTAAATCAAGGACTGACTTTATCCTTCTTGTCATAGGGACTTAGACAACAGAATAAATGCATTTCTTGGGCTTCTTATAAACATGGAACTCTCAGAAACCTTTTTCTAGGCTGTAATAGCTGGTATAGTTTTGTTTTTTTCCTCAAAGATGTTCTTCTGTATTAGTCTAAGATAGTTTTCGGCTATCAGAGCTTTGGGAGGTAGTAACACCATTGGGAACTGCCATGTAAATTGCCTGCTGAATGAGATTTGCACCCTCCTCTCTGGGTGGGGGTGGGGTGTAGATGCATGTTTGGGAAGTAGAGAGCAGGGTGGCATTGTGTGGGCTGTTACCCCCCCCCCATGTAACTTTGGATAACAGTGCCTTCCATTAAAGTTCTTTTTTTTATCAACTCTATTATCTGATTTTTTACTTGAAGAAATCATGAAAAATTCCTTTTATCAAGGGCACTCCAAAGCATATTTATAGGGAAATAACCTATTCAACAGTAATTACCCTCTAATCCAACACTTAGCCATAAAGGAAACCAAGCCTAGTGGTTTTAAGGTGAGTATAAATTCCAATCTTGTAACATTGGAGAAAGAGCAGTACTCTTAGATTTATAACAAATTGGATATTTTAGATATTTTTAAGTTTAAAGTATTTTTGCTTAGAGGAAATAATGACCTAAGAGTATGTGTCAGAGGAATGGCTTCAGCAAAAATGATGGAACAACACTGATTTCTCTCAATGCCTAAAAGTGGGCATCCCAATTGCATATGAACATTGGGAAAAGAACAGTTCATTACTGAAATACCTTTTGTGGAATGGCAGTTTCAACAACCCAGCCTTAGGTTCCAGGATCTACTGATTCTCTTGGCATAATATAGCAGTGAACACACAGTCAGAAGCACGCCATAACTTGTGCCTGAATGAAATTTATCTAACACGTGTTTTTGTCCAGAAGGCACACCACAGCCTTGTTGCACTTAGAACTGTAACAGTACTTTTATGCTTGGTGGCCAATTTAAAGAGTGAAATCACCAAAAAAAGTGCAAAAATGAGAAAAAATGTGGTATTAAAAACCATGAAAAGGATACTTATTTGCAGCATGGGAGTTGAAACAAGGCAGAGTGTCCTCTTGTTCCACCTCTGTTAGGAACACACGTGTGTCAGACAACTAATTCACCGCTCTATGCGTAACTGAAAATGACTGTACAAGTATTGTACATGCTGATTTGGGGGTTACAAACTTTAGTGAATAGGTGAATTCTCAATTATGGACTCCAAAAGGAAGGATGAAGATCGATCACAGTATTGATGTTACTTGAAAGAGGAAAGATTTTCAAGTTTACTTTAAATAAATGGCTTACAAAAAACTAGTTGTATTTAGAGAACATTTTATAAAAAATAAAAGTCAAGATTTACATTTATAACACCAATAAGGTTCTTGAAAATAAAATCCTGGGATTCAATAACTGTGCAGTATAGTCAAATGAGTTCAGGTAATTCTAATGTTAAAGCACCTTGCATTCTTGGGATTTTCCAGTTCCAATTTCTAGTTTTAATATCTTCAAATCACCTGTTAAAAAAAGAAGAGAGCAATAAGTAATATTACTCCTAAGACAAGTTTATTTCTGGCACACTGACCAAGGGGTTGACAAAAACAACAGAAAATCCCAAGTTACTTAAAAATAGTTTGGGATCTTAAAATGTAACTATTTCAAATAATTCTCTTTAACACTGCTAATTACTCATTTAAACTTTACAGAAATGGTATGAATTTTTATTCCTATGGAGTACACATACACAATTTTAAGGAACACACTAAATGACTCATATCACCATGGAGAATGATGGCTCGTGTCTATTTTAAATAGTATCTTGAGTGATACCCCTTTAAGATGACATTTTAAGGGTATCTGGAACATTAATGCATTGGAAGAACTTTTTACATAGTCATTCTAAGACATTTGCTGATTTCATTTTACATTCAGTCTATATGTTCTTTTTATGCAATTACTGTTCTTGCCAGGAAAATCCCTCAAGATGCTTCAAAAAGCATCTGTATAATCCTAGGATTCAATAACTCTACAGTCAGCCCACAGACAGTACTGGTGTTCCCAGATTTCTCTTTAGCCCATAATACAAGGCTACAACTCAATGAAAGGAATGATTGACTTTTTCCCTCATATTTTGTAGAAATTTCAATTTTGTGACTAGTAATGCAAGTACTAGTATTTTAGAAGACAAAATGCTGACAAATTTTTTTTTTGAGATTTAGTCTTACTTTGTTGCTCAGGTTATAGTGCAGTGGCATCATCATAGCTCATTGCAACCTCAAACTCCTGGGCTCGAGCAATCCTCCTGCCTCAGCCTCCCAAGTAGCTGGGACTACAGGTAAGTACCACCATGCCTGGCTAATTTTTGTATTTCTGTAGAGATGGGGTCTTGCTCTTGCCCAGGATGGTCTTGAAGTCCTGGGCTCAAGCAATCCTCCCACCTCGGCCTCTCAAAGTGCTAAGATTACAGGCTTGAGCTACCACATCTGGCCTAACAAATGTTTTTAAACTTTATTTGTTTTAATTTTATTTTTTTATTTTTTAAATTTTTTCTTTATTTTTTTTCTTTTCACCTAAAAGTACAGAATGTGAAAATTGATGTTTTTAAACTTTAAAGACTAATATTAGCTGGGAAAGTCATAGGTGGCTTTTCTAATTGGTGGTTCTATCACAGAAACACAAGGTATGTTATGCCACAAAACTAGCCTTGTTCTGAGCCAACATCCTGTGTGTTAGTAAATCACAAAGTAGTGAGCCTGTAGAAACTGCTTTTTGAAAAATTCCTTTTTTGGCTGGGTGTGGTGGCTCACGCCTGTAATCCTAGCACTCTGGGAGGCCGAGGCAGGAGGACTGCTTGAGCTCAGGAGTTCTGAGCAAGAACAAGAGTGAGACCCTGTCTTTAATGAGCTGGAAAATTAAAAAAAATAAAATAAAATAAGCCAGACATGGTGGCGCAAGCCTGTAGTCCCAGCTACTTGGGAAGCTGATAGGAGGATCACTTAAGCCCAGGAGTTTGAGGTTGCTGTGAGCTAGGCTGACGCCAAGGCTCTAACCCAGGCAACAGTGAGACTCTGTCTCAAAAAAAAAAAAAAAAAAAAAAATTCCTTTATTTTTTTTTATTGTGGTAGGAACATTTAATATGAGATCTCTTAAAATTTTAAGTGCACAATACAGTATTGTCAACTACGGACACAGTGTTGTACAGAAGATCTCTTGAGCTCATTCATCTTGCATAGGTGAAACTTTGTACTGTTGCCCCTTCCCCCAGTCCCTGGCAGCCACCCACTATTTCACTCTCTGAGAATCTCTTTTCACTAAAACATAATTACGTCAAGTTCTAGTTGGTAATACAAACATACTGACTTAATTTCAGCCTTCACTGAGCAAATGAACTTTATCAAGAGACTGTTGCCAAACTATTTTACTGGGGAATTTGGTTACACTGGGTATCTTGTTCCCAGTGTATTGGTATGGGGACACACACCTATTCTTGAAGGTCTATTTTTATTATGTCTGTGATTCTAGTAGTCCTTAATTCAAGTAAGTGTATCTTTTCATGTACATAGTATATTTACTACTTGTTCTAGCCCCAGTGTTGTCTGAGGGGGTCGCTGATTATTTTTTCTTAAAAATAGCTCAGCTCTTGGGATGCCTTTCATGGCTACTCCCATGGCATGAAGCTTCAATCTTGATGTTACTGAGGTCAGACCACCAGTTCGCTTCAGGAGATTTTGTCATCGTGTGCCCACACAGAGAGCAAACTGCTGATGGACACACTGCAATTCGGCCTTTTATTGTCATCATTCCTCAGTAGCTGTGGGGAGCAATCTTTTGGGAAAGGCTGTGTGTTGAACATCCCTAAAAAGACGTGGGAAATTATTACCTGTGAAATAATGCACGTTCTTACACCTCTCTGGCCCTTTGTGGTTGGTTTTCTGCTGGGAAACCCAGAACGCTGATTCGGACGCTGGAGAGTGAAGCCGGACGGCAGGCAGGGAGGGAGGCACACAGCAACATGGTCACTGAAACGCTGCCTCTTTCACAGCGCAACCTGGGTTTTCAAAGTTAAATACTGTTCTACATTGTAAGTGAACACATGGCTTTTAGGACAACTGTTAGGAGGAAAGTGATTACTGTTATAAATAAATAATATAAATTTGAAAGTTTCAGCAAAAATTCTGGTAATATTTGACCCTTCTTTATCATGTTACTTCCATCTAGATAAACTATGAAACTTTTTCCTTTTGAAGTACTGACATTTTCTGTCGCTCATTTTTTTGCTACTAAAGACTACTTTGTTGAGTAGATAAGACTGTAGAGATAAGACTACAATTATTCTAAGCTCTTCAAGTTAGTATAAGTAATTTAGTGCTCAAACTTTTTAATCAAGCTGTATCTGACCAGCTGCTAAGAAGTCATACTTCTGTAACTATCAAAAACAATTTACCTTACGCTGTCACAGTATTCTTAAAATGAAGCTTAAAAGTCAGCTTCATTAAATACTAGGAAAAATTACCACTTAAAACATCTTTCCCTAGTATGTTTCTTAAAAGACAGCAAACAATCTACTTGGTATAGAATCAAGGATGTATTTTCCTATTCACACTGAATTACAGAAGGTAGATTTCAAAGACAACGGCTGTTACTGAAACCTTTGAGGCTATTTGTTAAAATTAATGCTCAGAGCAAGGCAAATTTTCTATTTCGATAGCTCCTTATACTAAATCTGGCTGTAGACTTTATTTCAGTAAAACTGTTTACTCACCAAGTATTCATTATGAGTAGCTAGAATCAAAGTGTACATGGTAAAATGCTTGAGAAAATAAACTATGTAAGCCCTATATCCTAGATATGGCTATAAAGATAAATCCTTTATAATTTAAAAATATTATCTCAATAAACATTTATTTTTACTTACAAAATAAAGATACACAGAGACCTTCTCTTTCCAGTTCTTCCCAGGGTAGGGAAAAGCTGGGTTGAGAGGGCAAAAAAGAAAAATAAATAAATAAAGATACACAGAGGAACTAGTTTTGAAGCAACAAAAGACTACAATTCCGTACTCTAAAAAGCAACTGCCTCAAACTCCTTGATATCTACCTCCAAGAAGTAAGCAAAGGAGCAAAAAGCAGGGTGTATGTCTTTAATCACTTGGAGAAATGGTTAAGCAAGGACATGCCTGTAATTCCAGCATTTAGGGAGGCTGGGGTGGAAGGATCGCTTGAGGCTAAGAGTTCAAGACCTCCCTGGGCAACATAATGAGATCCTATCTTTACAAAGGCAAACAAAAAAAAGCTGGGCATGGTGGCACATGCCTGTAGTCCTAGCCATGGGGGAGGCTAAACCAGAAAGATCATTTGAGCAGGTGGATTGGAAGTTTCAGTGAGTTGTGACTGTGCCACTGTATTCCAGCCTGGGCAACAGAGTGAGATTATCTCAAAAACAAAAAACATTTTTCTTTTTTTGCTTAAAAACTAATCAAGAAAACTGATTATTCTGTGCCAACAACAAAAATAAAAATTCTCCATTGATGACTCTTCAAATTGTAAAGATCAAATTGCAATTGGAACCAATAAAATACATTTATGATTAAAAAAAAAATCCACAGGATGCCTAATCAGTTTCTTTAACAAGGCAATGAAAAACTTCATGCTCATGTGCAACACAGAATCTTAGTTTTTTTATTTGTAGGAAAAATGGACAAATTTCCCTCCCCATTAAGCTGCCATAAGAAATCAGGTAATAAAGGGAAAAATGTAAATGCTAAAGTCGTCTAGTGCTTTTCTCACAATCCCAAACAATAAAGAAAAAGGGTTCTCAGGTTTTGAAATCTCTATATACATTACAGATGTGCAAGAAAGCTGCAGATTTCTTATTTTAGTTACAAGTTTTAAGTTCCAAAAATGTCCTTCCTCCAGGGAAAGCCCATGTGATCAATTATTATACAACTTCACTTCGACTAGTTTAAAACTGGTGTGCTTAGTCTAAAAACCTTGAGAAATAGAATTAATCTTGTTTTCACAGTACTATAGTAGCTAGTCTAGTATTTAGAACCACCACCCATTCTTTACATTAGAGTGCCTTCCCTAGTTGTCTTTAGAACGGTCTGAAACAACACATTGTTTATTGTAAATACCATATTTTAGTAGATAAATATATGAAGACAAATCAAAAAGTCTCTAAAAGAATATAATATCTTAGCCCTCAGTATATCAAACCAGAATCTGAAAGGTAAAATAATGTACATTATTTTCAAATATACAAACTCTGCTAAAGTAAAAAAAGTCCTTTAGTTCAAGCCAAAGTTCTGTCGGGGACACTTCAGTGAGCAAGTGCGTTCGGAGATAGGTCCTCCATGCTGAGGGGCGCTCCTGCCAGCTTCTACAACAAACCAACAAAAGCCACCCTGTGTCAGGCGATCAGTCAACATATTCTGAACTTCAGTAACACAAACACACTTGAATTTCAAGATGATATACAGAAAATTTTAAATAAAACATACATGCAAAAAGACAGCCCATTCCAGAGACAGTCAACAAGAAAAATAGGTGAACATTTTCCTTATGTACAGTAAGAGATTTCCTAGTATTAGCCTAACTAATATTGACCTGATCAGCATGGTGCTATAAATAGACTCAGCCTGAGATGGTGGCACTAGAGATACTTCCAAAAGTCAAACAAGTAGCTATGGTGATGACATTGCTGCCAATGAAAACAGCCAGCATTTACTGGTCACGATATACTGACCCTACGCGAGGTAGCAGTGAGTATGTTATACCCCCACTTATAGATGGCAAAGAAGAGGAGGAGGTGGCATTTAAAGACAGTATTACTAGGAGTACAAAACAGGAGTGCAAAGTCTACTTCAGCACAAAAGCCTTCTTATAGCAATAGAATACTTCCTTAAATATAGCAGCAGAACCAAATACACTTTTGCCAATTTAAACTTTTTAATTAATGGCAAAATAACATTTAAGTAACCTTATTAAACTTTCCCCCAAGTTTTAAACATTTACTTTTTAAATTGACAAAATTGTAGGATGGGCACAGTGGCTCATGCCTGTAATCCTAGTGGGAGGACTGGTTGAGCTCAGGAGTTTGAGACAAGCCTGAGCAAAAGCGAGACCCTGGAAGTATTAATGTCTGCACAAAATAACTGATTTTTCTAATTTAATGTTTTTCAATTTATACTGTTACTGTTCCAAGGTAGAAGGAACATTATCACATAAATTATCTGTCAATTTGCTGGTGAACAAATACTTGGGAATAAAAAAAGTACAATGAGAGAAAACAGATTGTGAACCCAAAAAAGGCGGTTGAGTGGGGAGGAGGGGAAACCCAGCTGCTTCAGGCCGTGTCTGACATTCTGTTGCTTTATAACCCCCCCCGGCCCCCCCGCCTTTTAAAAACTAAATCTAAGGGTATAAGTGCAGTTTTATTACATGGCTATATTGCATGGTGGTGAACTCTGGGCTTTCAGTGGAAGCATCACCCAAATAGCGTACATTGTACCCATTAAGTAGTATCTCATTCCTCAATCCCCTCTCACCCTCCCCACTTCTGAGTCTCCAATGACTATCACTGCACACTCTATGGGTAAACCTTATTTACCTCCCACTTAAAAGTGAGAACATGTGGTATGTGTCTTTCTGTGTGAATTGTTTCCCTTAAGATAATGGCCTCCAGTTCCATCCATGTGGCTGCAAAAGACGGGATTTTCATTGTTTTATGGCTGAATAGTATTTCATCGTGTGTGTGCATGTGTATACACCACATCATCCATATCCAATCCTCTGTTAGTGGACACTCAGGTTTGAGTTGAGACATGATTTCCATGTCTTTGCTATTGTGATAGTGCTGTGATAAACATACGAGTATAGGTATTTTTTTTTTTATAAAATGATTTCTTTTCCTTTGTGTAGATACCCAATAGTGGGACTGTTGGACTGAATGGTTTTAGCTTCTCTTTCCACCTTCTTTATTTCTATCCACTATTTCAAATTATATTTCCCTAGTTCTAAAAGGGCATCGAGCTGAGCGATGATAAACTGTAATACATTACCAGTAACAACAATGTAGAAAAATCTGGAGACTACTTTTGAAGGTCCTTTAGTCAGGATAAGGGTATTTGTCTTTAAATATCTCAAGGGTGATCATGTACTAGAGAAAAACAAATTTAGTTTTCTTTCTAGAGTGTGAAGGCAATGGCAAAAATCACACTGGTATGTACTCTGGCTCAATATGAAATTCCTAAAAAAAAAAGAGCCATTTAATAAATTCAACATGCTACCTTTGCCTTGTAAAGTGGTCCAGTCTTGGCTGGAGAGCTGGTTAAGAGAATGCCTACAATAGCTCGACCTTTACAATTTTATAATTCTCTGAAATCCATTCTCCTTTTTTCTTTCACAATGCATTCTTTCTTCCTCTGGTACTGGTTTGAAACTTAAGTTCTAATATTTCTACCTATCTTTGCCTCACAGATCTTAAACATGCTAGAAACAAAGTGATTTAGTTTGAATCTTATTGCTTTGGAAAAATAAGCTTCCTTTTCTAGGATGGCAAAATTCAAAATTAGAAGCATCAATTCTCCCCAGTTAATTCAATTCCAATAAAAATTCTGATGACATTTTCTTTTACTTGGCAAAATGATTTTAGAATTAATCTTCTAAAAATGCAGAAATTTTTAAAGAGAAGAATAAAGATGAAGGAATTTGTCTTGCAAATACCAAAACATATTATTCACCAAACAATATGAGGATAAACGTTTGGAAAAAAATAGGTTAAATTTCCCCTCACACCTTAAATCATGTGGATTAAGATTTAAATGTAAAATACAAAACACCACAAGTACTAGCAAAATATAGGTCACTATCTTTATAATCCTGAAATGAGAAAGACCCTCCTAAGTTAACATGCCTTAACGCTATCAAAAGGCAGAATCATAAAAGAATCGGAAACTAAATGATATAAAAGTTAATTTCTATCTAGTAAAATACAACAAAAAGTCAAAGACACAGAAATTGGAGGGAAAACATATAAAGTATATGACAAGGACCTAATATTTTCAATATAAAGAACACTAAGAACATGAAAAAATTAGTGTCTCCATAGAAAATCTAGGAATTAAATGAGCAATTCATAAGAGAATAAAAATGATTAACAAATATGAAAAGAGGGTAACCTCATCAATAAACAAATGCAATTCACCATATTTTACCTATCAGAATGACAGAAAATTAGGCCGGGCGTGGTGGCTCACGCCTGTAATCCTAGCACTCTGGGAGGC
>VBSM01002608.1:99088047-99102507 GCA_008086735.1 Cheirogaleus medius | reverse complement strand
AAAAAAAAAAAAAGAATGACAGAAAATTAGACAAGTGATAAGTATAATATATACACATAATGACTTCAAAGCGCTACTGACAATAAATGTCCCTTAGTAATTTAAGGAAATTACAGAAAATCCAAAATGTAATACTAGGTAGCTGTAAAAAAATTACCTATTTATTGACACAGAAAGAACTTCATACATTAAGTAAAAAAAAGTTAACTAACAGCATGTAAGGGATGCTCCCTCATTCTTAAACATCTTTAAATTTCTAGAAAAATAACTGGAAAGATGTTTATCAAAATGTTAAAATGGTATCTTTAGGTGTGAGATTATGGTTTCCACTTTTTCTTTTATGCTTTTCTGCATTTTACATATTTCTTAATTTCTTTCAGCTACTCATGACATTCCACGGTTTTATAATCTGCAGACTTCTCACCTAGTAGTGCTGTGTTTTCACCTGCATCTCCTTTAAAGCTGGCATCACAGGGTGGCTCAGATTCAGCAGGGGGAGCCGATGGCGGACTGCCCCCATCACTTCTGTCATCATCTGATACAGTCAGACTCAAATTTGCAGCCAGAAGCCTGCCGGGGGGAGATTCTGGAGTAGGCGTCTCCTGCATGTCCTCTGGCTCTCCCTTCAGAATCACAACAGAAGAAAATGCCTTTTCTAAGTAACACGACCAAAGCTTATCTATCATCTGGCTCATTATTCACATAATATATTCTGTACTTTTATACACTGAACCTGGCAAAAAGCACATCAATGTCTCCTTTATCTACCATGAAAAAACCAATTACTTCTCAACAACCAGCTTTGTAAGACTTACATGTTTTTTATTTTAAAAACCATTACCCCCCCATACAAGCAACGCTACCTTTTAAACTATTTGACAGAAGTGAAGCTTTCTCACCCTTCCCTGCCTCCTGGACAGAGGATGGGATCCAATCTGGCTGCCCGCTGCTCATTTAGGCCATAGCCATGAACTCTAATTACTGCTTCGTGCTGTCTTACCATGAAGCACTAGCGTTTCAGAGATGAACCAGGCTTCTGAGCATCAGAGGGCTTTCAGACTGTATTTTGATTTTCTTAAAAAAAAAAAAAAAAATCACTTCTGGCTCCTTCTTTGTAGATGGGGTATCTGTCAGCTACAGTTTGCCTCTAACTTCCCTCCCTTTGCCACTTGCTGTTTTAAAGAAAATAAGGACAGTGAGGGCCAAAGACTCCATCAGCACTACTACACTAAGTCTCAGCACTGAGGGATGTGCAGATACCTCTTCTGATTAATACCAGAGTCGAAGCTGTGTTGTGAGTAGTCCTGGTGCTCCAGGGAACTGCTCCTGGTGAAGTGACTTACTAAGTGAGGGGTTTCTGCAGGTTGACTATGAACACATGGCTCAGAGTCTCACCATTACTTCAAGTAAAAACACCCCTCATGGGCACCACCTCCCTCCCGGCACTCTCAGGGCTCCCTCTGCCCCTGCCCCTCTTCTCCACGTGTGTTAGGGAACCTGCCCTCTCCTCCCTCATCAGTAACTAAACACCCTCCCACCCCTGCTCCTGACACACCAGTGACAAATCCTGTAGTTGGGTGTTGCCACAACACCCAAGCTTCTGCTCAGCTGGACCCCAACCTAAGTGCCTGCCAGCCTCCAACCCATTGCTTCACCCCTGTGGACACATCATCAACCTGCAATACACTGATGTGTCTGATGCATCTCAGCCGCCCCTCTCAAGTCCACTCCCTCCATCTTCCTGCTTCCACCCGACACAGGACGTGTTACTCCTCTATGCTCCCACAGATAGCACTTCAAACATGCCTCTCTTGCCATGTTGTGTCTGTGTGTATGCCCTGGCCCCATCAGTCCACAAAGAGAAATCCCCAAGAGCCCATGAGTGGAGCGGCTGTGTCTTATTTATCTTTGTCTCTCCAGAGCCAAGCTCAGATCTAACACCTTAGATGGCAATCCTTTGATCAATGCTTGCCGAATGAATGAAAATAAGTGACAAGTGGCACACTGAAGTGGGTCCAGCTGCAGACCAAAAGATGGCCTTTAAAGTCTGTGTGAAGGACTACTGGTGACTCTCACTATGGCCATGAGGAAATAGAGAACTAGTTACTACAAGAAAGCATGTCAATTAAAAATCCAATGCAGAAGGGACTGATGGGTCTAAAGAAAATAGCATATTGTATAAAAATGGAAAATTTAAAGGCAAGACAAGCAAATTTCTTAGATTTAAGTTACTATAGGTTCTGTTCTTAAAAAAATAGTCATTCTGGATATATATACTATATTAATATATATTATAGCTTTCTGAAATTAACATTCTAAGTAAGCAACTCAACCATATGTAAGATGAAGAATTTTTATTTTTAATATATAGCTATATTTCCAAAAAGAAAACTCATGAGGATTAAAGTCTTTGTGCTAAAGTCAGTGAGATTTCTTAAAACCACTCTGAATGAGCTTCAGGGGTATCTAATGAAGGAAAAAGTTCTAAAACTTCACTAACAAAAAAATCTGTCAAGCTCCCTATATTTTATTATTTAAAATGCTGTCCCTCAAAGGCTCATTATTCCCTCATCTAAGCTACAGTTTCTGGAACAGAGAGAAGGGATGAACCAGGTTCATGAAGAAAGCATGTTATGCCATACTAAACAGAGCTACAATTATTGAAAACCATGAATAAGTGTAATTTAGAAATTTTCTAGACGGCAAAGCCCTCTGAGTTTCTAATAAGACAGTTCTTGAATGCTGAACTTCCCCTGCCTGTGTGTACATAGTGAGGACATTCTGGAACTCACATTTAAAAAACATAATTCATAGAGAATTATAGTAGTTATTAAGGGTGAGGCCTCTTAAGTATCTTTTGAGGACATACTAAACTAGAAGATAAGAGGACATTTTAAGCAGATCTGCTTAAATACAATAACAGTATTGTTTCACGGGTCAATTCTTTAGCCATGCCATTAGAAAAGCTTACGCAGCCATAGCCATTATGGCTGAAAGCTGAATAAACTGATCATCATAAAATTGACTGGGTGTGGTGGCTCACATCTGTAATCCTAGCATTTTGGGAGGATGAGGTGGGTCAATCACTGGAGGCCAGGGATTTGAGACCAGCGTGAACAACACAGCGAGACTCTGTCTCCATACACACACAAAAAATAGAAAATTTAGCTGGGCATGGTGGCACGTGCCTGTAGTCCCAGCTATTTAGGAGGCTGAGGCTGGAGGATGGGTTGAGTCCAGGAGTTTGAAGTTGCAGTGAGCTATGATGATGTCATTGCACTCTAGCCCAGGCAACAGAACAAGACCCTGTCTCAAAACAAACAAACAAATAAACAAAACCAAAAACCCGGCCAGGCGTGGTGGCTCATGCCTATAATCCTAGCACTCTGGGAGGCTGAGGTGGGCGGATTGTTTGAGCTCAGAAGTTTGTGACCAGCCTGAACAAGAGCGAGATCCCATCTCTACTAAAAAAATAAGCTGCACAACTAAAAATATATAGAAAAAATTAGCCGGGCATGGTGGCGCATTCCTGTAGTTCCAGCTACTCGGGGGGCTGAGGCAGGAAGATTGCTTGAGCCCAGGAGTTTGAGGTTGCTGTGAGCTAGGCTGACGCCACGGCACTCTAGCCTGGGCAACAGAGTGAGACTCTGTCTCAAAAGAAAAAACCAAAAAACAAACAAACAAAAAAAAACCAACTCCTTCCCCCAAACGCTGTAGTTTCTAATTCTACAATAAACTCTATCTATAAAACATTCTATAAATATGTTTAGCAGCCAGAAAAATATCATTTGATAAATTACTTTTTCTCAAAGATCTTTATTTTAAAACTTTATTAATAGTATTTTGAGACATTAATAATAGATTGTATGGAGACTCTAAAAACAAAATAATATAACCACCTAGAAAAATCTATTTTTTTCCCTCTATGTCCCTCTCTTTGGGTAGAGCATAAACCCTGGAATTAAGCAAACTTGAATTTGAAGGCTGATTCTCATTAACTAGCTGTGTGACCTCACGTCAGTTATGTAACTTCTCTAAGCTTGAGTTTCTAATTAGCAGAATAGGGATAGTAACAGTTTCATAGAGCAGTTGTGAGTATCAAACATAATTATGTACGTAAGGCATCAGCACATGGCTACCTACTATTCTTCCACTTTGCTCTCGTGTCTTCTGAGGAAGGTCGTAAGGCATCAGCACATGGCTGCCTACTATTATGATCTCTCTTCCACTTTGCTCTCATGTCTTCTGAGGAAGGTCCCTATGACCATCTAAGTATCACAAACTGATGGGCCAAACTCAATGCAGGACAAATTTCCCTAGCACTATTTGAAACCCAGGAATGGGGAGAACTGATACCAAGAAGTTTTGGCTTCAATTTCCTCACATGTAAAATATGTACATTAAGCCAGAAAATTTATGAGGTGCCTTAGATTTCAAATATTTTATGATTATTGTTTATACAAAACTAACAGGCATATATACATTCTGCAGTGTAGTAAACCAAAACATATTGCTCATAGTTCTCTCTGGGAAACATCATAGCATATTATTCTATTATCATAAATATAGTGCATTGATGTTTTTGGACTGCCTTAAGATTTCATTTCTAATAAAGTAATTTCTTCAGAGAACCACAAGGATGTTATAAGGTGCATTTCGCCTATTCCTCTTGTCTCTGGTCAATAATGAAATCTAATCACTCAGGAAGAACTGGGGCAGAGATTGAATAAAAACAAAAATGTAACAAACCCAATATCTCAGGGCTTTGATGACATCAAGTTTACACATTGGACACGTTCGGTGATCCAAAAGCCATGGGTCAATGCATATTCTATGAAAAATATGCCTAAAAAAATTAAGTATGTGTTAATGTTTCAAAATAAATGTTTTATATAACTTATAAAGGAAATAAGACATTATACCAACTCATCCTCTCATTACAAGTTAGCTGACGTCAAATCAACATTCTAGTCTACTCATCTATCATAAATCATTATGTGCTTTATCTTCCATGTTAAACAGAATCTGGTACTTCTAGTGAAATTTTCCATTCACTCCACAAAAATAGCATGGCTTACTTTTGCCTTATGCTAGGTTGTACATTTTTATGTGCCTTTGCAAGTTATTTAAAAGCCTTTTGGGAATAAATGTGGCATAAACTAATAGTAAATAAACTAATTCTAAATTGATAGTACTTTATTTAAAATGACTATATAAAGTATAAGATAGTATACTTACACTATACCACACAAGATAGTATCTTATAAGATGACTTATATAAAATGATGCAAATGGAAATGCAGCAAATGTTAACAAATCATCTTTGGATGGTAAGCTTAAAAACGTATTTTCTCTCTTACACATTTTTGTATACTCTCTATATTTTTCTATAGCGAGCACGTATCACTTTCAGAATAAAAAATGAAAAAAGGGATATATATTTTCTTCTTTTACTGATTTGTCTTGGTTGGCTAACTTTTCTTCCTATGTGATGAATCCGTTTTCTATGTGTGATGAAGAAAAGGAATTAAGAGTACAGGTTTTAGAGCCAGACAGACTGGACTCAAACTCCAGCTGTGACTCTCAACTAGGTTCCTACCCTCTATGCACCTACACCAGGGGCTGCTCTGAGGGGCACATGCAACATACATACAAATATGCCAGTCACAGACATACTTAATAATTATTCATGTTTGAAGACCATTTCTTCAAACAGAAATCTGCTAGTGGAGTTAAAAATTACAGTATTTAAGGTATAATTTTTACAAAGACAAAAAATAAACATATTGGGTTTACTGGGAAATTTGTTACATAAAACACAAAAGAAAATGCGGAGGGGGAGTCAAAACTCATTGGAACGTGCACGTGTAACACATCTGCGCTTGAGGGTCAAGCACCACCTCAGCTTAGCCCCAGTGCCTTCGTGCTGTGCATCTGTGCAGCATCATTAGCATCATTTCCAAGTCAGAAAGACTTCTTCTAAACCACCATAGAGTAAAAATTCTTTTCTAGTTTAATAATTTTCTGTAGAACATGATCAACCATTAAATACCCACTGCAACTGCACCAACCCCATATAAATGCCTGTAGATTTAAGCCAGCTACCTTTATTCAGGAAACTGTTATCAAGAACTTAATCTACTATAAAGTACTTGTACATACACTAAAGTACTCTGCAAACAAAGCAAAATAGAATTATAAATTAACTTGTGACTTGCTTCTACTAGGTGTGAAGTATAATTAAATTTGATCAGACTTAAAGATAATTTCTGTACACAAAATAAACCCTTCTGCCAACAAAGCAATTCTTTCAAAAACTTATCAAAGTATCCCATTGCTAAAACAAAACTGCAACTTCCCGTTGTTAAAACAAAGCCCCTAGCGTAACCGGAGTAAAGGGAAGAATACATAGTTTACACAACCTCAGAAAGAACCCAAACTGAGGGTGCTATCCACTGCCTTCCTGACCCACTCCTGGCTGTTTCAGGCCCTCTCCCCTGAGTCCTTCAATTTCTTTGCTCCCAATACAGCTTACTTTTTGCCTTGCTAAATGTATAATGAAATGCCTAGGACTCTAATGAAGCCTTGCTTATAAGACTAAAAGCTGATCTATGACAAAGATTTTTAATGAGTCTTAAGGGTCACTTAAGAGTCTCCTAAACAAAACAATTTTAAAGAGTCTTGAAGACAATATTCAAGTTCAAGCTTCTTTTCTAAAAGATGAGGTGGTCACAAGATAGCAAGATCTTTATATCATAAAAAACATGCAACTCTTTTTTTAGAAACCTGAAACTTGTCAAGCAATTTTTAACATCTTAGTAGATAAAAAAACATACTTGCATGGCAGAATTCTGATAATATCCTTTACTTTAAAATTTTCAATACACACTGCACAATTCTCAGCATCACCATCAATTTCCTGTAAAAAGAAAAGGAAAGAATTTATTGTTGGTATTCATATATAGGATATACTTGATAAACTCACTATATCCTGCCTAAACAATGATAAATTCTATTCTACTTTGGCACAACCTGAAACTGAAACACAAATAATTGTACTTGGTATTTACTTTTTACCACTATGAAGAAATAATCTAAAGAATTTGGCTGAAAAGGAAAAAGATTTCAATGTCTGCCGAATCAGTCATGAACAATGCTTGTAATTTATGAAGCTAATGTTCATGGTTTTTTAAAAATAAAGTATTCATGTTTTTAGGACTGTAGAAATACAACTGTCTGCTATATTATAATTATTTTTCAAACATAAAATTCACAATATAAAAAGAATATACAATAAGCTACTTATTTTCTAGAATCACTAAAAAACCCCCAAATTTATATCTGCTAAAGAACAGAGTTACAGCTTGCAAATATGAAAATGCAAATGGTTAAATATCTGAAAATATTTGCCTCACTAGTGATAAAAGAATTACAAAAGCATAAGTTACTATTTTTCATCTAACAAATTAACAAAGATAGAAAAAAACAAAAATTGTTGGGGAGGAAGCAGTCTTGTGACAAAATCTCCACTTCTAAGAATCTATGTATGGGTCATAGGCCTTTTTAGTAGTATCAGCCCTCCCTACTTCCCAAGGAAACAAATGATCCACACTCCACCCGCAACCAAAGCAGCCAGGAACAGAGTGGTCATCTGACCCAAGACAGGCCAACAGGATTCTCTTTCCTGGGATTCTGGGACAGGGATTCAGGAACTATCAATGAATGGCTACATGTGGCTGTGATTTGAGCAAGTTCATTTTATGAAACACAGCTACACTGTCCTTATGTAATTACTATATTTAAAAATGTGCACCACTTGTTAAACAAGGAAGCAGTAAAAATTTGATTTTGTATGTAGATATTGTTATCAAAAACTGTATTAAAATTAAACGTTTTAAATTATATGCTGCAACGAAGGTAAACACTACCACTCATTTATCATATAATATGCAAGAATGATGAAATAATTTTTAAAGTCTATAACAATGGTTTGCAAGTTTACACATTACTGTGAATGAGTCTGGAAGAAAGGAATTAGAAAACAAACACTAGTGTCCAGAAGTGGATAAGATGTAGAATGAAGAAAAACAACATTTTTCTGTACAAGTTTAAGGTGTAAAACTGCCAAAATATCGATATAAAGATGTTCTTCCACTTACCATGGGGTTATAACTGTCCTGATAAGCCCACTCCAAGTTGAAAATATTGTAGGTTGAGGACCCTTATCTCTCACCATATACAAGAATCAACTAAAGATGGATTGAAGGTTTGAATATAAGACTTGAAACTATAAAAATGCTAGAAGAAACTCTAGCTCCTGGACATTGGTCTAGGTAAAGAATTCGTGACTAAGACCTCAAAAGCACAGGCATCAAAAACAAAAATAGACAAACGAGACTTAACTACAAAGCTTTTGCACAGCAAAGGAAATAATCAACAGAGTTAACAGACAACCGGGGAATGGGAGAAAATATTTTCAGACTATATATCTGACAGGGGACTAATACCCAGAATTTACAAGGAACTCAACAAAAAAATAATAACCCCATTAAAAAGTGAGCTAAGGACACAAATATATATTTTTAAAAGAAGACAAATGGCCAACAAGCTATAAAAAAGTTCAACATCACTAATCATCAGAGAAATGAAAATTAAAACAACAAGATATCATCTTACATCAGTAAGAATGGCTAGCACTAAAAGGACAAAAAATAATAGATGTTGGTGAGGGTGTGGAGAAAAGAGAACACTTATATACTGTTGGCAGAAATATAAATTAGTGCAGCCTCTATGGAAAATAGTATGGAGATTTCTCAAAGAACTAAGACTAGAACTACCATATGATCTAGCAATCCCACTACTGGGTATCCACCTAAAGGAAAGGAAACTAATATATAAAAAAGATATCTGCACTTGTATGTTTATCACAGCACTGTTCACAATAGCAAAGATATGGAACTGTCCATCAATGGAGGACTGGATAAAGGAAATATGGTGTATATGCACAATGGAATACTATTCAGCCATAACAAAAGAATGAAATCACGTCTTTTACAGCAACATGGATGGAACTGGAGACCATTATCTTAAGAGAAACAACTCAGACACAGAAAGACAAATACTACATGTTCTCACTTATAAGGGGGAGCTAAATAATGTGTACCCATGGAAGCAGAGTGTAGAACGACGGACAGTGGAGACTGAGAAGGTGGGGGTGTGGGAGTGGGGATGATGGGAGGTTACTTGGGTACCGCATGTGTTGCTTCAGTAACAGACGCACTGAAGGCCCTAACTTCACCACAATACAACATATTAATGTGGCAAAATTGAACTAGTACCCCAATAATATATACACATTTTTTGAAAAATAAAAAAAAATAACCCACCAAAAAATATTGTAAGCTGAAAATGCATTTAAGAAATCTAACCTAATGAACATCACAGATTAGCCTAGCCTACCTTGAATGTGCTCAGAACACTTACATTAGCCTACAGTTGGGCAAAATAATCTAACCCAAAGCCTATTTTATGATAAAGTTTTGATAAATTCATGTAATTTATTGAATATTATACTGAAAGAGAAAAACAGAATGGCTGTATGGGTTTTCATATGGTTTCTACTGAATGTGTATCACTTTTGCACCATCATAAAGTCAAAAAATCCTAAGTCAAATCATTTTAAATTGGGGACTGTCTGTATACACTCATGAACCATTTAGGGATCCTCTTTTTTAACCATTACTCTGACAACTTTTTAAAAACAGTCCCTGGAGGCATATTTTCAAAAATGTTCTGTACAAGGCCGGGCGCGGTGGCTCACGCCTGTAATTCTAGCACTCTGGGAGGCCGAGGTGGGCGGATCGTTTGAGCTCAGGAGTTCGAAACCAGCCTGAGCAAGAGCGAGACCGCATCTCTACTAAAAAATATAAAGAAATTAATTGGCCAACTAAAATATAGAAAAAATTAGCCGGGCATAGTGGCGCATGCCTGTAGTCCCAGCTACTCGGGAGGCTGAGGCAGAAGGATCGCCTGAGCCCAGGAGTTTGAGGTTGCTGTGAGCTAGGCTGACGCCACGGCACTCTAGCCGGGGCAACAGAGTGAGACTCTGTCTCAAAAAAAAAAAAAAAAAATGTTCTGTACAGGAAGAGGATAATATTAATTATATTTATCTAATTTATACAATTATATTTATATATTAGTATTATGTTCTCCAAGATTCAATTCAGTAAACTATACATATGAGTACACATCTTCTCATGCTTAAGAACTGAGATTTCCTGCTAAGGAGAGTAAGTAGAAGGCACATTCCACGAAAAATGTAAAACCACATGCTTCTCAAGTAATTGGCTGTGCTGAATGTGTGCACTTTGTCACAGGTATTACTTGGAGACTCTCTCCCCAAGGACCATCAGTGATTTGTAAATCAGACACTAATCTTAAGCTATGAGGTTTTTTGTTTTTATTTTTTACTTTTTCTATTCAACACATTTGCATGGAAAGAAATCAGTACCTTGCACAAACTATTAAAATTGAACTGTACTATAATGTAAAAGCTATTAGAGAAAAAATGGTACCTACCAATACAATTCTACGAGTATCTTAATATTAAATATATCACATAAACCATTAACACCAAATTCCAAATTAGAAAAAAATCAAATATCTATAATTTAATGTGTTATTTTTCTTTTAAATGTTTATGGTCAGAGGAAGAGATTATACCATAAGTACAGTTACTCTTTATTTTTTTTTTGAAGGGGGAGTGGAGACTGGAGGGTGGAATAGCAACTTAGTGAGATAACATGAAAATCAAAATAGCTGAACAATCCATATCTATTAAGTCAACGCAGTTATCGACATTTCACGGCACACAAGACAGACTATTAACACCTTCTGTACCGCATAGAAATCTCTAAGACATACGCCAGGGACCGCACGTTTTGGGGCAAACTGCACGTTATTTAAATCATCTTAACTACAGCGAAAAATGAGAAAACTCGTGAGCGGTCCTTAACAGATGACGCGCAAAACAGGAGAAAACTCCTTAGCGGTCCTTAAGGTGATAAAAGAATAAATACTACTGCATTAGGAATAGTTTTCCTTTTAAAGCATCTACCCTTTAAGAATCTGAGGTTCTAGGTTCAGGATTTGTCGTATACCAAAAATGCTTTAAAATTCTTGTATGATTTTGAACTTTTAAGTCTCAGATTGGCCACATCAAAATGTTTCTTTTTTAAAAAGTAGTTTCAAAAACAAGTTTCTCCCCTTCTCTACAAATCCCAATATTTTCTCCCTCTATTTAATGGAATCACAGAGAATGGACAAGTAGTCTCAGATTTAACAGAAAGGAGTTTTTAAGGTATCAAGGATCTAGGGTGTAGACTTTACATTCTTTAGTTTCTTCATAGTTATTCTGGGTCTGACCAACACAACTTTTTTCACTGGTAGGAATGTTGGCATTGCCAGTAGGGCAGCAACCAACCCCACTGTGACTACTGAGTGCCTGAAATGTAGCTAGTATGACTGAAGAACTCAATTTTAAATTAAACTCATTTAAATGTAAATCACCACACGTGACTAGTGGCTAGCACAGGTCTGGAAGGCTCTTCTCATATGGCAGAATAAGCAAATACAGACACATTGCCTAGTCTAAATCACAAAACAAAACAAAATTCATGAAAATATTACCTTTTCTCCATGCTTTACAGTATGAAGTGGAAGCTGGCCAATAACTTTCTTAGTTTCTTTTCTATGGCTCTTGGGTAGGAAAATATTCATTGTTATTGAAAAATATAAATTAAATCACTATTTTAAAGAAATTCACACATAAGTATATATAAAAAATTTCATTTGAAAAGCAAAGTCTCTTGTTGCTGGGCACTGCCAAAAACAAAACATAAGAAAAAAAAAGAAGTAAAAATATATTTTATTTAAAAAGAAAAAAAGAAAAAAGGCAAAGTCAAAGAACTACACTGAATATAACTTAGAAAAAAACCCCAAAACCCTCCAAAACAATAAAAGACCATTTAATAGAACAGCCATATGTAACATAAGAGCTATGAGATCAAAAATACTTATTTTCTTCTTTTTTTTTTTCCCGAGACAGTCTTGCTCTGTTGCCTGAGTTAGGGTGCAGTGATGTGATCATAGCTCACTGTAGTCTTGAACTTCTGTGCTCAAGAAATCCTCTTGCCTCAGCCTCCCGAGTAGCTGAGACTACAGGTACACGCTACCAGGCTGGGCTAATTTTAAAATTTTTGTAGAAATGAGGTCTCATTATGTTCCCCAGGCTGTTCTCTAATGTCTAGCCTCAAGTGGTACTCTCGCCTCTGACTCCCAAAGTGCTGGGATAACAGGCATGAGCCAATGCACTTGGCCAAAAATAACTTATTTTCAATTCCTCTATTTCAATGTTGGCAAGAAAGTAACAAGTGAGGATGGGGTCCCATATACTCATCTATTAAGGTTCCTAAAAGGAAAGGCCCTTCCTAGTCATCAAGTCAGAAAGGTCAACGTTTCACGATGACAGAGTTAAGTGTGAGTTCAAAAGACCTGCCTTGGGAAGCTTCTGGCTCTTGGACTGTCCTCTTTTCTGTCACTGAGACAGACAAATGGCTTTACAGCTGCTCCACAATGGAGACAGGAGGCCCTTCCTCCCTACTCTTTGCCTTTAGGCCTAGTCAGAGAACCAGGGTTACATGAGGGCAGGTCCACTCTATCTCATGCTTGTTTGTCATTCTTTTATGTCTGGAAAAAGGCAAAGAAGGTACCTGCAGAAACCAAACATGCAAAAAATGCCCCAGTTTAAAGTTATCTAATTTTCCACAAAACAGAAAATTTAACATACTCCAATTAAAAAGTTTTTTTCAAAAACTCATTATGACTACTTAAGTATCATGAGTGACAATAAAATTAAGAATATGGTCAAATGTAACTTTAAGCAGTACATGAGATTTATTCATGAACTATCTTTTAAAAAGCAAAATTAAAAGAGTTATCCGTAATTACCTGACTTCCAAACTGTGAGCCAGTATATAGGAAACGCTGTATATAGTAAAATATTAGCCAAGCTAATGAGATAATCATCATGGTGATGAAGGCAATGGCCACAAACACCACAGACTGACCGCTGATGAACTCCTGTACATGACGAGTGCCAATCCCTATGGTCATCTTTACTGGAATTCCATTTTGCACCAGTTCCCAAATTTCTCTTCCTTTTGGGTAACTAACCATAATGACCACTATATTTCCTGTTCCTGTAGGAAAAAACAAATAAATCAATTAAAGAACACAAAATAAGATACAAAGAAAGTTAAGAGAAATATAAAAGTACTATGCTTATCTGTACATATACATTATAAGTTATCAAAACTGGTTCCAAAAGAAAACAGACCAATTACATTAGAAGTAGTAGAATAAGTCACTAAGAACTATTCCCCAAAGCCAGAGCACCATTCAATTTCACAGGTGAAGTTTAGCACCAAACTTTAAGGAACCATATAGACAAATTTCACTTATGAATATTAATACATCAAGCCTAAAGCATGTCCATTAAAATCAGGGAGGCAGTATGAGAATTTCTACTATGATTACTATTATTTAACATTGCTCTGAGGGCGTAAGTAGACACAAGACAAAATATATTGAGAGATGGAAAAAAAGGAGTAAAATAAATAATTTTACAGGAATCTAGCCATAAATTAATGCAATAATCACAAGTTATCAATGTGATTTTAAAAAACCTAAAAATGCTGCTTCTAAAGTTCACTTAGTGAAAAAATAAGATGATAAAAAAACTTTTTAAACAGTAAAACCTAGACTAGTCTTTATAAAGTAATTAAAACAGTATTATAGTGACATATGAAGATGCCCACAGAATGAGACAGAATAAAAAGTACAGAAATAGACCCAAATACATGAAAGAACTTAGTGCATGATAAAAGCACATTCCAAAGCTACAGGGTAAAATGAATTATTAAAAAAGAAAATCATGTAGGGCTAACTAGGTATGATTTTGGGGGAAAAAAGCTGCATCCTTTTCTCATAACTTACACGGAAATAAATTCCAAGTAAATCAAAGATTTAAATATACTAAAAAAAAGATAAATTCAGATGCTGCCCTCATGGGAAAAAAAAAGTATAAAAATATTTACAAAAAAAATAAAAAGAAAGCAAATTTTTATTTTAAATGTATTAAATATTAAAAAAATAAAAAAAATAAATAAACTAATAAAAGAGAAAACAGGCTGGGTGAAGTGGCTCATGCCTATAATCCTAGCACTCTGGGAGGCCGAGGGCGAGAGGATAGCTTGATCAAGCTCAGGAGTTCGAGACCAGCCTGAGCAAGAGCGAGACCCTATCTCTACTAAAAAAATAGAAAAATTAGCCTGGCATCTTGGTGTGCACCTGTAGTCCCAGCTACTCGGGAGGCTGAGGCAGAAGGATTACTTGAGCCCA
>VBSM01002608.1:99071309-99087947 GCA_008086735.1 Cheirogaleus medius | reverse complement strand
CGGCCTCCCAGAGAGCTAGGATTACAGGCGTGAGCCACCGCGCCTGGCCTATCAAAACATTTTAAATGCACGTCTTTCTGACCCAGCAATTCTATGTCTAGGAACTTAACTGCACAGATGTTCTTACACATGTATACAATGAGGTACCTATAAAGATATTTATTGTCAATGATTTTTCCTAAATTTTAAACATCACAATCTAAATGTTCATCAAAAAGAAAACAGCTATATAAATTACAGTATGTGTATAAATGTTGAAGCAGCAGCTCTGTAAAGCACTGATAATACTCAAGACAGAAGACAAAAGAAGCAACATGTAAAATCCTGTGGACAGCATGCTGTCCTTAAAAAAATACCCCACAGAGCTGTATGCTCATACCAACACAATACCTCTGGAAGGCTATCCCAGAGACTAGGGACGGTGACTGCTTTTGGGGAAAGGAGCTGGTGGCTGCAGGGTATGGTGGGAGCCTTACTTTGCATAGTAAAAATTATGTACCGTGTAGACATATTACCTATTCAAAATTAATTTTAAAATGTGTATAAAGAATGTTCTGACGTTATACAAAATCACATTGTAAGACTATTTTATTAAAGAGATAAATTTAATCTGTAGCAAATCCACTGTGGATCTCAGCCATCAGGATTTAGTTACTGAAATACCAGAAGGGCACCCTTCTAAGGTGGCTCCTGTCTGGAAGCTGATCCTATGACCCGCCTGAGCCTAAAAGTGTCCCATAGTAAGAAATATAGTTTCCCTACACTCACAGGACCTACCTTGTCATCACTGGGGAGACACAATAAGGAGGAAGGCATTTCTTGCCTTCAGGAAAATCAACATCTACTAGTTAAGAAAAGTATGTATAGAAACAATTATGCTAGTTATACCACATGCAATTATATGGCACTTTACAAGCTAAAAGCCTTTTTTATAAACCTTCCTTTGTGGAAAATTTCAAGTACGTTCTAAAGTAGAAAGAACAGTATAATGTTCCATGTTCCCATCTCAGTTAAAAGTTTTTATACAGGAAAAAAATCTGTTTCTATGCTATGATTATAGCTGATACAGTTTCTGGTACTGGTTATCACCTTCTTTGTGTGGTAATGGGGAAAAACAACTGTGAAGCACTTTCACATTTATATCTCATCTGAAGCAGAAAAAGGTCACATTACCTTTCCGCAGCTGAGGGCTCAGATATCTTACGTGAGTTGCTCAATGTCATATAACACCTAAAAGGCCACTTTTAAGGTCTGAAGATCCACCTCTGAGGTAGCATTCCTTCCCTGTCCCCCTTCATGGGGGACACAGGTGTCAGAGCCACACAGACCAGGGTTCAAATCTTAACTCTAGTATCCACTGCTTGGAGGTCTGGACAAATCGATCCTGAGAATGTTTCTGCAACTATAAAATTGGGACGAGAATGATCCTATTTTGAACTGCCGCTTATTTAACAAGCAAATAACAAGAGCTGTAGAAGGGGATAATTTTGTCTAGGGTGGAGGAAAATCCAGGAGGAACATCTGAGCCACATTTCAAAATTGAAAAACAGTTTACCAAACAAAAGAAGGGAGGTTTGCTAGACTGTGAAACCATCATAAATACATATTTGGGATGGTGACCAGTCCAGTTGAGGTGGAAGATTAACTGAGATTAGAGAGGTTCTTGAACACCTAAAATCTCAAGACTGGGTAGGGGTGGGGGAAGGGACATTGCCATCATGAATATCAGACACCCTGAGCTGAAAACACTTGTAATGTCAATCTGAAATTTCTCACTTAGGAAATTAATCTTAGCTCACTGAGGTAAAAGAAATTATTTTTTTAAAAAATTGCCCAGGATGAGGGCTGAACAGTTTGCTATAATCATACTATAATCATAGCAGCAAGATTGCTTCTGGGAACTATTTTATATTAACAAAACTCAGAATGAAGATTCTTTCTACTCTGTGATTTGCTTTTCCAGAATATTTCTGGAGAGGAACTGGAGGCAGGGCAGTTGCTCAGGGTCAGTACATGCACACCCCCAAGAGGTGCCAGGCACAGGCACTGTAGCCAGCACCACACTTACCTCTGGAGGCATCACCGCCCCTCTGGGCCAATCCTAGAGAGCTAAGCTGCTCAAGTTATTCTGTACAACTGTGCCTTAATTGGCACATGAGAGCAAATCACAGCTTATTTCCAAACTAAATAGTTGAATTTCTTCAGAGAAAGCACAGAAACTCAAAGACTTGGGACCGGAGAGAAAAAGTCCTTAGAATTTTTTCTCCCCTAGGCATTGCTACTGATCTTACCTGACTAAAAAATGTCATCACACAATCTCCCCTGCTCCGAAAAAACCTATACACCTCACCATTAGACACTAAAACTCATTGAAGGAAGTTTCACTTTTATTTTTGTCTTACACTTAGCACAATGTCTTTGCACTCAGTACATAATCCTAAACTTACTTGTTGGTAATAATAAATACCAAATATAGTATTTTTTTAGCAAGCCAAATACCCATAGTTTAAAATTCTTCTGTGCCAAAAGTAAAATTGTATTTCCATTTCTTTTCAAATTTCTGTGTTCCTCTTATCACCTTGTCAAAACCAAACTAAAAAAAAAAAAAAGTAAAAAATTCTGACTTGGCCAATAGCTTCAGGTGACATTTGAGGCTAGTGTACTATTTCTTCTCACAAGACAAGTAAGTTGATTTCAACATTCTCTTGAAGGAGATGGGAGCTACTGAAATATTTAAAGTAGTGGATTAGATTTCTGTTCTAGAAAACTAATTCAGGCAGCAAGACATCACATTTTAAAGTTCCAACAAGAGAATCCCAAGAATTTCCAGGTTTTCTTTTTTCCAGTAACTTAACTGTCATACTCTCTCCACTTTTTCCTCTTCTGGAGAATTCCTGGTCAAATCTTTAAAATTCAGCATAAGTTGAAGGCTTTTCAGACCACCTGCAGTCAATGTATCAATGCCTCTTAGATACATCTCTTCCTTACACACCTACTATAATGTCTTTATAGGTCTCCTTCCCTCACCAGACAAGCACTACCTGTTCTTTATTAGTTTCTGTAGCTCCAGCATCAAGCAGTGATGTCCCATAAAAGGGTTTCTGCATGAATGCATCAATCTGAACAACTGGCTTACCTTCTAGTACTACAGTTGAAATGACCCAATAAGGAGAATTATAGACTCCTTAGCAGGGGAAATAGTACACCACATACGACTGTAAATGTCTTGGAAGTTTGAAGCCATTATACAAATGTTTTTATGGCTGGCTAGGGTAAGGAGTACCCTCAAATAAATGCAATTCTCTTCCTGGCATTGTAGAATTTTAAATTATGTTTTGGACAATTTGGCTTCTTCAACAATAGTCTGTATTTATCGACTATATTACTCAACAATCTCACTGAGAACTCTTTTGCAGCGCTATTCCCACCACTGAGAATGCCTTATAGCCCACCCACCTCTACCACACACTACACACCCTCCCCATAGACTTTAACTTGTCTTTCAAAACTCAACCTTTCTGGGAACTGTTCTAGGCTATAAGGTACCATTTCTGTCTTCCTGTAGCACCAAAATACATTTTAAATTCAAATCTAAATTTTTAGATTATTTGTGACAGTGTAGCATTATAGATCATCAAGAATTTATTATTCACTCATAAATGACTATTTACCATGCTCTGCAAATACAAAATACATATCTCTCAATATGTGAGCTCTCTAAAAGTCAGGGATTTCTTATACAGTGATATTTGAAACCTCTCCTGCCCCCCACCATCCAACTCTAGCCCTTTCCTCAAACATAGTTCTAAACTTTGCTAGTACTTGGCACTCAGTAAAGAACTGTTAGAAAAACAAAAGTGTCACTCTTAAAAGACTATGCCAAGATTCTAGTTAAAGGATCAGCCTGTTTATTAACCAACATATCTATGTTAAGGCCAATACTCCATAAAAGCTTTCATTTTGATGATTGGACTTTTATCAATTTCTACCTATCTTCGTCAAGCTAACTTCTACACCTCTGCAAAACCCAGATTAGATGCTCTTCCTCTATGCTTCCTAACCATCTATGCATATAATTCTGTCAAGGTCCAAACCATATTGTCTGGGAAGTTCTGTTTATCACTCCCACTAGAACATAAACACCTCAAGGGCAGGCATGTGTGTTATGCATTTCTATCAAGTGGCTGCTCAATCAATATAAGTCCACTAAAGTAAATGGAATTAACTTTGGGCATTACTGTAACAGTCCTTATGTTTGTTCTGACAGAATATTATCTTAAAGTCATAATTTTTTAGAGCCACAATAAGATACTGATTTAAATCCAAAAAGTATCTTTTGCTGGCTTCCAGTAGAGGCAAGCAATAGGTTTCAGAAAAACTGGAGAAATTCTCCCTGAGACTTGTGAAGGGACTTCCAGTATTCAATTTTACAGGTAGACCACCTCTACCTATTTCATAGAAAACCAGTATTACACAAGAACACTAAGAACCATGGAATCAGCACTTTTTTCCTGGCTCCAGCCACATTTTGACAAAATATAGGAAGCCTAAGTCTGAGCTGACTTCCAGGCTCTACACGGTCACCTTGAGTTCAAGTATCTCAAAAGCTGGCTCCTCTTCTGACTTCTAAATTACATTCTCAAATGTCACAATATAGTTGTACTCATGTACCTAACTGGGCCAAGTTCTGCAAGGGTCTTTTCATTCATTTTCTGCAGTCACCACTACAGTACTGGCCCTTATATTTCTATTTGAACTAGCCCAACAGTCTAACTGGATTCTCTGTTTCCAGCTTTTCCTCTGTTTAATCCATTAGTCACACTGCTACCAAATAAATTAAAGGTGATTCAAAATGTTGGATGATTTTGTCACCCCCTCCCCATTCTGTGAACATTTGGCAACATCGAGACATTTCTGATTGTCAAACTGTGGGAATGCTACCTGGCATACCGTGAGTAGAAGCTAGGGATGCAGCTAAACATCCCACAATGCACAAGACAGCCCCCTCTCCAACAAAGAATTATCTGGCCATAGATCATCTTGTTATCTTGGGCCAATCATTTTAATTCTTTGAGCATCAGTTTCATCATTTGTACAATGAGGTTAAAGTATCTACCTTAAAGGGCTTTCGGGAACATTAAGTGATCTACTCTATGCAGAACACTGAGCACACTGTCTACACATTGTGTACTTTAACACATTTTTAAGAAAATTGCTAATTTTGCTTCTTTTGCCTTTTCTCTCAAACAGACTTATTCTTGTGTGATAATGGGAACAAAAGGCCCCAAGAAGAGGATTTCAAATTAACAACAAAGAGGTGTTTTTCTGGGCCTGGATAAATTATATGCCAATAATATAAGCAAGGTTGCTGAACCATGGTTAGAACAACTGCTACTAGCCTGGAAAGATGTTAAGTCATTATCAAAAAATGTAGTAAATAGATTTAGAAAACTGTAGGCTGTTGAGCCTGCCATTTAAAAGAAAAAGTCTATTTAAGATGTGTATACAGGACCCAGCATCAGGGAATCATGGCACACTAACCTCTTTTCTTAGACAGAACTACTAAACTTGGTAATACTGTTCATAGGCTGTATCTGGAATGCTATATGAAATATGACAGGGCCTTTCACAACAGTCTTGTGGAAATATGTCTCAGGTACAATGATAATTAAATAGATATGAAGTCACTGGAATAACTGCACCAAAGGTGGTGCCTAGCTAAATGCCACCATACGGACATCTACTTTCATTCTCATCCCCTTTCCTGTTGCAACTGAGGAATTGTCCCTGTACTGAGTTCAACCCTTCACAGGGTTCTGCACCTAGCCGTCTAAAGGACTGACGCCTTCAGTCACCTCTATCCTGGGTCTCTACAGATCACTTCCACCCAATTTCAACCACACCTTACCATCTCCTGCACTACCCTCTCTTGCCCCTACAGTTTCTGCCCATCTCTCTCAATCTTCAGGCAATCTTCTCAAAAGAGCAGTCCTAAGTACCTAGAATTCAGTTCCAAGGATGACATTTTGCAAAATTTAAGGCTTTTAAACTATCATTAATGCCTGAAGATGCAACCTATTCTCTGGGGCAGAGCGTATGTAGGGAGGGTCGCCTGGCATATAGCAAGGTCTTTTCTTGAATGAACACAAGTTAACTTTTAAAATTTCACCTTAACTCAAGACCCAACGAATGTGACTGGCAGTATAGCCAGTGTTATAACCCTATATATAGCAAGTGAGAAAACATACCGAACTTAAACCCAGGTTTTCTGACTCCAAGTTTAGAATATTCACACATACTTCACGAAAGTGAAGAAACCAGAGTGCCACCAAGCCATCACTTGATGTTGGTTAAGGGACAACCAGATCTTGGAGTGCGTTGGGGAAGAGCTTCAATTCCTACCCACCACCCCCAACCCTGACTCTGGGGAGTGGTTAATGGAAAGGGACCCATGATTAGGAATCATGAGACTTCCCACCTGTTAGAACCACAATCCTCCTCCACTGGATTTTAATTTTAGTAAGCCTCACTGCCGCCGTCAGACGGCACTTCCTTTCACCTCAACAATCAAAGGCAAAGATCAAATCTTGTCTGTAGACTTGCCTCCTTTCCAACAGCGCCCGGGGAGCCACACCGAGCACATCAAGTACTTCCCTAAAAGTTCCGACAGCCGGAGGCCATCAAGTCCCGCCTCGGCCCACTTCACGGCCGCTGCCAGCGCAAAGATCCCGCTCCAGCTCCCGCGCCCCCGCCCCGCTCACCCGCGTGGGACATGGACGCGGTGAGGTTCCCGTAGCGCTCCTCGTTGTAGAGGACCACAGCCGAGGCGTTCCTCCGCGCCGCCACCAACACCTTGTCCTTGAAGGTGCAGCCCCCGCGCGCCACCAGGGCGACCCAGGGCGCGGACCCCCGGCAGCCAGGCACTACGAAGCTCGTGTCGGGCGCGCAGCCCTCGGGGTCTCCGTCGGGCGCGCGCGGGACCCCTACCAGGCCCTGCACACCCTCCTTGGGCGAGCTGTCGCCGAAGCGGCCGCTCTCCGAGACGCTCCACACCGTCAGGTTCGTCTTCGGGGCCACGTACTCGGTGCCCACCACGGCCGAGTACCACTCGAGCGCCCGACCCCGGGCCCCGGGCGCGCACAGGGCCAGGGCTAGCAGCGCCAGCGCGCCGTGAGCCCCAACGCCGGCTTTGGGCCGCCGCTGCCACGCCATGGCTGCACCGCCGGGCTGACGAGACGGGGTGGGGGGCGGGGGTCGCGGAGCAGGCGCCCCGAGGGAGCGCGCGTGCTAGGCCGCTGAAGAGCGCAGAGACGCCACAGCCCGCCAACCGCCGCGGATTCCTGCCCAAATGAGACTAGGCAGGGGCGGGGCCTCAGCGCAAGCGCACCTGGCGGCGCGGAGCGGGCGAGGAGGCGGGAGGCGGAGTCGGCCCTGGCCCCGCCCCTCCAGACCCGCGGCGGTGTGCGCAGGCGTGACTTCCTGGCTGCCGCCGAGTGCCTGGCCTTGGGCGGTCCCGGGGTCCTCAGGAACAAGTGGGCTGAGGCGAGGGCTTGCACCAGCCCGGAACCCCGGGGGCAGGGGCGAGCCTGCGCAGTGGGACGTCTAGCGCCCCTGAAGCCAGAGCTAGTAACCCACAGAGAAACGGGAAGCTTCCCTGGGGGCGGGCGTGGGACCTCCGTTGTGAAATCGCTCAACAGAAGTTTGTGAAGTTTACTGTGCAAGGCACATGGCAAAGGCCCTGCTTTCTAAACCATTTCATAGGCTTTTTCATACGCGCGGTAGCTCAGGCCTGTAATCCCAGCACTCTGGGAGCCCGCGGTGGCGTGAGGATCGCTGAGGCCAGGAGTTGGAGACCAGCCTGAGCAACATAGGGAGACCCGTCTCTACCAAAAAAACAGAAAAAAAATTAGCTGGGCGTGGTGGTGTGCGTCTGTAGTCTCAGCTACTGGAGAGGCTGAGGCAGCAGGATTCCTTGAGCCTGGGACTTTGAGGTTGCTGTGAGCTATGACCATGCCACTGCACTCCAGCCTAGGCGATAGAGTAGATACAGACACCAAAAAACCCCCACAAAACATTCTGGAAAAAAAAAAATCCAAAGCTAAAGTACGTTTTGGCCAGTTGTCCTTTTGTTAACAATTTTTAAATGCTACTTGATTTATTATCGCTTGTCTTAAGTATTCACAACCCTTATTGTTAGAGTATTTCATGTATAATCTGTAATTTTGAAATAAGTGCATCCAACTACGTATTTAAATGAACACTTAAATTGTACATTAATAATAAAAGGGAAAGGGATTTGTTTGGAAATATTAATAAATGCTAGGTGACATAGAGTCCGTATAAACTTGCGTTGTGTAAAAAGCCTACTGCTGACGGTAAAGAAGTTGAGAACGTTGGTTTTTGACTGACTCATCTTCCTGCTTTCTTCAGGGTCTATAATTGTAGGAAGTAGGTTGTTGCTGCTCACATCACATGTTTTTGTTGGGCTTTAAACCCCCTCAGTTTCCTCTTTGTTATAAATCTTTCTTGGACTGCATCTGTGCTCCAAAATGCAGCCTGACCCAACTTATAAGTTTTCCTTGAAGTTGGAAAGGGTCCCAGGCAAGGCTTTCTCCTTGTCGCAGACCTAGAACAAGGGAGGTAAACTATGGTGATCTATGCAGGCTGGGAACAGGTCTTGGAAACCACCCCTCCCCCACTCTAGCAAAAAAAAAACTAACTGTACTTCCCAAAATGTGTCTTTGCAGTTTCATGCCATGTGTTGCAAATTCATTTCCTTCTTCCTCAAATGACCTCTTGCTCCTGGTTCTTGTCCTGGCAAACACCAAGTCAGTCTTCAAGTTTTAACTCAAAAGCTGTTTCTTCTACGAAAACCTGCCCTGGTTAACTAGAGGCAAACTTAGGTGCTCCTCCAGTTTGTCATGTGGCTTGTGTATATTACGCTTGCATATGAACACTGTACCAGCAATACTGCTTCCCAAATACAGTTTTTGGCTTTTTTTTTTTTAATGTTATGAGCTTCTCAACAGCCAGGATTGTGTCTTGACTCTTTTCAGGAGCCTATCTCAACTAGCACAGTGTTGTACATGTAATCAATGTTTGTAAAGTGAGCAGAATGGCTCTTTTTTTGTTGTTCCAGAGTTCAGGACTCATGATTGGCTACAGGCTTGTTGCTCAGGCTAAAAGGAACAGGCTAAAAGGAACAGGGCTTGCAGCTATTGAGCCCTTAGGCCCAGCACAGCTTCTGGGTCTTTAATTTTTAATTGCCTTACCCCTTACTCTTAGAGGGAGTGGGAGGAAAAGGAGGATGTCGTTATCCTTTCTTTCATTTTATTATTGAAAATTCAAACATTTCTGAAAGTAGAGAGACTGGTATAATGAAGCTTTATGCATTCATAACTTAGATTCAACAATGATCAACTCATGGCTGATTTGATTTCAAGTGGACTCCCAGCCACTTCCTCTCTCTTCCAGTGGCTTATGTTGAAGATGTGAAATGAAATAATTCAAACTTAAAGCTGTTGGACCTTTAAATTATTTCTGAGCCTTGAGAGGAATGTGGCTATATCGCCCAAGTCACATGACACGCAGCTGCACCTTCTGCCCCTTTTCCTGTAAATAATCAGGAAGAGAAAGCAGCAGCAGAGATAAGACCCCCTCAGATCTTTATCCCTCCTCACAGAGTAATAAAGTAATCTTCCTTGGAATGTAGCTATCTGTAACCAACCAAATATGTACTGGTTCTGGTGTGGAAAATGTAAGCCTGCTAAAAATTCTCTGTTACTGCCTATATAATTGAAACCTTAACTTTTCCACTTTGGAACACTGAAACCATTTGTTTGGAGTCTCTTTCCTGAATAGTTATCCTCAAATTTTGCACTCCAATAAACCCTATACTTAATCATATTTTTCTGAATCTCATTATTTAAAGTTGACAGAGGAAATCTCATTATATCATTTATTTGTAAACATTTTAATATATACCTTTAAAGGACAGGGACTCTGTAATATTATCATCACATTTAAAAAATTTACCAAAGGTTAAAGATATCACTGAATATCCATTCAACACACAAATTTCCCCGATTGTCTCCTGTTATTTTACATTTAGTTTGTTTGGATCAAGATTCACACATTGCATTAGGTTGAAATGTCTCTCAAGTTTCTTTTATTCACAGGTTTTTATTCTTTTCATTTTTTTTGGAAGAAATCAGTTGATTTGTTCTGTATAATTTCCTACATTCTGAATTTGATTACATCCTTGTGGTGGCATTTAAGATATTCTTCTGTCCCCAGCATTTCCTGTGAACTGGTAGTTAGATCAAGAGGTCTGATCTGATAGGGGTCTGATTTGGAGGCAATGATATTCATAGGTGGTGCAGTGTACTTCTGTCTGGAGATACATCAACTTGGGGTGTCTTCTTTTTTGTAATATCAGTGTCCATTGATGAACTTTACCTAAATCCATTATTTCATTAAGGGTTTGTGAAATGGTGATACTGTAATTCTACCATTCTTCATTTATTAACTGGAATATGTCTGCAAAGAGAATCTGCCCCTCACCAAATAGGGGTTACCCTGAGGTACAGTTTGTAGAGAGGTAGATTAAATGATTGATTCTTTTATTTATCAGTTATGAGAATAATGAATCTTTAGCTCCCCACTTAATAGAATGCTTTAAAGTTACCATTAACAATTCATGAATTTAGCATACTTGATGGAATTCAATCCTTTACAGTTATTATTCTTATTGAAGCACAAATTATCCCATTGCTGGCCAGTCTCTCCAGGTTGGCTACTAAATCCACTTGATGAACCCCTTGGATTTCTTCCTTGCTTTCTGAAGTCAGCCAAGAATCAGCCATTTCTTTAAATAGCCCTGTTTTATTTTAGTAGGAAATGAAATTTAGAGGCCACAGTCTGTCCCCTGCTTTCTTTTCTTTCATTAATTATATAAATAATACATGCTTATCATAAAAAATCAGAAAACATAAATTGAAGGGGTTAAAAATATCACAATTATATAAGAGAAACACTGTTACATTTTGGTGAAATATATTCCAGACTTTCCTGTGTCCATGTATACATTTTTTTACATGACAAAATACAATGCATATTTTGGGTAATTTGCCTTTTAAAAACTCAGCAAAATATCAAAAATATTTTTTTGTACCATGAAAACACTTCCCCAAGATAATTTAAATAGCTACTGGTATTTCATCATTTGAAATCAGCACTGTTTCTTACTCAATTCCTGTTCCCGGACATATGATAAATAAATAAAAATTTCAGCAAGGCTTGAACTATTGTGTACGATATTGTATAACAGTGGTTACATGACATCGTGCATTTGGCAAAACCATAGAACTGTACAACACAAAGAGTGAACCCTAATGTAAACTATGGGCTTCAGTTAATAATATATGAATATTCATAAATTCATTAATGTTCATCAATTGTAACCAATTAACCACACCAATGCAAGATGTTAATAGGGGAAATTGTGGGGCATGGGGGGTAGGGAGTATATGGAAACTCTTTGTATGCTCTACTCAATTTTTCTGTAAACCTAAAACTGCTCTGAGAAATAAAAATCTATTTCTATTTCTTAATTAAAATATAAACATGAAACAAAAAATATCAAGCCCCCCTTTCTCTCCCCCTCCATTCTGACAATTGGTCTGGAGTGGAGCCAGGCCAAGATAGTTTTTATTTTATTTTATTTTTTTTTTTGAGACAGAGTCTCACTCTGTTGCCCAGGCTAGGGTGAGTGCCGTGGCGTCAGCCTAGCTCACAGCAACCTCAAACTCCTGGGCTCAAGCGATCCTTCTGCCTCAGCCTCCCGAGTAGCTGGGACTACAGGCATGCGCCACCATGCCCGGCTAATTTTTTCTATGTATTTTTAGTTGGCCAATTAATTGCTTTCTATTTATAGTAGAGACGGGGTCTCGCTCTTGCTCAGGCTGGTTTCGAACTCCTGAGCTCAAGCTATCCGCCCACCTCGGCCTCCCAGAGAGCTAGGATTACAGGCGTGAGCCACCGCGCCCGGCCTCAAGATAGTTTTTAAAAGGATCTCAGGTATTGCAAATGTGAGAAAATGTTGAGTCACTGCCTTAATTGGTATTGATGACCCTACAGGTTTTACCCAGCTCCTGTCATAGACCAATGACATCAGATTCTCTGGATGTGGGACCTGGGCTTCAGCACTTTATAGAAGATTCTCCCAATGATTCTACTGTGCAGTCAGTCCTGGTATGAAAGAAGATGGATAATGATGACCAATTGCTTCAGTTCAGCCCTAGTCCAGGCCCAGAACACCACTGAAGGAGGCGTCCAGGAATTTTCTTCCTTGCAAGTGCATCTGGACAAGGCAAGCAATGGAGTGTAGTCATGTTCTAATGGCTCTCAAATAGTGGCCCTTGGACCAACATCACCTAAGAATTTGTCAGAAATGCAAATTTCTGAGGTCCCACCCCAGACCTACTGAAGCAGAAACTGAGAGGGGTGAAAAAGGGGGGGCCAGCAGTTTGTGTTTTGACACGCCCTGCAGGTGATTCTGATGCACACCCACATTTGAGAACCACTGATCTAATTTCATAAGACAATTCCTCTTGGTACCTGGATTTTGACCATGCCCCTTGAGAAATGATAAGCCATAGCGTTATGCTTATATATGGCTTTCTTTGCAAGAGCCCCCATCTTAGCTGTAATTTATTATTACTCTTAATGGAGTTCCAACTTTCAAAGTTGTAATTAAGAAACTTATTTAATTGTGCTACAAGGATAGCTTTTGTTTTTTCTTTTTTGCCTGTGTCTGGATAAAACTTTTTTTTTTTAACCTCTACTCCCCATCCCCTATCATTTCCCCCTTTTAACCTTTAACTTCTTGCCAAACGATATTAATGAGAAAAGTGGTAATTCTGTGCAGGCCTACTCAAATAACACTGTAGAAATGAATACAGCATTATCTATCAGTGTGGTCAAGGGTTTCCTTCACAGTATGCAAAATAAAAACCCTAATAAAGAATGCTTCAGAGAGTGAGGCTGATACAGAATAGCAAGTGTCATTCTTGCCTCCCAATTGAAGAATTTCATATTCATCAAAATGGTTTGTCTCATTTATTGACTTTATAATACATGTAGTAGAGAAGAATCTCAGTCCACAATTTCAAGTGTGCAAGAATTCTCCAGTTCTTTGTTCTTCTGAGTGGTGGTGTTTTTGTTTTGTTTTATTGTTTAGGGATGGGGTCTGGCTGTGCTGCCCAGGCTGGAATGCAGTGGCTATTCATAGGTGAGTTCATAGTGCACTACAGCCTCAAATTCCTGGGCTCAAGTGATCCTCCTGCCTCAGCTTCTTGAGTAGCTGAACTACAGGCCACTGTGCCCAGATCCTTTTTAATAAAAATAAATTATACTGTAGACTCTGTCCCCTGATGGGTGTCTCAGTCAACACAGGGACCCCTGAAAAGGCTGTAGGTCTCTATAGGGTCCAGAATCCAAAGCGAGTGGATTGGGTAGGGGCTTCTGGTTAGCAGCCTATTGTGTACACATTGCCACTTTCATTGTCTATGCACTGCTTCCCTACCTGTCATGGGGGCGTAGGATAAGACAGTGCTACATCACCTGAGATTGCAACACCTTCTCAGGTGTAGCCCTGGAACCTTGCATGTCCAGGGGTGTGGCTTCCTCCTTCCTCCTCCTTCCCAAAGGTGTGCCACTCACCCTTCTCCTTCTGGTATCCTTCCTCTAACCAGACACCTTTCATACTTTGATGTGCATATTCATGGCCTGAAGAACTTGTTAAAAGAGATTCCTGGATCTCACCCTCAGAGGTTCTGATCCCAGAGGTCGTGGGGAGCTCATTAGTTCAAATTTCTAACAAGCCACAGGATCCTCAGAGGATTACCTGTTCAGTAACACTGGCTGTGTCCTCCGCAGAGGGCGGAAGAGCCTTACAACAGCTTTGTTATTCACTCTGCAAAACCTCCTCAGGCAAAGAAACATCAAACCTGGCACCTGCTCAATCTGGGTGTGGGATGATGTGGGCATGGAGGAGAGAAAAACAAATTAGTATTTCAAAATAAATACTATAAATTTGAAATTAGGAAATTAAGTTCTATGAGTAAGCCATCACTTATCTGATTTTCATGTAGACTGTACACACACTGGAATTTTGTTGAGATTGGGGAAAAAAAGAAGCTTCTAAAGAGGCTTAAAACATTTTCCTGGACAGGGGACCTCATGACGGCAGGGACTGTAGCTTTTAGACTTGTATACCCAGATAAGCATAGGCAGGAATGTATGACAACTTTTAAAAATATTAAAATGCACACTCACCTTAACATTACCCATGTGTGTGTAAAAAAGGACTTGAACAGATACCATGTAATTGTTAATAATGGTTGTTTTAGGTGTTGGTACTACTCTGAAAAATTTTCTGAATTTAGTTTTATTATGAATTAAAAAATTATTTTCTCTATTTTGAACACCTTTTTTTACTGGTATGCTTTTATTGCTAACAAAATAAATATTACAAACCTAAGTAAAACCTGGATTGAGAGGTTTGCAAAATCTTTCTTGTTCTGTTTGGGGCATGTAGGTGTATTTTGGGGGAGGAGTGTAGGGCAAAGGATACCTGGAGGTGCAAAGAACAGACCTTTTCTAGGCTGTTCCAGTGAGTGTATCAAAAGCACCAGATGGCTCGGCACAGTCCCAAAAGTGGCTGCCGAGAGTGAACTTCTACTGGGCTATATTCAAACCAGAAAATCTAGGGTGGCTCCCGAGATGAAGAAATCTCTCTAGGCTCATCTCAGTCTAGCATCTAGGCCCCACAGTGGCTCCAGAATGGACCAGGCTCTAATATGGGTCAGGAGTACCTAGAGGCCTCTTAACTTTTCAATCTTTGTTTGAAGTTAGTACTAATGAAAGAGCCCATAAATATGGTACCAAAGCACAGAAGGGGGTAATTTAATAATGTTGGTCATTAGGTCCATAAACTGGAACATTATCAAACAACCTTTTCAGGGGCTGAATCAAACTATAATTAGACCCGGGCCCGAACACCCCTTTATACAGTAGCCTGTTGATTTTTGTTTGTTTGTTTGTTTTTACCTACTAACTACCTCTTTAGTCTTCTTAAAACTGCCTTAAAAAATGATGAAGAAAACCTGATACCATTCTTCTGAAGTTCTCCATAGTGAATTTTCAGGAAGAAAATTTCGGCAGCCATTCCTGGGTCCTACAAGTCTGTGATGCCAATTCCAGCATTCTCCCTTTGGATATGTCAAGTTGTCTGTGCTAGACTAGGTCATTGCTATCCAGGAGACATATAATATGAGCCACATATATAATTTAGAATGTTTGAGTAGCCACATTGAAAAAAGTGAAAAGAAACAGGTAAAATTAATTTTAATATTATATTTCATTCAGCCCAAAATATTTATCCAAAATATTTCAACATGTAAGCTATATTTAAAAAATCGAGATAATTTACAATTTTTTGGTACTAAGTCTTTGAAATGCAGTGTGTGCTTTGCACTTATAGCACATCTCTATCCAGACTAGCCACATTTCAGGTGCTCAACAGCCAAATGTGGCTTATTGAACAGTGCAGGACCAGGTCAACATGAGTGGATTGCCTGAGACATTGCCTTTGTGTCTAGCAAGAACATATTGTTAATAGACTCAAAATACAACCATGCCTGGATGTCACTCTAATCTTCAAAGATCTTTCCTGACATTTGCTGAAGAATCGAACTTCTTTCTCAAATACCAAATGTGTTAATTCCCAGGATTTTTATGTGCCTAATATTTCCTGCTTTCAAAATATGATTCTCTAACAAATATTCCCAAATGGATCAATGGAAATTTTACCTTACTACCATTTGAAAGTTCCAGCATATGAAAAAAAATTTACCAGATGATGAGAAATTATGAGGTTGGATATTTACCAAAACACTTGTATAAAATGTTACTTAACCTTGTGAAACAAGCAGGCTATGGCATCCTACAAACCCCATAAATACACAGATTTGTAAATGGCTTTGAAAAGCCCATAAACGGGCTAAGGTATTACCTGCAGGTGCAGGCTGTAATTTGCAAGTTCTCTAGTACATTCCTAGCTGTAGGTCATCCAGTGATTACGGCTTGTGTTAGCAGAGCCTGTTACACAATGTAATGGCCCACCATGGTGTGAAATTCTTCCATTTCCTCAAGTTTGTGGATTGCACTGCTCTTCTGGAAACAAATAATATTTTATTAATTTATACACATATAATGAGCCATTCTTCTGAGGATATTTTAAAGAAAAGTCAAGGTTCTTCAACTGTTCTCAATTAATCCTATTTAAACAATCAGCTGTAGCTTTAGAGGGTAACCAAAAAACAAAATAAATAAAAGAAGGCATGTGACAGATTCATCTGCCAATATTCAAAATGCAGCTATCTCCTCCTTAATTTTCCATTAGTCATTGGAAATACGTGTTCATGAATATGTGTTATGAACAAATAAATATAGCTCCAATATCTACATAACTGTGTTATATTTGTCTTTCTAAGAATTTGTCTGTTTCATCTAGGTTATATAATTTGTTGGCATGTTATTGCTCATAATATTCTCTCTCTCTCTTTTTTTTTTTTT